>CAJNDT010006187.1:0-363755 GCA_905221615.1 Symbiodinium sp. CCMP2592 | reverse complement strand
TTTCGCGCGCGGGTTTTTTCCATTGCTCTTCTCCTTCGGTTCTCCTTTCCCTTCCTGCCCTATTCTCATTTTTGCCCTTCCCTCCCCCCGCGTCCTTCTACACTTTCCATCCTTCCTTCCTGTGCTTCGTTCGCGTGCTTGTTCCTTCCAGTGTCTTTCCCCTTTGGTTTCCTTGCTTCCTTGTTGACGTTCCTTCGTTTTCCTGTTTTGTTCCTGCCCTGCTCTCACTTTTGCCCCCCGTGTCCTTCTACACTTTCCGTCCTTCCTTCCTGTGCTTCGTTCGCGTGCTTGTTTCTTCAATGTTTTTCTCCTTTGGTGTCCTTGCTTCCTCGTTGAAGTTCCTTCGTTTTCCTGTTTTGCTGCTCCAACTGCTTCTGACCGTCCTTGCCCTTTTCTCCTTTTTCCATCTTCCCGCTGCTTTCCTGCCTCAAGCTCCCTCCTTCCCCTTGCTCCCCTTCCTTCTGCCCCACTTCTTCTTTTTCTTTGTCCATCTTTTACAACCTTTCAATCTTCCCCCGCCACTTTTCCATCTTCCCGCCTTTTCCATCTTCCCGCTGCTTTCGCTCGCGTGTTTTTTCCATTGCTCTTCCCCTTTTCGGTTCTCCTTTCCCCTTCCTGCCCTGGGCGCCGCTGCTGGCACTACTGGAGCCGCCAGCCGAGGCGGGCCGCGTAGCGGTAGAATTTACACACACAGAGTTATACTTTTTAATTAGTATCCATGTTAGCAAGCACATAATTATGAATGATATCGTTTAGTAACTATGAAGGTGTACCGTATGTACATTTTTTAACCATCTCGTTTTAGCTGCGGGCCCAATTCGTTCCCCAAGTAATGCTGGCAAAACCGGCATTATCCTGTCCGTGTGTACTCTGAACACAATAAGACCAAATAACCGCGGTCGCTCATATGCACATACAGAAATCTTTTCGCATCTGCTAAGACGTCCTGAGACAGGTCCACGATCTTCAAATCCTGGAAGGAAGCTGCAACTTACGACACTGATGCATCAATTACGCAGTGCAAGACCCCAAAGCCTAAACACTTCCTTCAAATCTGGCCGAGTACCCGCAGCGTGTGGTGGTAGTATTTGATGGGAGCGGCAGCAATATCGCAGTCTGGGATGCTGCGAGATAGTAATCACAAATGTTCTGAGGTACTCCTTCAAAATCTGGCTTGTGTTTGGCTTTCTTTCTTGCCCGTTTGATGAGATTGATCGGGGAGTTGGCAATGAGTGCCGCTGATCAACCTAATCCCTGAGAGAGCAACAGTGCTTGCCGCGGCCTGCATTGCTACGCGAGAGCCAAACATTCGATCTGAACCGGGCTCTGGCCCAAGGCTTGTTGAGCTGCCCGTCCTCGAGACCAGCAAGCCAAAAGCCGAGCAAGGCTTCCGCCACCTGGCATCCAAGACGGTTTTCTCTCTCTGCACCACCTATCCACATGTGGAGCCAGAGCTTCTGTGAGAGTGCTGAAAGAGGCAGACTCGCTGCGACTCGAACTGTCGTGTGGACTTGGCACGTAAGCTTTTTGCCTCTCCCCTCATCTTCAGGTCGTCGATGTTGTCAACAACCTGATTAGGTGCAGCGTGGAAACATCTTCCCCTTGGGGGGGGGATTGTAGGCACTACACCTAGGGCTTGCATGATGCTTGTGAGGAAGGTGAGGAAAGAAGCACACACTTGAGGATCAGAGCCAAAATTGAGGCCCACGCCCGCAGCACCCCGAACAGTCCAATCCGAAGAGCACCAAGTGCCACCGAGATGGGGTCATGGGCTGACATGGCGCCAAAACCTCTTAGCTTCTCGAGCTGCGCCACTGCTCCCAGTCACCTTTAAGTCTTTAAGTCCCTGTCAAGCTACAGAACTCGAGATCAAGTCGAGAAGCGAGGAGCGCAACAAGACAAGTCTCCCAACCGCAACATGCAGGAAGTTTCCGAGCCGCAGCCAAAGGAACCGAGCTCCAGGCAAACTCCAAGGGCCTCCGTCCTTGTCAATGCCCGTGGAATGTTTAGTCGTCGAGTCTGTGTGCTTTGGCATGTTTGAAAAGGGGCTCTCAAAACGCCAATGCCCTAAAACAACCTCCTGCTGGTTTGCTTCAGGCTTCGTCGCAAGACCAAGTCGGTCGGTGGGCTGTGCACAAGCACGTCGGCCCACGGGGTGAGCATCTTAATGGGACACGCCAGAAGACCCCGAAGCAGGAGGCAGCTAAAAAAACTGTATATCGTCATGTATATTAACCATGTCTGCAGCTTTCAAACCATCTTAATGCACATAGATGTGCACGCGCATACATACGTACATACACACAGACATACAGACATACATACATACATACATATATATATATATATGTATGTATGTATGTATGTATGTATGTATGTATATAGACATACATACATATGTACGTGCGAATCGTTTCACATCGAGTCATATACATGATCTCTCTCCCCCGTCCATACATGTAAGTACTTTACTTCTTTACACATGCATACCAGCACACATGTAACCTGTTAACCTACACATTTGCATGTAGACAAAAACATGTACTTATGCCCTTCTGTGCCCTAGTTTTGCGGTCACTACATTATCTTGGTTGGAACATGTCCCATGTTTCCTAGAAGCTCGAGTCCATCGCGTGAACCGGTGGATCTGAGCCCCGCACCGAGGGCCCACGCTGCAGAGAGCGGGAAGGGGGGCGCGAACGCCTTAGGAATATGAAGCTCTTGCATTGCAGATCGGTGCTATGAGGGAAACTGATGTAAAACATCACGAGAACACGTACGCACACATTCGTGTGTGTGAGTGTGTGTGTGTCTGTGTGCTACATACATCTGTAAATAGGTAGGTCAGACAGATAGATAGATCATGATAGATCGATAGATAGGTAGATGGTGGTAGATAGGTAGACTGGTAGATAGATAAACAGATAGTGTAGGCAGATAGATGGATGCGGTACCGGCTTATCTTCTCTTGGTATGCGTGACACTGGCTGACCAGGCATTGGAGCCGCATCTCAAAGCTTGAATGGAAGAAACGTGTGGAATTGGACATCGGTGGCTTCATTACATTGTGGGAGTGGCTTGCCAAACCGTGGTGGGGCTGCCGCAGCTTCTCCATTCGGGCCATGGCTGCTTCATCGCGCCATGCTGAATCAAGCTCGGTTAAGGATTCCGAAAGAGATTGAAGCGTTCAAGAAGTAAAGTAAACCTTGGGCCATCTCAGAAAGAGCACTGCCAGTACCACGAATCACAGCGGTATCATGCAATGCCGAGCGCCGCACCGTCCCGTAGTAGAGAACTGACTCAGAGCCTCAGTGAACTCCAGTGAGACACATGGTCGGGAGGGGATTCGGCTCCTCAGGACGAGATGATATTAACGGTGAGCAGAGGAGATCAGACGGGCCCTCTATATTTTTGAATGGTGAAGCGGATGTCAGCTTCTTTTGGCGCCCGTGCCGGCGGCGCGCGCTGCCGACGTGCAGTCGAGGAGTTGGGCCTCGTCGCAGCCGCCTGGGCTGGGGGCTTTTGCCTTGCAGATGATTAGATGACTCCGGGATGATGGGGGTTTAGCTCTGATACAGCTGATCTGCAGGGATGGCTCAGGCATGTGATTTGGAGGGATGGCCATGAACCGACCTGTGCAAAGGCTGCGGAAGTTCCAAGCTCCTGGCTGCTGTTGCAGCACCTCACAGCGGTGGCTTTGAGCGTTTTTGAGACCGGTCCTGTGCAATTATAGATGTCCAAATGTTTTTTTGCTGGTAGTTGGGGAATGGCGTGTCAACGACGGAGGCTTCTAGGTTTGCAAGGTAAGTTGCAGCCCAGGAGCTCGCTCGCAACACGCAAGCAGCCGCGAAAATCCATGCCTGCTCATGCAGCTTGCAGGTGCCGAGGGGTACCTTATTTGGGGTCCTCATAATCAGGATCCTACTATTCCTTATTTTCGTGTTACGCTGAGACCCTGGTGCCAACAAGGACTTCCACACATCGCACAGGCCCCAAAACTCCGGCATGCGCCTGACATGGAGACTCGTATCATCTCCTGGCCTCAGGTCCGAGAGTGCGCTGCTTCTGCAAGGCCGCTTCCCCGCTTCACGCGCGCGCGCGCGTTTGCGTTTAGCAACTGTTGTGAGCGAAACGTGTCCGAAAAGACTGCTTCGGGGTATGTGCCGACTTGAGATGAAGGTACTTGTACACGGATCAGCTGGGAACAAGCGTCTCTCAAGGCGCACGGCTACCAGCGCTCTGTGCAAGAAGGCAGGCGTGCAACCCGCGTTCCTTATAGCTTGCATCAGTGCACGCTGGCTTTTGCTGATCTTTGAGTCGCAGGCAAAACCGCTCGGCGGCCGCAGGGACGGGGCAGGTTTCGCAAGCCTTCCAGGCAAGCATGTTCTACGGAACCACAGAGTAGAACACATGCTTGAAGTCAAAGCAGTGCCCACAGTTGCTGGGGCTTTGATTTGGCAGTATCTCACTTCTACGAACAATATACGGCAATTGTAGGTTCCAGTTGCAAAAACTGGGAAGTTGGCGGCGTCCCCACCAGTTCCGGAGCTTCGACTGGGGTCTTGCCACAAGTCTTAAGCTGGATGTAAAGCTCGAGGCTTCAACAAAATTGAACCGTCATGCACAATCGACTTTGGTTGCAGTGACCTACATGCATCCCGAAGTGAGAGCATGCACGACGCAGGCCAACCCCAATTAGGAAAGCCGGACTCAGTTACAAAGCATCTATCAGTACGGATTAGTCTGAGTCTTAGTTCAAAATGCCCAGACGACAATGAATCGCGAGCCGTGATCAAGTGTGCAAGCGAGCAGTCACGTGTATAGTCTTGCATCGGATCCTCCCTGCTTTTTGAGGACCGATGTGATACGCATCACTTGAGCTTTGTCAGAAGGGACCCTGTTGCTGAGTTTACAATCGGTCGCTGAATAGCTGTTGACGTGCCGGGTACAGCGGCAATGGACAATTCGTTTAAAAGCCCCTTGCTAAGCCACCGCAGGTGCCAGTGGGTGCAAACGAAGGAACCTCGTCAGCAGTGCTACTGCGCACAGACACTGGAAAATCCTCAACGATCCAGCCCATCCTCAGTGTCAAAAGAAACGCATGAGGCTCTCTCCGACTTAGGTTCGAGTTTCTTTCCGAGGATGCGCATGGCTGGAGCTTTCTACGAAAACTGGTACTTTTTGCGAAAGGCTTGCAGTTCTGCCTGACAGCCGCCTGAACAACAGGTGCTACTTCGGTACAGTGCCGCTCACTGCAAAAGGTGCACAGTCTTCCTTTTGTACAGTGATGCCACTGTAGCTGAATAGAGCTATCTAAGTCGAAACTTGACTTCATAGTGCTTCATGTCACGATGGTTGTCTAACCTCGAAAGCGACACCCCTCCCTGGCGCGCTCGACCCCGCCCAACACAGGAACCCGAAGGATTCATTGCAGAGCATGCAGCATGCTCAGACTCACACGAGGCCCCGACAGCAGCGACTCGTCAGCGTGCTCCACAACCTCACGCGTCTGCATCCATACGCGCACTCACCGCGATCCCTCTGCCTCCCCTCTCTGGTCGATTTTGTTGAAGCAGTACTGATCAAATTGTACTGGTTAGCAGCTGCCAACACCATCCATGAAAAGTAACAAGTGCAGTCGGAATAGCATGTAACTTCGAAAAGGATGATGGTGCCTGTCTATTCATGTTAAAGTCAGAAGCATTGCACGAAACTGGCAGCACCTACGAATACTAGTTCATAACCAGCATCTTTTTCTGCCGATGATACCAAAGTGGCCTTAGAGCAAACAGCTGGGCAAATGCCATTGCGAAAGCATTTGCACCAGGGTTTGGCTTCGCGTGTTCGTATGGGTGTCTTTGAACGCAGCCGACCAAGGCCTTGTCGAAAAATGGAACGAGAGGAAGCGTGACTGCATCCTGCGCGATTGGACATGCTGGGGAATGTAAGCTTGAGGGTTGAGGTGTCTTCAGAATGTTATGCATGATAAACCAAGTGCAGTTGGTTGTGATGATAGCATTGGAATTATTGGTATTACTGTCGACTGAAACACTGGGTATGAACAAGTGTATGAATCGGTTATGATGCTAAGGATGAGAGTGCACGGTATGCCGAATGTTTTGCCACTGGCCATGATGTCGATGCTTTCGATGACGATGCTAGTGACAAACATGACAACTGCACTGCTGGCATGAGTACAAAGAATTGCCCAACCAAGCATAGGCTGACATTTTTTGGCAGAGCTGCCTGGAGTCGTTATCGCTGAATGGAAAGCTTTCCTATGCGACCATCCCTCCAGTTGCGCCTGTAAGGTGCAGTAGCTGGCAGTTCAACCATGAAGCTGCGAAAACAACCCAACGGCAATTGCATAGGATGCAGCAGCAAGAAAAGCGAGATAAGCAATCCTGATCACTTGCTGGTTGAAGTGAAAAGCGGTGCCCAAAGACGTAATACATATTGTGACATGGTGAGCTCTTTGCACTGTGACACCAACCACTCTTACGTCCTACAAACAGCAAGCAGTACGTCCTCCAGCTTCACCACGAAGTCCAGGTCCGGTCGTGAGTGCCAAAGCCGCACCTTTCACATACATGGCACGCCAGCCTGTACAGCTATATTATACCTTCATGCTTGCGTCTAAGTGCAACGACTACAGCATTTGCTACCATGCGAAATCGCTACAATCAGACATCGCGATCATCCTGCCGACCACAAGCTCACCTGGTTCCGGCATCAACCACAACGACGTTGAGAGGAACAGCAGCAAAAACAAAGCAATGAGTAAAGAACAACACACACACACACACGCAGAGAACGCCTCGTAGGAGAAACATCACAGGAAATAAGGTGACTATCTGCTGTGCCGGAAACAACACTAGTCACTGGTCAAAGGCCAGCATTCCGAGCATCGGGCCAACGCTCCCGCTATTCGAAGGATTGCCGGCGATGGCCTCTTTCCAAACGATGCAGCTATACTGACTGCAGACGGTGAAAGAGAACGACCTTCTAGATTCCTGGCAGAAGCAACAGCAGCTATAAGCATAAGAACAGCACTACCGGAATGCTGCTCGGAATACGGATCCTGAGAACCAGGGTAAGATTCATACTGATAGTAGCAAGGTGGTAGTAAGTAGCACGTGGTATGCAGGGTGGCAAGCAGCACAGTAGTAAGTGCAAACTGATCACTGAGAAGTGGTACGTCGGCAGTAGATTGTCGGTAGAAGGCAAATACTGGGTCGCAGTCGAAGTCGTCGTGCCACCAGTAGTAGTAGCAGTAGTAGCAGTAGCAGTAGTAGTAGTAGTAGTAGTAGTAGTAGTAGTAGTAGTAGTAGTAGTAGTAGTACTAGTTAGTAGCAGTAGCAGTAGCAGTAGCAGTAGCAGTAGTAGTAGTAGCAGCAGCAGCAGCAGTGGTGCGGCAGTAGCAGTGGCAGCAGCAGCAGTAGTAGCAGGGAGGACGAGTAGTAGTGGGAGTGTTAGTGAGTAGCAGAGGCAGCATTAGCGGTAGCAGCAGTTACAGCAGCTGCAGTACTGGCAGCCGTCGTCGTCGTCGGAGCAGGAGCAGCAGCAGTCATCGTGCTGACAGCTGGTGCGGTGGTTGTGTCTTTAGGCAAAGTTGTGCCACAACAGCATTGAATAAGAACAAGAGCATTCATGGCAATACGCACCTTCATTCTGAGCTGGGCTAAAGGCATGTCAGACTGTGATGACCATGGAGCATCTTTTTTTTCTACCCAAAGCCCTTCGTGGGGCTTGAACTGCGCTTCCACAGACAAGGCCCGGGCTCGTCCAGCACCTGAGGGCCCAAAGTCGTGGCAGCTGCTGCCTCTTCGGGCAAAGGCTTGTGCGGTAGGTTGCGCGGATACCGCTCCGATCAATCTGCGCAACATCTCAGACAAACGAATCGTCTATTCTGCGCTTTTTTCTCACGGTGCATCCGCTGGATGCCGACGCTTTGCCCGCAGCGACTCCAGCGCAGGGGCCGTAAAGTCGGCCAGAGGGGTGGGCAGATCCTGCAGCCGTGTCTGCCCGGGGGTGTGAATGATTGGATCTGATGGGGGCGAGGGGCTGCCTGAAGAAACTAAGACGAGAATCTGTCCTCCAGGTCGAAGAATCCCAACTCATCGTGTTTCGCCTGATGGTTCAGGCCGTGCCGGAAGCTGTAAGCTTTTACTTCAGTGCTCTGAGACAAATATCACGGTCAGGCAACAGGTCAGACTAGGCTGGAGCATCAGGTGCAACCGCCGCATCTGATGTTTGCTTTCGCAGTTTGCGGAAACAAAGCGTCTGGCAGGTTCGCGATTTACGGCCGATTCGGCAGCGCAGCCGGGCGCCAGCTGCGCAATGTATCCTGGCCAGCATCCAAAGACGGAACATTAATCGAACAGTAGCTGGACTGTGCCAGCGACCACTTGCAGATTTGCAGAGCTACAGGACAAGTTAGATCCCTAGTGCCTATGGAGACCCAGTGACTCGACGAAGAGATCTGGGAGCTGACCTTAGTGATCAGCATTGATCAGCACTGGAGTCACTACAGGCCCAACACATATTGCTTCCTTGCTTCAGATGGCTCACTTTCGACCTCCTACACGTAGGATGACGGTATCGGCTTCATCATGGGCTAGGATCTTCCGCTTGCTATGTTGCCCCCAGCAGCTCGATAGATCTTCCTCCTGATGTCTGAATCCAAACCACAGATGACGGGGCTCGCACATCAAGGAGCTGCGGTTCGACAATGTCCAGGCCCGTCTCTTCCCTGCGACTTGCATCAGGCTTCGCTGTTTCGGATTGGGGCTGGTGGACAGTTTTCAATACAAAAATGCGCCCCGTCTCCCACCTCCAATACTTTCACCCAATGGCCCCGAATCAGTCAGACTCTCGAAGCCCCCTTCAGCAGCCTTGCAACCCCTAAACCCGAAATCCCTAAACACCGAAACCCTAAACCCCTAAACCCCAAAACCCCAAAACCCCTAAACCCAAAACACCGAAACCCCAAAGGAGGCAACTAAGGGGCCGAAGCTCGCGAATGAGGGCCGCTTCGCAGGACTCCCCGTGCTCGACTGCACCACCCGGCCTCTGAGGGCATGGGAATTCACATCATGCCAGGATATACACATATATAACATTTCGTTACAGCTCACGACAAATAGCATCTAATATCTAGACCTCAACAGCCAAAATACAAAGTATAGAACATTCAACATATCATAGAAAGTGCTACCACAGCTCCCGTGGACTATTCCAGGATGAGAAGAAGGAAGCATCCGGCCCTGCCTTGCCCAGGTGCCAGGGGCCACGCGAGAGGTCGAACTTCGTTTGACAAGCAGAACCTAATCGAGAGTGAGGAGAACTAAATGTGGTTGCTTGTAGACGGTCTGGTTGTTTACATCCAGCGGGTGTGTCGTTGCGAGGCGTGGCTAGGCAATGGCTCCCTAAACTATGCAGTCTTCAGTGTCTCCAAGCAATACGACACGTGCCCGGCAAGCGAATTGGGTCTTATATGCCAGGATGTCTACACCTAGATGTGGTTGCCACTTCTGCTTCAAGGAATACCCAAACCCTATGTAAAAACCTCAGCATTACTACTTCAACGAATATCGAATATTGGTTGGAAAGGTCTCTTAAGCACCAGCTCAGTGCCAGCTCGGACAAGTCTCTCTGCCACGGTCGTCAAACACGAAGGCGCCGACACCCACACCTCGTCACGAGCACCGCCACAATGCCAAACAAGATGAATGAAGAAACGATCGCAATACAATAGAAGCAATGTAAGTAGCAATATCAGCACGTGCCGTGGGCTTGTTAGCAGGCCGAAACGTTCGGTTCTACGTGCTTGCAAGGCTGGTGCGGATTGTACATCCTGCGAGTTTAAGCACATGTCCCAAGCACCAAGACTAAATTCCGGTTCGAGTTCCGCCAGTACACGAACACAGGCCCGGAATGATGCACCGGTACTTCTTGAAACGAGACCGTGAAAAGGACCTGGGTAGTCCTTGCCAGCTTTCAGGCCCACTGCATCTGCTGCGGACATGGCTTGCTAACCCCTAAGGCTCCCAAATCTCAAAGCGTAGTGTACATGTCCTCTAGACTACAGAGTCTTTCTGGGGTCTCTCACGGTTTTGTTGTTATGTTGCGATTTGGCCACCGAACCGGCAATGTGCCCAAAAGGGCTTTGCAGAAAGTATCTAGTTTTGAACACTTTGGCCACTTCGCTCCGTTCTCCATGCAGATTTGTGAAAGTGGAGCATGGTGTTGCCTTGTTTAGTTATGTTATTCAGAACTCAGAGTCATCTTCTGATAGACTGGTACCTTTGCATGCGCTGAACAATTCAATGATCACGTTCGACGTCCTCAAAAACCTGCCTTCTGTTCACGCCGCACAACCTACTTGTTCTGCTATGTAGGACGTGGCCACAGACACAACTAAGAGCCACGTCGATGAAGCTGCCCAAAGGTCAGCAAATTCCAAGAGCAGATTTGCGCAAGGGGACCCGTCGCGCAAGGTGGAGCGCCAAGCAGGCACTGCTGAGTGCTGCAGTCAGTCCACTGCAGAGCATGTCTTTTCCGCTGCTGCTTCATTGGCAAACAGCTCAGAATTCATCTTCTTCGGCACCTTACAATGCTCTTTCGGGAGCTGTGGAGCAGTAGACTCTCACTGAGGTATCTGCTTGCCTGACTCCGTCGTTTGCATTGGCATCATGGAAGACAAGCAAAGACTCACATGCAGTGGAAGGCTTCTGATCCTACAGGGGCTGTGGAGAAGCTCTGCTCGACAGACGCATGATGGTTCAGGATTTAGTTGACTGAGCCTTGGTGGTCCGTCAATCTCTCGAGAAGAAGGGTTTTGCAAAATACGATAACCTAAACCCTAAACCCAAACCCTAAACCCTAAACCCTGAACCCCTAAGTCCTCAACCCTAAACCTCGAATACAACGTGCCAACATCCCACCACCCCCGAAGCCTGGGGCCGGTACCGGCTGCGGCATCGTTTTGCCAGCAGGCCTCCTGCTGCCTTCAGGCTGCCACAGGGTTTCGGGTAACTTGAACCATGCTTATGTTTTTTTCTTGAGGGCCGCTTTGCAACTGCACTGGATGCTTACGGGTTTAGGGTAACTTGAAGCAATGACCGGTGGCCCCGTATCTCACGGTAACTTGCCCTTAAGTTGTCTTAAGTACAGAAGGATTTAAGCCCCGAGACTTTTCGAGGGCCGAGGTTTGGAGTCCTTGCAAAGCTCTGACAATGATGACTGGCTCCTGCAGCAATGGGCCATAACTGCCGTTGCTGTTGCCACTATGCTTTCAATGCTTTCAGTGTCAACTGCCGTCTCGTTGTCATTCGTTGTCTATCTTGTGCCATCTCAAACACTTTTGGGTATCATCCTGCATCCTTATTGCCTTATTGCATCAATGGTCTGGCCATGTACCCGCCATAGAAAAAGACGCAATCAGAGAGCCGCGTAACTTTTGACCAAAAGCCCCTAAACCCTAGACCTCAAACCCCTGAACCCCTACACCCTGAAATCCTCGACCCCTGAACCCCAAACCGTCCAACCCCTCTATAGAACCCTCATAGACCCCTTGAAGCAGCCCTTGTGGATCCCTTTAAAGGAACCCGCGACCCGAATCAGAGCTTTCAATTCAGGCCAAGCGTCGCCATCTCCGGCCTGGGCTGGGCTGCATATCATGTAATGTACTAGATTCCAATAAACTATACTACAATATACTATACTATAACATACTATGATAGACTATATATACAAGATGCTATAGTATATATGTAAACAAGATATGGATGCTTACCCCCCCCCCCCCCCATGATCCATGCGGGCCCGTTTGTGTAAGCAGTGGATGTTGGGAGGTGGGCAACCTCAGATGCGAAAACATCGCTAGGGTCTAGTTTCCCCAATATTTGTGAAGCCGGAAGTGCGAAAACATCGCCAGGCTCCAATTTCCCCAACATTCTCAAAATCGGCCCCGAACGCCTCATAGATGCCAGGATTTTAGGAATTTTGGGGAGATTCGAGCCTGGCGATGTTTTGGCACTTCCAGCTTCACAAATTTTGGGGACATTCGAAGCTGGCGATGCTTTGACAACCTCGGATGCGAAAACACTGCCAGGCTCGAATTTCCCAAGATTCCTGAAACCTGAAATGCAAATGTAATAGAAGAACAGCTGTACCATGTACTCATAGATGAGCCTTCAATTGCTTCAGTTCCCAACTGTTCTCTTGCTTCTTTCATCGAACACCGTCATAGCCGTTGTTGAGTTCACCTTTGCTTAATAAAAGAAATAGAGGAACAGCTGCACTTTATGATATTGACGCCTGCCTATGCTTGTGGATGTTTTAGAACGTTTTGTGCGAATGCACATGGTTGAACTATACATCATGTTTAGACACTGTCAAGCTGTTGTTTCTTCATCGAGGTAATGTCTTGCTAAGCGTTTAGACTCTTGCCCGTTGCAGAAGAATATTTCTTGTCTTTCATATTCAAGAACTAAAGAGCTGATAAACTCCGTTGTTTCCTATTGCAAGATACATGACTGTTACTATTGTACTGCATAAACTGAGCTCCCCAGTAGTACCCCTTTTTTGCCTCATTAGTTTTAGGGTTCCATCATTTCATTAAACACTGAAAAGCCTGAAAAAAGGTACCCTTATAGTTAAGGGGACACTGGGGGAAGCTAGCAAAAGAGATTGCTTCAGGTACTGGCGTTACCAACTTTTCATTCATCGAGCAACATCATATCTGTAGTTAAGTTCAGCCTTGACAAAATGCAAGTCAAGTGTTTTGTCGCCTTCCTTAACGCATGGTGATAATGAGAAACATATATATTTCCACTATTGCTCTGCGACAACGAAGAGCTCGATCAGGTTCTGAGGCGGGATCGTCTTTCATCTTTTGTGTCACAATAGCAACTTTGCCTAGCATATGAAGCTTTATTACGTCAGGAACAACGAATGCTTTCCATTTGGAATTTGGTGGAGAGAAACCACTTCTTTCCGTAAACACTAAGAATTAAGGTTGTGGTATTGGCAGATTCTAAGAGCCCGTTGATTTAGAGCCACTGACAATAAGGGGTTAAGGTGGCTTGTTGTGTTTCTTCGTGACGAAACCGGATTTCTAACGAAAGAAAACAATACCAACTGAGAAAGGAAAACTGGGTTTCCCTTGTCGCTCTTACTTTTGAAGATATGAAGTTGTCCAAAGTTCCGCTGACGCATGAAGATACATGGAGGTTGCTGTCCATGTACAGTGAGGAGCCAAAGCTTTACTTTTCTTATGGATAGATAGGCAACACCTGTGTTCACATTCAGTGTTGTTGCTATTAAACCAAACATACCATTGCGATGTTTGTTTTCACTGAATGAGTTGTCCCTATCCCTTCTGGTATGAGGAGAAGAGCAGCCGTTTCTATTCAAATTGTACAGCAAAAGTACTTCGACAAACTTTAAGTCATGATCCAATGCATTTAAAACATGATGTAGTTTCTCTTGACGCAAAATAAACAGATGCACGAGCTCTTTCATTATTCTTACCGGGTTAGGGCAACAAAGTTCTTTACGGTCACTGAAAGAACTTTGGAACCCTTTCGTTTGTGACCACTGAGAATTAAAGATGAAAAAGATCTCTTATGCTCCTTTGTGAACGAAGCTTTCCCACTGCAAAAAAAGCTTTCTCCCTTTCCTATTGAGAGAAAACGGTTTTGTCCAGAAGCACAGGAGTGTCTTCCAGTTCTCTGCATTATAACAAGCGAGCGGTAGGCACGCTACGTACACGGAGCGCCAAACAGAATCCGTTTTGGGGCTCAGGTGGTTTTCAAACCACACCTACAAGAAACATAAATAGAGGTAAGTAGCGTTGAAGTGGAGAAACCATCGCAAATACCTATGGTTCCTTTGCTTGATAAACAACAGACAGAGACTAAAGATGCTGGGAGAACAGTCGGCGAGAAGGCTGGTATGGATCAGAGGGGGGGTGTGACCATATATCATATCATATCATATCATATCATGTCATGTCATATCATATCATATACGTTCTCTGAATCCGGACCTCTACACCCTACACGACCTCTCCAAACCAAAAGCCGTCATTGCAAGAGTTCCCGAGCTCCCTAAGTCCAGGCGGGCAGCAAAGCAGGCGGGAGAGGCAGCTGGCTGTAGTGTTCCAGCACCTGGTGCTCTGTTACATTATATTGTGCTATATTCTAGTATAGTATATTACGTTGTATTCTAAGATGACACCATATATTGCATCATGCATTATGTAAGTTTTTGTCCTAGCAGCCTCCCCGTTGCTGTCCGTGATTGCTAGACAGGCACTGAATCCCGAAGGATCTTCACCGCACGTTTGACTTGGAGCTCTGGCTTGTCGGCCTCCTCAGCGTTCCGCAGCTTTAGTGGCTTTCTCCGCCTCTCTGCAGGGACCAGTCGCCAGTTGGGCGACGCCTGCAAGACGGGAAGACCCTCAAGTAAAGCCCCAAATGCCTTCTACCGCTCGCCCTCAACGCCACTCAGTTCCTAAGAACACAGAAGACGATGAGGGCCCCGCCTGGCGCTTGAGCCAATTGAAGTCCTGGACCTCGCTCCATGCACCTGCCTCAGGGCAGGAGGCGATTGTGCTTGATTCCTTTGTCTCAAAACGCTTCTTTACCGGAGAGTCCCTGGCTTTCAGTTCCTGAGGAGCGGCCTTTGCAGTTTTCGGGCGCGACTCGGCTTTGGAGCTCACGGGCATCCTATGGCTTTCTATGGGTCATGACTCGGAACGAAAGCCCAAGGTACCAGCCTCGCCGGAGAACTCTCCCAGAGAAGCAGCTGCCAAGAGGTCTGTGCCTGCGGCGGACAGTGGAGGGCTGTGGCTGAAGACATCTCCGACACATTGCTGAGCTCAGGGGCCTCAGGGCCACAGGGCCTGGTTCCAAAACCAATCATAAAACGGTTAGGGTTTAGGGTTTAGGAAGCAATGATCTGCAGCAGTGGCTCTTTTGCGCTTAGCATGCGAAGCTCTGTTGAGCCATGGGCCATGCAGCCATAAGGGGTCTGGGGGCTGCCCACATACTGATGCGCGATGACGAATACCAAGCGATTCTGCATCTGGCCATCTTGAAGCTGTAGCCAAGCAGGTGAAACAAATGCACGAAAAAATCGACGACGCTGCAATATTTAGCTGCAGGCGGCATCTCTATACTCGACGTACCGTGCACAGACTTGGTGCACTCACATGCACTTGGCAGCGAACCACGTGGCTTTTCGCCCTTCGGGTGTGACCACGTTGACATCTCCATCTGCGTCGAAACCGAGGACCGTGGCCACATCGCCGCCGGGGTACGCCACGCTGTCCCCGACGCTGAGCATTCTGGTGGACTTCGCTCGGAACCACCTTGCCTTGGTGCCGTCCGTCTTGATGACCTGGAGATCGCCCTCCTCGTCGAAATCCAATACCTGACCCACTTCCCCGCATGGGTAGAGGACTCTATCCCCCTCGCTGAGGGCTTTCTTACATTTGTGCACGAACCAAACGGCCTTACGGCCGTGGTCAGTATGCACGATCAGGTCCCCATCCTCATCGATCGCCGTGATCTGCCCAACATGGTTATCTGGATATGTGACGTATTGCCCAACGCGGAACTCCACGCACTTGTGCATGACCGCCAAGACTGGCTCCGTAGGCAATTCGCTGCCAACACGATCATTGGATGTTGCGGGTTCCTGCGCTGCTGTTGCCAAGTCGGAAACCAAACTTTTCATAGGAACTGTCATCCGGCTCACACCGTAGATTCTCCGCATTTCTTGTAAAAGGCGTGCTAGGATCAGCAGCACCGTTACTACCACCATGCGGGCCGCTCCGCGGTAATCCGCCCTGCGGTACACCACCTGGGCGCAAGCCATGGCGACTTTGCTACCCAGCGGCATGCTCCGTATAAACTACAGCCTGCAAAGCCCTGAGCAAATCACTATTCAGAAGCGCTCCCAAAGGGATGGACTGGAAGCATCGACACTGTCAGCAGCAACAGCTTGTGGCCGTGCGACGATGCACAGATCATATCAAGCGCAAAGGACGACTACTGCCATGCAGCTGTTGAATGCGGTCGTGACGATGCTGATATTGCTGGGAGTGATGGTCATGAGGAGGAAGGTAATTGTGCTTGCTACCACCATCCGCGTCGCTGCTGCAATTGAACCACACAATCCCAAAGCGAAATCCAACCTCACCCGAAATCCCTACAGGCAAAGCCCACAGTTCGCCGGCCTCCGTCCCAAGTGATGTCCCAGGGCGCAAAAGCGATCCTCGTCGAGGTCTCAATGATCGGACCAGACCTGATACCAGTAGTGTGGGGCTTGGGTTGAGGTTTCGGCGCTTTGAGGCTTTCGTGGCAGGAACTGAAACTCATCAGGCCACAGCGGCGCTGCATCGATTCTTTGTGGAGCACGCAGATTGCCAGCATCTCCAAACGGAAATAGCAAGCGGTGTGCTTGCATGCGGCTCAGAGCATCTCTGTGCACTGTTTACATCTCCTTGACTAGGTCCGGCTGGCAGGAACCCTGTGCAAGCTACACCTCTTGGGGGTTCGACATTACAGTGGGCTGCTGCGAGGGGTGGTGATCAAGTCAGGACTATTGCTAGAGTTTGACAGGGCTTCCCTGGCACTTGAAGTACACACGAACACCAACAAAACTGCATACTTGCACACGACACGACTGGGGCTGTGGCAGTGTGTGCAGATGGAGCAGTACGTTCTCCGAGTCGTGAAGCCGCAGTTGCTTGACCTTGAGAGTATGCTGGAGCTGCTGCCTCACCACCGCTGCGAAAAAGATAAGAACAACAACAGCCACAATCTACTATTACTTCGGAGCGAGGGTTCCGCTCCGCCAAGGCGAACTCTGAGTTCGGGGCCGCCAAGGTGAAGACGCAGTCTTTGCAAAAGTGAATCAGCGCGGAGGATGAGACCTGGTACACAGGCAAATGAATGCATACCTCTGTGATTCTCCAGGCGATGCTTCGGACAAAGCTTCAGTCCACTCGGCATGTCTAGACTACCAACCAAGTGTCGAAAAAAGCAGCTGCTGCTCAGCGCTCCAAACATGTGCCTTGGAAACCTGGACCAGAAAGCCCCAGTTCGCGTACAAAGTAGAGACCCTGCAAGAACCTGCGCTTGTCCCGAGCATTTCAAGCCGAAGATCCGCTCCCACCACAACCTCGCAGCGTGTCAGCTGCTGAACATGCAGCGCGCCAATCCTCACAAAAAGGCAGAGACAAGAACATGTGGAGTCGACGAAGTCTTTTGACTGTGGGTGCTCGAGGTCGGTCACGTCACGACATCTCGACTCTTAGCAGTGTTGGCTCGCGGCTAGCTGCGGTTAGCTGCCAGAACAATCTGCTTGCACTCCCGCCAAGAGTCCGATCCAGGAGAACTATGCGGCAATCTTGCAGATCTCTGAGTGCCACGTCGCGTCCCTGGATCGCAGAATCTGTCATTACACGAAACAGCGTGAAATTTCCCAATTTACTGCCGCTCTTGCCTGAGCCTGAAACTCTACTTAGAGGGGATCGAATGCCAACCGTGCTCCTCGACTCCACACGCAACTGCATCATGCAGTGTAGATAAGCTGAAGCAAGCAGGAGTGCCACTGCACTCCTCATCTGATTCTGCACTGCGCAATGCTATAACGCTATCACCGCCGCAGCCAAGGTCAAGCCTGCGACCCCAGCACGCAACTGATGCACACCCATTCATCTGGCAGACAGTTTCAGAAAGACCACGACACTGGGCAAAATGTCAAGCCAGGAATAGTCATGCTGTGTTTTGCACACCGGCAGAACTTATCCGAGGGTAAGAGACAGCTGGAAATATGCGACCCTCAACCGACCACAACTCTTGGCAGTTGTCCACACCATTTACCACCATTGGTCGAGGACTTCTAGGGTTACTATAAAAGCTTCAATAGTTGGAACATACTAAATGAAGAATAAAGTGAACCCCTGACATAGTAAACAGCAGGTTATTCTCAATGTCTCCCTTCATCCCTACATAAACCGTAAAGCCTACACCCTAAACAGCCAAAATAGTAGGGGTAATTCTTGAGGTCACCATTCAAGCGACCATGGCCCAGTTTGCCTCGAGATCTCCCGGCTTCCGCAGAATCCGCTCCCCGTGCAACTCGGCGATGCGCTCGCCGAGGAAAGCATCTCAAAGCAACATGAAACTCCAAAAACCATAAACCCTAAGCCCTAAAAACCCCGAAACCATCAACCCTAAAATCCCTGAAACCCCAATTGCAGAGTCTCTTATCGAAGGCTCTCATTGCGACGTCTGCCGATAGTCACCATGGAACAAAGCTATGCGTGCTAAGGCTACACTCAGAATAAAAGCAGGCCTCATCATGGCTCTTGCAAAGGAATGGTGCGATTCGGGACATCGGCTCCATGTGGTCTCAAGGCCAGTCGACAAGTCGTTCAAGGCCAGGCCTTGCCCACTCGCTGCGCTGCTTGCGCCCGCGTCCGCTGGCTTCGCAGCGGGATCCACATCGCCGTAACCTGGACTCAGGAACTGTCAAGACCTGTCCAGCACCGAGCCACCGGTGGCAACAAACATGTGGTATCTAACTCAACTTAGCTCACGAAAACTGCCCATACACGTAGGATTAATTAATGTGGCATTGTCAACATCTCGCTTCTACAGTGCATCGTGTGATGCTGCTCGAGCAGTTTGACTGCCGGCATTCTATCACGCAAACTGCATAAGCCAGCTGACTAGGGTATAGACCCTACATGGTAGCGTTCCATATTAGGACGACCCCGAAATTAGGTATTCTCAAGTAGTTTCTCACCCAATTCAGTAGCCAGGGCCTGCGGGTGCCGGCCCCGGTGCCGGGGCGCGGCGCTTGAAGGAGAACCTTCAGTGAAGCAACGCCAAAGGATCCTTGCAAAAACCTTCGAACCATGTACTGCAGCACATCCTCTTCTTCGCCGCTGCCACGGGGCTTCTTTCGCGGTGCAAGCAGCTCTCTCTTGGTTGCGATTTCTGCAGCCAGAGCCTCAGCAACGACCCAAAAGCCAGACGAAGACGACAACAGCAGAGGCGTTGCGGAAGGACAGCTCTCATGAAGGTTTGTCATGTATGCGCGAAGATCTAGGTAGCCCTATGCCACTATGCAGCGTCACCATGTTCCTTCAGTCGCTGTGTCTTCATTGAGCCAGGATGCCTTCAGCGTGGATCGGTATTGCTGCCTGCCAAGAGATGTGGAGCGGTTGTGCGAACGACTGCCAGTCCCAGTCCCTGCGACTTACCTGTTTTCCTGGGATTTTTGTTGCGATTGAGCATGTATGATGCAGGGAGATAAGAGAAAACTTTGGCACAAGGTGGCACAGGGATCTGAAGAGGAGCGCGCCATTTCGATTCAAGCGCAATGTACTCATGCTGCGAAAAAGCGCACGTGTCATAAGCCGTACTACGCTACTGAATACAAAATCTCATCAGGAGCCCCTGTAAGCCACGGTGCACGTCGTAAGCCGGGAGGATATGCGCTTGCCGCGTAAACGACGCCTCGGCCGACGTGTGCAAGGATCGAATTCGAATGCCTTAGCTTACTCAGCTGTGACACCGAGCCCTTTAACGAACAGAGCACATTCAATAGTGTTGCAGCAGTGTAGTGGCGATTGCAGGGCTGGTGGCAATGTGTGTTCTACTGCATCTAACCGTGATGCTGGTGCGATGACGACGACGATTATGCCACTGGCAATGGTGAAGATGATGACGAGGAGCTTGATCATGTTGATGGTGGTGGTGATGATGACGATGATCACAGCGACGACGACGGCGATGAACATGATAACGATGACGATCTGACGTTCTACATGTGATACTGGTAATACCAGTATTGTAGGATGTGTTATATGATATGGTACGATACGACAGAAACATGATTGATATTTTCATACGATACCAGATACGGCATGATACACTATGCCATCATAAGACATGACATGTATTGATAAGATGAGAAGCAACATGCTCTTGCATGGTCCCATGGATCGAAGATAATAGCGATGGCGACGCTGTTGATTGCGGGGATGCTGGCGACAAGGGTGTTGACGAGGCATTTCATGCTTGTTATGATGAGGTGACGAACATCAGACTGACGCAAGCAATGACATTGATGCTCGTGGCGGTGGGGCTGATCAGATTGAAGTCGTTCCCTGCATGCGATGCTGATAGCCTCTGAAAGCCGGGCGTGTATGCTCGTAGGCTTGGGTCGATGCCTCAAAAGCGAACGAGCCCCTGAAACAAACTGCAACATCTGCTGAAGGCGAAACTTGGCTACCTGAACCTGAACTCTTTCACCCGTGCCTCTAGAGCTTGCTGCTGCCTCAGCAGGGCATCCAGGGCTTCGTGAACCTGTGGCAGGGCACCGACCAGTTTCAGACTAGTGTAATCTGTAATATATGTGTATATATATATATATGTATAGATATAGTTATAGATATAGATATAATGCAATATGTAATATATATATATATATATATATATATATATATATATATATATATTTATTTATATATATATATATATATATATCATACCTAATGAGTTCTTATAAACCGACCAGGGGTGCCCTGGCCCGGGCCTCGGCGGCACCACCCGAATCCACGGCAGCCAGGCCATCGCGGATGGCAGCTTCATCGGCCTTCTGTATGGAGTCTTCGAGCTTCAAGGCTGTTGGGGAGGCTACTACAGGGCTTCTTAAAAATTGGAAGAGGGTTTTGGGGCCCATTATTGCAGAATTATCATAATAGGAACCCCCAAAATAGTATAGGTAGGTATCAAGGCCCGTATATTACGAGATACCTCGAGAGGTCTTGCGCTTCATCCTACGAACCGGGCCTGTCAACAGCAGCTGAACGGTTTCAATGCTGGCTGTGGCAATGAAGGTGGTAGAGCTCACTTTTGCACTTCAGGCTTCGGCAGTCAAGGCCTTGCGATTCAAGGTTTACAAGGCACGTTCGGGGCTCGAAAGTTGCAGGGCTCTTGGGTTCATTCGGAACTCGAAGGACATAATTGCTGGATGTGGACGAGCAGAGCGCCAGTAACAACCCGAAGCGCCAAGCCGTTGCATGAACCGGAACGTGGAAAAACGCAAGGCACCTTGAAGGTGCGAAAGAAGTCTTTCAGAAACTCTTCCTGCGGCAGACAGCAAAGCGCTGGAATGCGCTGGAAGCTCGAAACGCCGGAAAGTCCACATGCAAAGCAGAACTTCTGCATCGAGTCCTTGCTGCGGTTGTCGCCCTGCGAGTCCTCCAGCGTCTGCGGTCATGATGGGCACGTGAAAGAGACCCGAAACGCTGCAAGGACCGGAATTATACACCGCAAATCTGCAATTTCGGAGTTGAAGCTTCGCCTGTCTTGCCTGATTCTGTTTAGCCAACGAAGTTCAGTGGCAAAACGCTCTACTGCAGATGAGTCGATATAGTGAGGTTCTGAGGTTCAAGGGACGTCACCATGGTCAGGGTGTGTGGTAGATGCATTTCGGACATCTTGGTTCTCAAGAGCTCGGCTCCGAGTTCTTGGTGGTGTTTGTCTGAAGTTGTGCTCGGGCAAACGTTAGACTCCTGGCAACCTCGCCTTGATAACATCTAAAGACTTCGGTGTCACTACCAGTGATCAGCTCGAAACTGAACGTTCCAACAGAAACAAGCCAGCCACACATCGACTGCAGACTCATCTGCTGCCATGGCATCAAGGGCACTGTCGTATCATCATGAACTGCTGTGGTTTTGTTGGCTCTTCGGGTAGGTGAGACTGGGGTGCTGGCTGTTCGTTTGTTACATTTTCCGGAGGCCTGCACACTGGCAGAAATCCGGTTGGCACGAGCTTTGTCGTCTCGTTGCACTGTGCACAGATTGCACCAAACACTTCTCATAGCTAGCTATGTCGTTTAGAGGTCAAAAGCTGTGATTCTGGAGTTCATGTCACCTGGCTGGTCCGCAAAGGTCGGTGGTGCTAGCATGTCACACACAGCAAAGCAAGAGCAGATGGTGAGAATCCGAGGCGTGATTCCTGAACTATTGTCTGTTGTGCACATGGGGCTGCACATCTTGCTGTTGACAGCCATACAAAAGACAATGCCCGTCTGAAACCCAATCCCATCGAGTCGAGACCGCCTGGCGTTCCCGACATTTCCGTAGCATCTCCTCGTCGCTCTCTGGAGCTCCCAGCCTTCCCGCGCCGCATCATTCTCGAACCCCTGAAAACCAAGAGCCAGAGATGTATGCCGCAGAAAAATTAATGCGATGAGAAGCCTATCGAAGGCGTTCTGCAAGTGTGATGTGTATGGACCTTTGTAGCTTGGCAAGCCGTGCAAGACTACGGATGCCGGCTTAGGTGCCACATGGTGCCACTCAGTTCATGATACTTCCATGTACCACCATGCTCTCCGACAGCCGAAAAGACTGCAACCTACGATCCCAGTCCGTGCTATGTGCCACCCTCTTCTCGCAGGCTACGTTCTGGCTGGCAAGAGCAGACAGCAGTCTGAGAACACGGCACGACCAAGTCGCCGAACTGGGCACGCTCCTCGCGCACCGATTCCTGCATGAAGGGCTGCAGGAAAACCAGCACACCCCAGAGGCCATGATGCATGGTGCCGCCTCATCCACAGATGCTCCGATTGGGTTGCCCAGAACAAACTGCAGCTCCACACCTCGCGGGAGCATGGCAACGCACGGAAGCTCAGGCTCGACGGGATCTGTGGGTGCACGCCCGCAAAGCAGCGACCGAGGATCTTGCGATAGTCTTTGGCGCGGAGCTCGGGACCCAATTCTTGAAAACGCTGGCCTCGAGTTAGCAGTGGGGCCACTGTCGCTGCAAAACCGTCGGTGCATTTTGGTTCTCAACACATAGACCAGAACTCGTCGGTTTTCGATGTTGTCCCGGCAAGGGTCTAGCTGTCTTGCCCTCCGTACAGCGCCGACACCCAAACCAACCAAACAAGTGCTGCCACTTCTCATTCCATTGCCGGTGACGGTCTAGTGGAAACTCGGATCCGTTTTCTGCCACTACTTTTCCGGGTGTCCGGCGCAAGCTGACTCGCTGGTCGGCGCGTGCCCAAAGACTGGGCACGATAACTTCTAACCTGCTCCGAGCTCCCAACAGAGGTTTCGTACATATTTCTAAGCCTGCGACTCATGGCTTTGGGTAGCGAGGTTTTGGTGTGTCGGATTGTGGTTTCTGTCTGCATGCAGCCCACAGAATTCCGCACCGCTGCCATGTTAATGATCCTGTCATGAGTGTCATCTGCATTCATTACTCCTACCTAGCCAAAATTAACCCATGATTCCAGTTTCAGGCTGTCTTCTGTCAATAGGCACGCGTGAGTCTGGCCGTGGCTTTCTGCATGCGCCTCAGACTGGCGACCAGTGGCGCGGCAACCCAAAGCAGCCTGGAGAGCAACATTTCAGCAAGAACCGAAACCATGAACATGAGACCAATTGCATGAGCTGCCTGTATAGGGCATGTCATGTCTCAAATGCTCGTCTGGCTTGTCCCATCTTGGCAATACTTTCCAGCCGCTTGGTGATCAAGTCGCTTCAAAGGGACTTGATGCATCAGGCCTCGTGCTCATCGCTCATGACGGTTAGGGCTTCGGGGTTTACAGTTTAGGGGCATGGGTCAGCGTATAGTCACCATAATAGAAAATGACTAGAAATTTCTGCAATCACCTTATGTCTGTATGTCTTTCCGAATGAAATGTGGTGTGGCAGATTACTGCTTTTCTCTTGCTGTGCCGTTTTGGACAGACAGAGAGATTGTCCCATTGCATTCTCCATGCAGCCTCTTGATATGCTTAAGAGCTCTCGTGCTGCGGCAAAGATATTCCAAAACGTTGCTTCTTCTGTGACACCTGTATTATATCATAGTATATCATAGTCATTCAACAGATCCATCTGGCACTCGGCAATACTCCGTCGGACAACCGGACTTGGCACTCCATCTCTCTTCAGCATCTGCTTCTTCTTTAGCAGTGCTCCCCTTCCCCTCACGCATATCGAGCTCTGCCCTGTGCTCTGCCATCCTGGCCCAGCTCAAAGATCCTGAACAGCAATCTTGCGCGTCGTTCCGCCTTTGCCCTCTTTGTACATGCGAGGCTGTGCTATGCAGAGTTTCTCCGAACTTCGAAGGTTCATCAGAGTGTTGCGATCCCAAAGAGGACAGGCTGACTACTTGAAGATCGCTCCTGCGGCAAGGCGCGCGCTTTTTGGCGTTCACGCGAGTGGAAGCCACTTGCAGTGTCAGCTGCTGGGAGCGCTGCAGTCACCTTCATCTCTGCGGCTCTTGCATGGAAAAATCCAAAGTCACGTATTTAACCCGGAAGTGACCTGCCCGTGAATCAAGACAGGCAACTGCTCTTTGCAGCACTGCACCCATGACTGTTCGCTGTCGTTTTCTGAGTCCGACCATATTTTCCCAACTCACTGCTTCATCCCCGAGAAGCTACAACGGTCAAAACCGTGACGAAAAGGCCGACTTAACGCCCCGACGACGCGAACCGCGCTTCTGGAGCCTCCATACCTAACACGACTATGCCTTAATTAGCTCGTTATGGCCACGACAAGCAAAGCCCCACGACCCTATACGATAATCGGTGGAAAGCTATCACGCCTCTTTAACGCCCCAAACCTTTCCCCAGCACCTCTTTGGCGCGCTCGTCGTGGCATCGCCGGGGTTGGGGTCGGCCTTCCAGCCATAAGGTCTAGGCGGTTCAATTTGCTTTCTTTTTGAATTCCTTTTTCCATATGCCCGTGAGTAACCAACGTCCGGAATCCACACTAGTGGAAGTCCCTTGATTTCAAGGTTTTCGGATTTGAGGGTTTGGGTTTGAGGGTTTGGGTGTGAGGGGTTGGGTTGAACTGAAGGGTAGGGGCTTAAAATGGGAGTGTGCCCCATTCCTCCAGCCCATAGCATCAATCCCCTTCTTGCAGGAGTAGCAGTAGTAGGAGTAGTAGTAGTAGTAGCAGCAGTAGTAGCAGTAGCAGTTGGAGTAGCAGGAGCAGTAGGAGCAGTAGTACACTAGCTATAGTGGTACTGGTACTAGTAGTCATGGTAGTAGTGCAGGAATAGCAGCAGTAGCAACGATGCACCACACCTCTGTGCATTGCGCGGGGCTTGGGGCCATCTGCTTCTCCATACATTGTCGAAACCTCGGGCTGCTGTAAGCAACCGACAACTCGGAAAAGGGGGTGATCTTCCTCTGTATTTAGCATAAACAGTCAGTATCATCAACTTTAGGTTGAACGGGAGCCAGACCGCAAACAGTCGAAAACAAGCTTTCACACGTCTGCATGCAGGTTCCGGGACTGCTAGCTCTCATCAGCTTGGAGGTTAAAGCATCGACCGAGGCGATATACCCAGGCTACGCATCACATCCCGGGTTTTACTCGTTGCTTGTTTTCCGCTGCTATTGCTGCTTGCCTGAGCACATACGAAGGCATAGCCGAGGACGGAATGTGACTCCAGTCTTGATGGCACACAGATGGCACAGAGAGACATCCGGATCTGAAGCACCGGCCCCAAATCAAGCAGCAAGGGAACCCAACTATGCGTCGATAACTGAGTTGATCTTGGTGCCCGCCGGATTGCGAGCAGGATTGCTCGAGCATAACCTTCCCTGCCCCCTGGGTGCAGAACTTGTAGGTGATGGTCTCGCAGTCCACCATGTCTTGTGTGTTTTCCTCAGTATCACAAGCTGCCAACAGTGCATTTGCGGCTCCACCCTCCGTAGCACACACAATGCTGTGCGGAGTATGGCACATGAACTGCATCTCTGCACGACTCAGTGACGGAAACATCCCAAACAGACCGTAGAAGAACCAGCTCAGGACATCGGCCCAACCACAGCTGGAACACCAACGTTCTCATGCCGCCATGCACCCTAAGCACTGTCCACTCTCCATGCCGATCTAGAGGACTGTGCGTATCATGGCGTCTCAGGTCGCGACAAAGTCTTTGCAACACTTCCTCAGCGCAGTGGTAACGATCCAACAGCACCCCAACTAGACCGCTCATAAAGCCTAGCCAGGGAGTGGTGGCCCAAGTCCCTTTGACATGCAAGATGCAAGACTGGCTGTCTACTGTAGACCACTAGCCGTAATCATTGGCGATCTTGGCTTCGGGCATCCGCAACAGATTCGTTTCTGGGTTTGGGGTTTAGGCCACGGACTCATAAGGATTCCATGACTGATAAAGTGGCACTCGGTCGGCTTAGCCCCGCAGCGAAATGACCGGCGTCATGATGTCTTAAGTTTACAGGCCAATTGCCCATAGTATGATGTTGTACAGCTGTCCAAGCTAAGCTGAGATTCGAGGAGCACTCAACTGCTTTGGCGAGATTGAAGCAAAGCGTGCATGTAAGTCAGACGTAGCTTAGACGTTTCGCCGACCGAACGACGGGAATCTGAAGCAAGCTGTGTTGTAGCTGCTTTTGGCTATGGCGCCAATCCATTCCTTCTGTTACTGGGCCATTACGTTATCCTGACTCATCTGTGAAGAGTCTGAACCCTGGGCCATCGCAGCCAGAGCACATATAAGCATCGAAATCCTCTTGGCAAGGCATAGGGCTCCTGCCGCAGCAATGGGGCTTCGAAAGGCGGTCTTGGCACTGAAGTAGAGAGCTTGTAGGGCATTGTAGGGTTGTCCGCAGACTGCTGCTCCAATTTCCGGAGATTTCCAGAGATGACGACGTTCATGCGAGGCCGTTGACTTGAAGGCTGCATTCGTGGCATTCCAGCCGAATACTTCACGAGACCTCTTGAGCCCAACGAAAACCGCACATCCAACCCCGAACCTGGGGGTGGGTTTTAAGTCGTGGCTAACTGGTCCGTGCGGCTGCGCAGCCAGTTCGGGGTCTTCTAAGGAATGCAGCTTCAGGGGTTCAGTGCAATAGACTCACTCAGCCGGCACTGGTTGCAGGTAGCGTGCATCAGGACGGGTTGAGAAGCCTGTGGCAATGGCTGTGCTACTGCCTCAATCACAAAACAAGACCATTGTATCAGTTGCCTTACCTTTGAAACACGAAAGCTTGCAAACTCTGGTTAGACAGTCAAGAGCCCCACCCTACATCATGCGATTCGGGGACCTGCTTTGCACGGGAGCGGGTGATGCTGCACCCATGACCGTCGGAGCCTACTTCTCCGATGCTTGCCAGATTCTTGCACTCAGTAGTGTGTCGGGAAGACTGCAGGCTTCAAATGTGAGCTCGCAGAGGTGATCCTTCCTAGCCTGATCGCGAAGGAGCGTTTTGTCACTGGTGGGTCGAGGCTAGTTCTGGTGACTACTAGCGGCTACTAGCGCTTTAAAGTAAGTCTACAAGTCTGGGATTGGAGCGATGGTGCCGCGGATACCTTTGCATGTTGGCCACTGTGGCATGCCATTTGCGTCGTAAGTCAAGCTGAGCCAACAGGAAAAACAGGCAGCTCACGCTTGAAGCCTCGTAGGCAAGGAGACTAAGCACCGTAACCTTCCGTGCAAGCACATCCCGTGCACCATGCTCGACATGGCATGACTCCGAGCCACCGTCTTTGAGCCTTCCACCGGGCTTGCAGCTTCCCAGTTCTGGGAGGAGCGGTGGAAAATTCCTTTGGTGAGAGGCTTCGTGACCACGGTGTCGGCGTAGGGCGTCGGGCTTCGGGGGGAGGATGGGACTGGGCTCTTCGTTGTGCATGCAGCAGCCCTCAGAGACGCCGCTGCACTGCTGGCAATGCTTCCTCCAGGTGCATAGCGCATCTCTTAACTTCAGTTCAAGCAGATCAAGAAAGGCCGCATGAAGCCGAGTCTATGAAGATCCAACCGTCATGTCACCTGGTGGCAAGGTCAGCCGGAGGCCACAGCCACACCTCGCCATGCAGGAAGACGAGATCTTACACACTCAAGCTAAGCTGCTCAGTAGGCTGGGTAAGCCCTTTCTCGAGGTTAACGGAGTTTGTTGCTTCACCTTTGAGGCCTGCGTGCTGCAATCTCGTTCTGAAGTACTGTAGACCGGCTTGACTTATGTCAGCATCATCTGCACCAGCTGGGCTCCATCAAAACCTAACAGCCAGTGAAGACATGCCTTCAGAGACCACATGAGACCACCCTCACCGTGCTTCCAATACTTGGAACCGGGCCAGGCCGCTGAAGCGCCGACGCCCTGAGCTCGGATTCTTGGGGTCTCCAGTTCCGTGTCCCCTGGCTGAACTCCTGAGCTCTTGAGGCGGAACCTCATCAAAACACATCTCACCATGACCCAGGCATCCAAAGGTCAAGCGAACCCACACATCATCAGTCCCGACCATGTCTTCGATTCTAGGGTTGCTATACGGGTCACTATCAGGATTACCGTGGCCCGGACGGCAGTTTCAAAGGCGTCAGCTCCGGCTTGGCTCGAAGCTCCGGAACCTGACCGGATATGGAAGCGCATACCCAACCGGGGCGTCGTCAATCAGCTGGGCTCTGGGCGGCAAGGATATGTACCATGGGTAGAAACACATATGCATACATAAGAAAGAGGATTCTGAATCTTTAGAATAGGATTTGGGAGAATATTAAACTATAATCAGAATAAGGAGCCCTCAAAACAGTATTGGTCATTGTGGCGGCCCTTATATGAGTAGTCTTACGAAATGACTCAATTGATGCTTGCCCCGGTGGACGGCGCCTTTGCTTCCCCGTCGCGAGGCTGCGCCTGAGGCGGGCGCAGGGTCGACAGCAGAAGGGATGTCGCTGAAAGCTACAGTTACACCATATGTAGAAATTGATATGGTGATGCTATATATATATATATATATATAATGTAATATATATATATATATATATATACACACATTTGTAGAGATATGTCGTGTTTATTACATAGAGTGTAGAATATCATATACACTTATACACCGAACGCTCGGTCCGAAGAGGCCCAAGACGCCATCACCCAGGTTTTTTGAGACCAGGGCCGACCGGAACTCGCAGGTGACCTGATTTTTCCTGGCAGGTGTATCAACACTGTACTTCTGGAGAACCGGGCACGTCTTTTTACCTTCGTGTGAACCTAATTTTGCAACCAAACGCTAGAAATACTTCAACCTTGAACCCAGAAAGGGTCGAAAGCAACAAACGACTCCGCGGCCATAGACTGGGGCCCCGGCTTCATCTCGGCCGCCATCCCTGCCGGATCTCGAAGGCCGTTGACCTCCCGGTTTCAGGCTTTTCCCTTCATCATCCGTATAAGTTATCCGTCCAGATAGAACCAAAGAACACCAGGCTCCAGGTTTAGAGCCCAGGGAGTTTGGGGCTGCGGGTGTAGGGCGGTAAGCTGCCGGGTTTCAGGCTTAGGCATTATCACGCGCAAGTTTGATTCTTGTTTCATCGGAAGAGCGGCTGTGCGCTGATGAATCAGCAGTCTGTCCGGCGGTACTTGTGGGGCTGCCTTGGATGAGATTTTCGATTGCTGAAACTACAGAAACCTCACGATGTGAAGCAGCAGAACCTCTTGCAAAGGGCCGATTCTGCATGATGTACAGCATACTGTACTAAGTTTCGTATTACACGACTATGTTATAGTCATAATTACAAGCAGTATATTATAGTATACTATCGTATCGGCAGCATCCTGAACTTCCCGAAAGCTCTGCCCGGGCGGGGCCTTCGTCAGCTGGTCCCCCTTCCGGGCCGCTCGGTCCGGGAAGCGCCGGTTCCAATCCGAGGCCAAGGAGTTCGGGGCGATCTGGGCGAATTCTCTTAAGGGTTCCTTTAAGGGTTCCTTTAAGGGTTACTATAAGGATGACTATAAGGGTATAGAGGTTTAGGGTTTTTAGTAGGCTGTCTGGTTCTTAGCAGGTAATTGGGGAATGGATTTTTGGGACTACTGCAGCGGACCTTAAGGGGCTATCATAGGGATCCATTCCCCCATTCCCTAGTAAGCACCAGACAGAATTCGGACTGGCTGTGTGGCTACGGGTCTTTGGTTTTAGAGCAGGGGTGGGGGGACAGTGATGATGTTGAGGGATTCTGGGTTTTCTTAGCGGGCCATGGGTGCGGAATTACGAATCACAAGCTCGGAAGCTTTTCAATCTATCTCGAGCTTCGCATTGCACACGGCCAAGATCTCGATCCCAACTCGCAAGCGGTTGAGGCAAGCACACCCTCGATCACCTTGACGTTCAGTGTGTCCATGGCCTGCGAAGGGACTTCGGAGAAGCTGTAGGTTCTGCAGGAAGCCATTTCTTCGAGTGTAGGGTGAGACAGTAATGAGCCGGACGAAGCAGGGTCTTATAATATCGGCCACCGTATAGGGATCATAAGAGGTTCTGATTGCTAAGCATTCCGGCCCCAGTATGAACCCGAGGCCCATGGCCGCCTGGCGATCCCACTGGAAGCCCCACTTCTCGGAAGTCGCCCCGCGCTGCAGCACAACGACGTAGAAACCTGAGACAGGAAAGCTTTCAGGTTCAGGGGTTAGGGCATGATTACATGGCTGCGAGTGCATCGCAGCAGAATAATCTCAATTGTAGAAGACATGTCATGTCAACTATTTGCTGAAGGGCAACAGCAGAGTGACATCAGCCTATGACGAGCTACTTGGTACATATTCAGCCCTTCCCAGCTTTGAAGTCAGATCTTCAAAATCTCACCGACGCTGCGCGGCCGAGTCTTCGTCCTACAGGCAGCATAGTTGATGCGGCATAGGAGCCCGAATCCTATATTATAAAAGTTGAGGCTTCGCAGGATAAATTTTGAAGCACCCAGCCATGCTGCGCACCGGATCAAACATGAAGGCAGAAGCTGCTCGAATTAGAATCACGAAATCGTGCATGAACCGGCTGTTCATCCCTCAGATTTGCATTTCATTCATTCCTCCGTCGCAGCACTGAAATCTGAGGCAATAACTGAATAACATACAGTTGCTGAGTCGCAAGCTTTCCGTCGTCTCTGCCGCCGGCTTCTCGTCCTTTGCCTTCCAAACATGTCTTATCTTCTGGAGGGTCCGAACGTATGGCAAAGCTCTTTGAAGCTCACAGCCTCAGCCTGAACCTCAAAGCTACAAGACTGATTAGCTCAAGGGCGAGTCACTCAAGTCGCTGTGCCCATGTGGAGCATGATCATGCTGAGATGTACTGTACAACTTCTCGCCGCTGGCCAGCAGAACCAAGCAGGCTTCCAGAGCAGGGCCAATTGCTTCTGAGATGAACCCACAATACCCAAAGACCTTAAGGCCTAAACCATCGATCGGAATACGAAGGGGAGCATGCATGTGCGGCACTGTCTACATGCTGCTCACCCTCTGGAGACTGAGAACCATTCGTCCCCAGTGTGCCTCCGCCTCCACAGTTGCCGGCTCCCTGCGCACTTTGGCTTCGGTGCTGAGGATGAAAACCAGGTAAGGATGTGCCACATTGGCCCGTGTGATGAGGCGAGAACAGAGACGTTTGTTGCATGGAGGTCGGAAAGGCTCCTAGGGCCTTCAGAGCCCTCTACCATGACCGAAGCTTCTCGACGATCTCGAGTCTGGAATAAGCTGTCGGCCTTGCTGCCTCTTTGGGCTCTGCAATCTCCGCATTGTCAGCCTGGCTGCTTGAGTTGTGGACCGGACGAAAGCCCAGAGAATTCAGGCTCAGTGCATCCGAACTTGCGAACCACGAGGAGCCACAAGCGACGGCAATGAAGGCGCCAACTTCGGATTGAAGGCTCCGGGCCAGCATCCCCAAACAAAAACGCGCACACACACATACATACACACACACAGAGACACAGACACAGACGCACACACAGACACAGACACAGACACAGACACAGACGCACACACAGACACAGACACAGACACAGACACAGACGCACACACAGACACAGACACAGACACAGACACAGACGCACACACAGACACAGACACAGACACAGACACACACGCACACACAGACACAGACACAGACACAGACACAGACACACACGCACACACAGACACAGACACAGTCGCACACACAGACACAGACGCGCACACACACACACACACAGAAAGCGACACACACGACAGTATAACGTAATGTGGAAATTACAAATCATGCATAATACAATTAAGCTCTGATGTTTCCGCCGCTCCGTTGAAACAAGATGCGTCGAACTTCGTCCTTGCAATAGTCCGCCTTGAGCAGAAGAAAAGCTGTCTTCCAAGCCACGGCAAGCACTGCAAAAGCCTACACCCAAGCCCTCCACCGAAATGCTACAGCGCAACATTGTAGAAACTGAATAAATCACCGAGCCCCGACTGCGAAGCAACGAAATCACATGCCCTGGCACACCGGCTCTGCTGCGGCATTGTTGGACGGATGGTCCAGTTCCTGCAGTCACGTGCGGAAGCTCCATTTCAGTGTGCCACGGTCATGACTGATGCAGACTTTTGCCCAATCGCACTGAGCCAGCCATTCACTCCTTGACAAAGCTCGCATGCGAAGGCTAGAAGAGCTTACAACATCTCGATTTCAGACAATTGAATGCAAGCAAGGTCTTCGGAACATGTACAGGCAGACGGCAGCGCTCACAGTCTAAGGTCTAGCTAGCCTGATACCCTGTGTCTCTGTGCAACTCGAAGACCCGATACCGACGATCTCTTTAGCTTCTAGCAAGAATGCCCCATGGCAGAACAGCTGCAGCTTTCAATGGAAGACCCCCGCGACAATTTGCAGCATTGTCATTCATTGCCACGCAATGGCAGCGACGGTCCATGATTGCAAGTGTTTTGACCAACCGCTTCAAGACTGTGCCATCATCGAATTCAAAGTCGTGCTTTCCAGTCAAGCTGTGCAGGAATTATCAACAGTTCCACGGATCCGACGCCCTTCCCTAAACCCTCACTTGGGCTCTTCGCCGATGAGCCGCACCCTGAATCTCTGCCACGCCCACGAAGCATAGTTACTCTATCTTCATGCCCCTGAATCCCGTGCATCTGAGCAAGCCACCGGCGTTTCCGAAGGAGTTTCAATGACCTCCACACCTTCAGACAAACCGGAGGGAGACGAAAGTCAAGCTCAGGAAGAGTAGTGGAACGGTAGGGGAACTAGTTGGCCACCAGGAACGTCAAAAAAGACTCAAGCCATTTCAGCGGTCTGGGGGTCTTCCCGGGGCACATGTTCCAAATTGAATTCGGCTTCGGGTCTGGGGCCGATTTCGGTTTCGGGTCTTGGAGTCGGATGGGGTGAGTCCACTCTACGAGGCACGACCCTTTTAGGCAAACTGCGGCTGGAAGCTGCCCATCGAAAGATACTCCGCAGTTACCTGAACCTTGAAATTAGTCACTGCACTTGTCTACATATTCAGACGAGCATCAGCTCGAAGCGCTGGGCGCTGCATCAGACACGGCCGCGGCCTCCACCAAGAGCTTCATTTTTCCAATTCCGACAGTTCAGAGGCAGCAACGAGCCCTCCTGTGTGTCGAAGTAGACTGCAGGCTGTAAGGTCCCTCATACAGGCAGTCTTCAGTCTTCCTGAAGGCCTCAAGCGGCTCCGGCGGCAGCTGTGGTGGTAAGGGAGCTTCGTCCGGCATCGGGGGCAGATCCTGGCAAGCTAGCTGTCCCTTGCCTGGTATACTGTATAGAACACTCATGGCTTTAAGAGAACAAGCCCTGGCATCAAGCCAGGCATCAGAAGCCTAAAAGCAATGACGGCATGGTGCGAACTGCCACTACTGTCAATCCGGTGGCAAATCGAACCGACGGGCTCTCGATTCTCAAGCGCCAGTGTCCTTCGCAGAGGGGCTGGAAATGTCCTTCGCAGAGGGGCTGGGAGGCTGGTCTTTTGCCAGCACTGGTTCTGGAGCTTCGCCCTCTGTGACCGGAGCCGGAACAGGTTTGGGCGACGAAGCAGCGGGCTGCGCTGGTGGGGGTGAGCCTGCTGCGGGCATCGCCACTTTCAGGGTGGATCCAGCTTCCGCAGGAGGTGTTGCTATCGCTGGCGGAGCTACAGCTTCTGCAGCTGGCAGCGTCGCGGCTGCAGCTCCAGCAGGTGTGGCCACTGCCAGCGGAGCCACAGCTTCTGCAGCAGGGGCAGCCAGTGCCGGTGCAGCTCCAGGTTTTGTAGCTTCCGGTGCCTGTGAAAGCTGCCGATCGATGTCTGTTCTTTTGGGGAATCATGGACTGCGATGTGTTGCCAACTGCTGAGACACGGATGGATCTTTCTAGCATCAAGTCCAACTGCCAAAAGAAGCTTTTCAACTACTAGTAGTTGGATGGTCATTTCCTCGGGACATCAAAGACCTGGGCAGAGAAGAAGATCCTGGTGGCCCAGAGCCACTGATACTTGGTTCAAGGCCGCGCACTCCAGCTTCGTGTCACTTGGGCTTCTACGTCTTGAGCCAACAGGCTTGAGCTTTGCATCGCATACCCCCACGATTTTCTGACCAAGGTGCAGAAGGCTGCGGGGCTTCGTCGCTTTGCTTGTCTCCAGCTCCTGTGAGACTCCAAAGTGCATACATGCTGCATGCTTCCAACATTCGTCGGACATCTGTGCGAGACTCTGTGTGTGTGTGTGTGTGTGTCTGTATTTATGTATGTATGCATGCATGCATGTATGTATGTGTGTGTCCATTCACGTTTGTCCGCTAGCTTGCTTGAACTTGCTTGCTTGCTTGTGCACACCTCTGCATGCATGTATGATGTGCAGATGCATGCTTTTTGTGGATGCACGCGCACGACCACTTGCATGTCTGCGCGCAAATGTACAGTATGCGTTTGCTTCTATCGCTTATACCGATAGAAGCATGCGGATAGAAGACCAATAGCGAGACTGAGAGAGAGAGAGAGAGAGAGAGAGAGAGACCAAAATGCGAAACAGCCAGTTGAACATTCTGCAAAGCAGTCGGCTTGAACACTCCGACGTGTGCGTGTGTGTGTATATCTATCTCTTAAAGAATGAGCAAAACACCGTAGAAGTTGAACAGCATACGTCACAAATTTATCCCACAGGTGGTGCTCCCACAGGTGGTGCGCAGTGCGCAGGTGGCCGCCCGTGACGTGCAGGCAGCATCTAGGGTCTTTGCCAGCGGAGCCATATTTATTCTGCTCTTTTCGCACAGACTGCATGTGCGCATGTCTGTGAGCGTGGGCAAGTACATGCATGCACATGTGCACGCCTACGACCACCACGCAGTCCTCCTAAATCTCGAGGCTCGTGCGGCTGGAACTCGCACACCACGTACATCCTCAATGTATGAAGAGGCTTCACGCGGCTGTAGAGCTACGAGGTTGACGGACCGAAGATTGTGGTCAATGATGCTGTGGAAGACGACTGCATCTAGTGCGTAGAACTGAAGCAACAAACACCGCTGTGCCGCATAGCTCATGTCGGCATTACACGACAAGTTGAAAGTTGTACTTTCCATCCCCTTATTTCAATTCCGCTGTTGCTGCAAAAATCCCTGGATGTGGTCATCAGTGGATCATGCTCGTCTGCCCCAGTGCAGGCCAGAGGCTTGCTGAGCTCGACTGTCAGGAGCTCGATCCGACCCTGTTTCCCATTCACCTTCAGGTTTAGGTTTCAGACTTTGTGGGGCCGTCAGGGGTTCTGATACAGGACAGTGCAGGAAGGGTTTGCTTCTTCAGGCACAGCACTGTTCTGGGCAATTCAACTGGCAATCGGCGCTCTTGTTTGCTCTAGGGCCATCGGGGTAAGCTATCTCATCCAAAAATGACCAGAGTCTGCAAGGGTCAAAGATCTGCGATCTCCAAGTAGCAACCCGAAACTTGCTCTGGCATTGCACGAATCTTCATGTGCTGGTAAAGATGCAATATCGGGACGGAAATGTGCTCGCATGCATGCCAAGCATGCGGCAGCACGGTTGAGTTCACTAGACTGATGCCTACGGCCTATCGGAAAGGGCGCTTCCCCTTTATGTACCTCGAAATCTGAGCTGATTTGCAAGATGTGCTGACAAGGGAGTTGCATGGACTGCCAGCAGAGGGGAAGCGTGTTATGCACCAGCAGCAAGTCAAGATCGCATAAGAGCAACGGCCATAGTGTGGGATCTCCGGCAAGCCTTCACCAGCGTGTCTCCAGGTCTGACCTCGCAGCCTGTCCGACATCTCCGAAAAACTACAATGCATCTTTCTTGACAAAGCTCCGATGCTCTGCCGCTGGCATGCACGCATCCAAGCTCAGCCGGACTCTTGACCCTCACTGCTGGCACCCGAAGCCCCAAACCACCGGTGTACTGCCCATCCCAGAACACCTCCAAGGCTTGGCTGTGAAGTCTTGAAACCGATTTCTTCAACGCCGAAGCCCAAAACCAGCATCCCCTGGAAGCCCTCGTAGGAGCCTGGTGGAGGGCTCTCATTCCATTTCGCCGCGAGCGTGCCAGGCAATACCTCGAGCTTCGCAAGTCAGCTGTGCTAAAAGTGTTGAAGGAAGCTTTCTCCGGACGGTTTTCGGGAGCCTCGGTGCTCCTTCCCGCATTTATCTTTCTAACCGCATGAGAGGCGAGTCGGACGCGCGAGTCGAGAACAGGCGGGGGCCAAGTCAGGAACGTGAACGAGCAGGAGTCAGGAATGGCACGAGGTGGAGTCGGCCACAACGCGAGGGCGCAGTCAGGAACAACCCTAAACCCCCTAATCTCCTGGACATGCTTGACTGGGCGCTTGCGTGTTCGGGACCCTCCCGTTCCGGACTCACTGGGGGCGAGCCTGACTCGACTAACTTTCTCTTTCTAACATGCCTGGGGATGACAATAGGAACGAGTGTAACAGTGTTGCGAGCTCAGCTTTGGAGGTCAATACATGTGATGTTCGATGTGTGGGCAATTTATGAATGTCGGAAAAGGAGCGGCCTCAAAAGAGTCAACAAACCGATTCGGAAAACAACGGCTCGGTGCAGGCTTGGTGCATGCGTGAATGAGAGCACAGACATTGAACACCTTGCATGCATGCACCCAAAAGGTAGACCCTTTCGTTACGCGAGTGCGTACATGAGATGTACAAAACCAAACGCAAGAAGTGCGTACGCATAAATAGCAGACATAAGTTTGACACATAATTCCCCAGGTGTATAAACACATTGACAAACATCTCCCACATGCCTTGGTGATGACACGCACGTTGTCTTTCTCCAGCTTCTTGACCTCGTCATGAGGTTTGGGACCGGGGTTTCGGGCTACCATGGAGGCACGTTCCATCATATGTCGCCGTAACTTAACCTACGTGGTTAGACATCTGAGACATCCGCGACGGCGGTGGTGGCGATGATGAATGTCACCATACCAGTGCTTTTGACTTTGAGTATACTTCTGAACAGTAGCGTCAGCAGAAACGCTGATTCTGCCACTGCGCTTATCGAACTCCACGCAGTCTTTCGTGTCCGGGTGCCAGGCATCCCAACCAAAGCCAAACCTGTGCATACCAGCACAAGGGCCAGGGGGGCTCCACAATCAGGGCTCCAACATCCAAGTAGACCAAATTCTTCCAACCAACCGATGAGTGCGGCACAAACCAAGTATACGAACCATCAGGGCGCTACAAGTCAAGTACCACAACAAAACAAGCCTCCCGCTCTGATGCTGGTGGCACCAGTGGAGGACTCCACTCACTACTTGTAGCGTTCGGAAGGCTTGCAGGCAATAAGACGGGTGGGCATGTGCTTGATGTGGAGCATGTCAACAAAAGCATGTTCCGAAGTCACCCAGAATACATTGCCACCGACAGGATCAGCACAGCATGCTTGAAGGGTGCTCTTGCTGATCTTAACCGGTCAGAAAGTCGCAAGCTCTGCCACAGCAAGTTGCTGCTGAGGCTGTCCCGAGAGGACATATATCTATGTATGCACACATACATATACATATACATATACATATACATATACATATACATATACATGTACATATGTACATATGTACATATATACATATGTACATATATACATATATATACATATATATATATATATATATATAGATATATACATATGTCATTACCTTCACCAGTCGTGCCAGTATGATCTCTGCGGGCCTCTCAGCGGGATTTTGCCGCCGGAGCTCCACGACGTAGTTCCCTGGGCAGAACGCAGCTTCCAGTAAGCGGCACATTCCAACTTAGTCTTGGACACTCGAATCCAATTCACGTTAGCTGACTACTGTTAAAAGATCCTTGGGCGCAAGGCGCACGGGGCTTGGGGTTCCGGGTCTCTCGCAGCAGGAACATGGACGCGCCTGCTTCTGGCGGGGTCCTGGCGATGGCTCCTTGCAGGCTGCAAGGCTTGGCGACCAGCTGGGCCCCTCTGCTAACGAGAGCGCCATGATAAGATCTTGATCCAAATGCAACATAACACATTACTATGTACGTCGAACTGAGCTGATTTTATGATGCAAGTATACTCATGACCCCCGGTCCGCGGCGTGCTGTCGATCCTCATGCAAACAACCCTCTTCGTCTGCATTCACACCTTTCCAGGCTACTTGTCTTTGCACGTGATTAGTAGGTATAAGTATGTATTCGTTTTGCATGCAAGTGTGTTTGGGTTTCATTTGCGTGTTTCTCTGTTGCTTTGTTCGTTTTTCGGACTGATTGTTTTTCCGGAGTGTAAGCATGTGTACAGGCATGTTTGCAGATGTGCATCTGCTACAACCTCGAACATCACAGATGCCTAACACTCTAGCCCACCATCACGTGCACAGACAGAGTGGGGGAGCAAGATGACATGCAGAACCAACAAACCAAAGCAAAGGCAAAAGCGAAAGTTACTGCACTCAACATCCACCAATCACGAACAGCTTGGACGGAGGGAGAGGACGGGAGGGGGGTGGTGGGGGGTGATGTCTGGAATGCAAGGCAGCGAGTAACCAGCAGCACTTCGCAACCTGGGCCAAGCCCTGAATGAGGCAATCCCAAATGTTTCAGTTCCTCCTTTGGCTGCTGCCTGCGATGCCTCTCGAGGATGAGATGAGCCGTGGGTTTCGGGCTGAGGCACATGCACACAGGACTTCGAGAACAGAAGACTTTACAGTTCAACATGTAACCCCCATAAACTGCTTCAGGAACTTTATCAACTTCCATGGTCAATAGAGATATGAACTGATGTCATAATAATCTTTGGTTCACCTTACGACAACCTGGGCTTAATTTGGATGACGCCAGATGACCTCTCTCATTCATCGTATGCAAGACTTCATAAGGAGCCCTTAAAACATGTATGTATTTCTATATCCATATAAACAACATGCACACTCAACTATCAAATATAGCCTGAGGACTACGCAGTTCAATCTCAAATCTACTTCCTATCCCCCAAATCCGAAAGTGTCCTGAACCCGTGGTGTAGGCCAAGCCTAGTTTATGTTATGTGGTCCATCTCTACTCAATCGAGACTTTCTCCTGCAGTATCTACGATCTGCGCTGGTTCGGTGCACAGTCGCCCCCGGGCCTTTCTCACGGGCGGGTTCGGGTTCGGAGGAATTCGTGGTCTGCCATGTATTGCCTTTATGCACGGTCCTCCAAATCCAGAAACTCGAACCCCTGCATCCCAACACCCCCCCCAAACACCCTAATTCCAGAAAGCCTGAAACCCCGAATCCTAAACCCACACTAAGCCGCCACAATCCCCAGTCAGTTACTGATTTAATCCCAAAGCTTCGTGAGTTTTGTAAACACCAAACAGACTTACTATAGGGGCCTTAATAATTAGAATAGGGTTCTGTGGCCCATTATACTATAATCATAATGAGGAGCCCCCAAAATCGTACTGTATTGGTCATTACTTATAGGCCCCTGTAGTAACCTTTGCCTCGGCCTTTGGCGCTGCTCCAGCTGCCTTCGGGACCGGAGTGACGGCCTTCGGAATCGAAGGAGGCACCGCCGAAGCGCCATAAGGGATCTCTAGGGTTGCGATCCCTAGAGTCCCTGTTACGGGTTCCTGTAAAGGAAATCCAAGACACCAAGCAAGCAGATTACGAATGCAAGGACTCTGCAATCAGTGTCTGCTCGGGAAGCGAATTGCGCTTCGACTCTCCGACAAGGCCCCTGCCGGCTCTGCGGCTGCACTCTGCAGCTGCACGGCTTGCTGCGGTGCGGCGGGCGCGGCCTGCATTGAAACACCCGAACAGTATCCGCTCTCCTCACGCTGCACGTTCGTAGCAGAAAGTTAGAGTAGAGTGGAGGGCGATAGGAGGTCAACATGTCTGATCACAAGCGCAGGCCGTCTCATTTGGTGCTTGGAGCCTGCGACTTTGCTGCTGGCACCGCGCCAGGCAGCTGCGCAGCTTCGGCAGCCTGCAGCGGCAGATTGCTTTCGGCCATCCACGACTGTTTGTCCTGAACGGCCTCAAGTGCCTGAACTCAACACCTCTGAAACTGCATGCAGCGTGCGGGAGGTCTGAAAGGGGGAACTCGAGAACCATTTCGACATTCACTGAGGTACAAACTTGAGCGATGAAGGCATGTCCGCTTATGCGTCTGCGATGATCCGCATGTGGAAACCGTGAGCCAACTGTCCGCAGCTCTACTCCAGCAGTAATCGTGACGTAAGGATTTCACAAAGGGCGCCTCTGTCCGTACCACAGTGGCCTTGATGGCACCCTTCTTCCAGCCGCAGTGGTGGCAGAAGTTTGCTCCAGGAACCAGGACCTGGGCAGAGGCAGGAGCGAAAGCTTGAAATATGGAAAAGTAATGGAATTCCGAGCCCCTTCTCCAACAAGACAGACAGCATGCCTGTTGCGATATCGGAAGACCACGGATCACCCGAAACCGGTCGGAAGCTTGGGCCTAGACATCAAATCTCGCAGTGGGATCCTGGCTAATTACATTCTTCCCCTCCCGATGTTCTGTCCAGCTGCCGTCGCACAGTTTTGGCACTCCTCAATCTCCTGCCAAGCTCCGGACTGGGCCGTGCTATGGCCCGGCTCAGATGAGTTTCAGATCTTTACTCTCATCGAGGACGGTCAAACCATGTTGGTTGCCTTGCGTGGTGGCTCATGAAAGTACTGAGCAGTTCGTGTGAAGAGCTCAAGCTTCAAGGGTAGGGTCTACGCCTCTAGGAGGCCAGTCTCTTCATTCATCATATAATAGAGCCTGGCATGGAAATTCCTGGAACTCCCTGTGCCAAAACTGGGCCTGGTAATGATGTCAGCCTTGCCTCCCTGCATATGTTTGCATGTTTCCAGTCCTTGGAAACCCTGAAAATCTGCAACATCCCAAGCCCCGACAGTCCAGTCCTCCTGCGCCAGTTGCGCCGGGCGCTGCACCCTGAGCTTAGTCAGCTCAGTCTCAGGGCTTATGGGGCTTGGGACATCAACCTTTCCAGTCAGATGATGTGCCCCGCGGAAATACCACCATCAACGAACTCACCGTACCTGCACAATGGGCACGACCCGGTCGTAGAATGGGTCTTGATGCAAGTTGCTTGATCATCGGCATCAAGGAGACGGTTTTGGATGATGGTGAAAATGGTAGCTAATGGCGATGACCACTGTTGATTGATATGCTCGCCGTACTTTGAAAATGTTGATGCCAGCGCGTGGTGATGATGAACATGATTGAGCCTGTAACTGGAGTGCTTTGGCATGCGATGACACTAATGCTTATCTACAACTACTTAGCGTCCGTCTAATTATTGTCATCTGGCTTCGGGCATGCGTTATTGGCGGAATCAGTTGGTAGTATTGCTAGAACCACCAGTCTTCGTCAGGGTGATTGGATAGAGGAGTTGGTGGGTGGCACCAAAGGAAAGCAAATACTGAGTCTCAACTGAGCTCAAAGCCAAGACGTCCTCTTCCACATCTCTGAGGCTTCGGCGCTGGCTTGTTCTGGGCTGGCGATGCGGGTTCTATGCCTCAGAGCCACCCAGAGATGCGTGGGATGCGCAAGGTTTCTGGGCGTTCAGAGACCGGCGAAAGAGTGTTAGACTCGAGGTGTTGGGCTGCAGGTCTTCCGCGAGAGGATGATACGATCCAGAACCATGCCTTGATCCTCAAGTCATCAGAAGCCCAATCATCGACACCCACGGAATCTCAGATCCATAGTGTCATCATGCGGTCAGAGCAAAATCGGCAAACAGCAGCATTTCCAATGTGGCAAAACTAGACACCATGCTCGGAGCTTAGGGTTCTCCAGACGTTGCGATCCTGGTTGGGGGTAGGGGCAAGGGTAGACTTTCGATTGCAGATGAGCTCGTACCCACACTACTATGCTTCTCTTAGCTCTTTTTTCTGTAGCTTTCTAACAATTGAGAATAACGACAAGAAATTAATGATAATCACAAACTCTCCGTTGGCTTTTGAGTAGCTGCAAGTACTACATGATCACCGGTATATCCAAGCTGTCGGTCCGAGCCCACTAGTGCGCCCCTGCCAGAAAGGCCTGGGGGCTGGGGGCCTTTCGTCTATAACCAAGTAAGTCTGGTAACAAAGAAGCCAATAAGGTATCCGATTACTCAGTAGCCCGGAAAGCTCACATCGGATTCCGTAAGGGGCCGTTGCACCGTGGGACCCCTTACCTGTCCGTCAGTAAATTAAACCCACGAGACTCGTTGGCGCAAGACTGCACGAGGGCATCAAATTGCACCCTCCAGCATACATGCGATCATCATGTTTTGAACGGCTCACGCTGCAGGACTGAGTTCTTCACTGGTAACGCCGTGAAAGTCGAGGTCTGCAACCTTCAGACGTTTTGTGGCTGCGCGGCGTTGCAATATATTGTAATATAGCATTGCGCAGTGCAAGATGTACAATGGAACAGAATAGTAGGTTCTGATATGTTCTGATGGACTATAACACCAAGATCCTGGTTAGCCAGGCCTTCTCCTTTCTGCGCTTGGACAGGCACGGAAACCTCGGCTTCAAACGCGAACTTTAGGTCGCCCACATGACATGATGAGATGTCGGTTGTAGCAGACATGAAATAACAGGATCAATGGGCAGGTGCATCTTGCGAGTTTGGTTTATAACTAAGATGTGAGGCTCATCTAGGCATTCGTGGTTTGTAGACTCTCTCGTACACTCAGACCCCGGTACCTTTCGCACCGTAGAAGCCTGAGGTCAACGCAGCAGTCGCCATGGACCCATCGCCCGCCGCACCACATCCGGCAGAATGGAAAAGGCCCAAGAAGCACCGAGAGAAGCAAAGAGTGGAGTGGCTGAGTCGGGTTAAAGTTAAAGGGTGCGAGGGTCTGGCTTGAGAGTGCGGCTGGTTCAGGGTGGAAGCGCGTTGTCAGCTTCGCGTGTTTGACAGGTCAATCCCGAACAGCGGTCGAGAGCCACGGACGATCGCTGGTATTCAGCGCTCCCGCAGCAGTGGGGCACGATTCTGCCCCTCTCTGCTCGTGGCACAGGGTCCGCTGCTGGTTACGCCTGGGTTACTCGTGGTTGGGTAGAGGTGGCCTGTATGGCAATGTGTGGGCCTAGTGCAAGGCCCTGTGCCAGGAGTCCCGACATGAAAGTTCCTACCTTTTGGGGGGCAAAATGCAGCGGTATTCAAGGAGCACAAACAGGTACGCTCTGGACAGGCCACTTTCGCCCAACACTCGCAATCGTGCAGCTGCCATGCCTGCAATGCGTAGGGCTGTTACATGCATCGCAAAACGTATCCTGAATGTTGCCCAGCACGAAATCGAAGAAACGTGATGTGCCCCTTTTTTTCGATGCCCTTCGCAGTGCTTGCGGTCTGCCATTGAAGATGCAAGCCCAACCTACATACAATTTGCACTAATCCCTGAAGGCGTCCCGTCTCTGTGTGTGTGCCATCCAAGCGGTGTACCCGTTAACACGTGTAACCCGAGCTGCTGAAACCGTCGTCTTCGAGAGTACATGTGACCCACTATTCCGACCGTGGCCGGATGAAGTTCTCTGATGCTATGACGAGCGCAGAGCTTCTGCTTCATTCTTTCGTCGCTCGCCGAGGTCGTACACGGGGTTCAGCCCTATCTCCTGGCAGGACGAGACGACCATACAAGTGCTAATGCAAGAATAGCAAGCCAATAATAAAACCACGCGAGGAAGTTGGAGAAGTCATCAGGCCTGTTTTGACAAGGAATAGCCGGCATGAAGATAGACCATAGCAGAACTAAGCTTATCCAGACATGCTAGACTTAGACCTGGGGCTCATGTAGACGTTACCTACCTCCGTATATACCTCCACCATCAGGGCCGCAAGGGTTCAAGCATACAGAGCAGCGAAACGGGCTCGACTTTTCCTCGGCATGATCTGGAAGAGCAATCCGTCACGAAGAGAACATGAATCACAGTTCATACTTCTTGGTTGCGGCCCATATGCTGGACTGGGTCGGACTGGGAGTCAAGCTCGCTCTTCAGGACGAAGCCATGATGGAATGCGGAGATGCCCGCCACCCTAACAAACACTCCACCAACATTGACGAATTCGCGCTGAACCCTCTGCCACCCCACCCAAATTCACGAGTTTATGCTGGGCCGTCGCCCCCCCCACACCCCAAACTCACGAAAGTGAGCCATCCAACAGCAAAGCGCGGAATGGATACTGGCCGAACATGAGCTCCGATATCTGTAGATATACGAGTACCAGCTCGCTTGAATGACCCTCCTGGCTTCGACTCCCTGACTTCCAACCCGAGCGACAGCAGCATCGCTCAACCACAATTTCGTGACACCTTCGAACTTCCCGACAAGGCACCCCGCAACCCTGCCCCCTTGCACCGCGGCCTGCTCTGTGGCCTTGGAGATACGCAGAAGAGAAGCCGATTCGTGAAAGTACTGCCGGTTGTAAAGTCCGGAAGTACTTATGGTTGCTTATATCTATCGAGTCTAAATATGAGTACCGTGGGGAAGGTGCGGACATGCGGACGAGTCTGCATTGTTTGGGGGCGCGAGGCATCTGGGCGGATAGACGTGGAGGTGGCTGTTTAAACATTCACAGTAGTAACATAAACATCACATCAAACATCATATCACCACACAAACGGTACCACTAAGTGAGACGTGAACGTCATGACCTTCGTCTTCCTCATCATCATCATCATTACCACGGGCTCACGTTGCCATTGGGCCTGAGGAATTGCAAGCTCTGGAGCGTGGGACAAGCAGAACACAGTGGTAGGTTACACTGTGACGAGAGAACACGACGATGACTGATACAGTACGACCATTCTACTGGTTATTGCTGTTTGAAAAGTAACCGTAACTTTCGCAGTGCTACAGTCTGCCCCTGTAGTGACAAACAAAGACAACCACACCAACACGTCCAACAATAAATATAAAAGCAGTACGCCACAACTGCAACTAAAGTTACAGTATACATGACAATGAGAGCAGCCCTAGAATGACAAAACCTCAGTCTTGCGACCGCCAGTGGTGTGCGACAAGAATCTCTTTTGGCTAGAAGTTTCTTCATGACTCATGACGTCGCACCATCTGATACCACCTAGGAACAGAAGTGATCCTAGCATCAAACACAGCAGCCCACTGGGCCCTGGACCCTGCCAGCACCTGACAGGCTGTCCCGGGCTTGATCTCCATCTCCGCCTCAATGCGAGGAAATCCAGAGCCCAAGGCAAGGCTTGCCTACGACTTTGAGTCGATATGCGAAATTCCGAAAATTAGGTGCACCTTACTTTGGGGTCCTTATAATAACGATCTTACGTTTTAGGGTGCTATACTGGGGTGCCCCATTTTCGGAAACTCCCATATGGCTTTGATGAACAATGCTGCCACGATGGCAAGGTAATTATGATTGATGTGATGTTCCACTTGGCCACAGTTGCGCCGTGCTTGCATTTCATCTGACATGCGGTTGACAACAGGTTGGGGAGAAGTCCTGTTCAATCCGGACGCTCGGTTGGAAGAGAACGCTGCCTTTTGCTTTCCTGGCAAGCTGCCGTCCAAGTACACCAGTGCGTTCCATTTGAAGTCTTCATCTGCGCTTTCACCCATTTTGCTTTCACGGAGCTGTTGGGGACGAAGCATGCAGCTTTGTGCTCTGACCTGCAAACCTAAGCCCTGCCACAGCCAGGCGCAACGAACGGACTGCGCGGACGTGGAATGTAATGAGGAATGTGGTTTACACCCGAATTCAAAGATGCAAGAGCTGTCTTTGCATCAGGCCTTTGTGATCGCGGACTTTGTGTCCTGCTGTGGCAGCTATTCATGCAGCTGCTCCTACAACGTGAAGGGCGATGGACCCCTTCACAATGACTGCTGCGGTTGATACTAACAGCTACTAACACTGACATATACCTCGTGGTTAATACCCAGCCTACTAAAGCAACAAAGGCACACCAGTAAGGATAGCTGAGGATGTCCTCCAAGGCGCACAGTGTGCTACCGGCGCTGCCTGTGGGGTAGGGCGCCTGCGGCCACAAGACATATTCGGCGAGTCCGAACAACTATGGTGCACAGGGCTTTTCGGGATAGGTATGCTAGTATTATTGCGGTCAAGAGAAGAAACAATTGAAAAAAACACGGACATTGTGTTTCCAGAAAAAGTAGCAGTATTCATAACCAATGAAGATGTCATGAAACCCACAGCGTTCGTGCCTGCTCTCCCTGCAGATTCATCTTCACCAGGCGAACTCCCGGCTGAGGCTGGCGGAAGCAGCCAAAGGGCTTCGATGTCGCGAGGTCAGGGGCGCAATCGGTAAGTAACCCTTCCTGTTGTAGAGATCGGGACTAGTCTGAGTTGTCCATTAAGCCCTTTGGAAATTGTTTACTATTGTGGTTCTCTACGATATAGTAGGGGAAATTAACAAAGATCCCAAAAAACAACCCAGTAGTATACCATCCATGTCAAATGCCCAGTTAGAAGGCTCGTGAGATGACAGGCATCACATTTCACACATCCCTAAGAGCCGGTGACTCTGCTGTCATCTTGCGGCCCAGGCCTGCCACATCACCATGCCGGTCCTGGACAAGTGGACTAGCTCTCTGGCGGCTCTGCAGTTCCTTTCAGCCTGGTTTCGAGCCTTGGCTAAAAAATCAAGACCCCCCCCGGATGCGCCCACGGGCACACGAAAAACTCCTCGGCGGGCCGCCATGGACGCCCGGGCCCGGCGTGGGAAACATCCCGGAGGACCTGACAGTGACAGAGCTAAGCAGCGAGAAAGGCCGGTGATAAAATTATGTATGTAGTGTAGCTTTCTCCTGCCAGTATGGGCTCAAGCCGACAGTGCAAAATAGGCCCCGGGCATGTCTGTGTCGCAGGCACAGACAAAATGTCCCCACCCGCTTCTTGCTCCAACGCTTCGTGAAGGCATCGTGTCACGCCCATGCTCAACCTGCAACCCTGAAAAAAAAGGACCTTCACACTCTCACCTCTCCGAAGCAAGCAGGAGCCATCGCAAGGTCGGCAATCACATTAGCGACAATGTCGTTTAACTGGCCCAGGGTCGCAGCTGACTTCGGCAGTGCCTAGCTTTTTGCAGCTGCATCCAAAACCGACGTCCAAGATTTGTACCATACATAACCATCGCACTGCCCGAGTGAAAAAAATCATCTTCAGGGGCTTGCGCTTGCCACTGTCGAGGTGTGAAATTCCCTTGATGTGAACTACCGGCGAGAAGGCGCATGTCTGTCGAGTACATTTCGTGGGGTAAGCTCTTGAAAGAGGGGGCTTTGCTGGGTTTGGTGCTTTGCTGGATTTCTTCAAGCTGCTGAATCTGTTCTGGCGTCCATCGCCCCTTATGTCTTATGTAGTGGGGAAGGGTTGCTGCCACCGCCCTCTCGTCACTTTGGCACCGGGTTCGTCTTGTAGCCACTCTGGCCGTATGCCTCAGCAGCACAACCGGGACGCTCGGTGCTCAGATTGTGCGACTCCATGTCCGGAAAATTTGAGCAGCTACTGCTGACAGACAGAGAATGGAGTAGAGCGATCAGGGTGAAAAAGGTCGAGAAAAGCAAACCGCGCATGAAGATTGACTATACGTGTTGGTGAGGTCTCTGTTGCCATGCATGCAACCTTCGGGTTGGCTGACAGATGCACATGGCCCGTTTTTCAGTCATCTATGGGTTTATGGGTTCTAGTCAACAAGGAATTATGTACTGAGTGCCCTGCAAGGGCAGCATCGCTTGCAGCGTTGGTGTCCCGCAAGGTTCCGTAGTACCTGCAGAACACGTCACTGTTGTTCTCCCCGAAAACATAGCAGCTGTTCTGGCAGAGGCGAGCACGAACCCGGGGGCACATCGTGACGATCTTGAAGCCCACGCCGAACATCACCAAGGGCGCCCATGCCCCCATCTTGCCGGCGCGGTGGGCATAGAAGTACCTCGCTGCTTGGCTTCTCGCCAGGGACCACGGCACTTCGCAAACTCAGCAGTCCCTTCTTTGGGTGTCCTTATCGTTCAAAGGATGCCGCTGTTCAGAGTGTAGTGTATAACACGTGGTCATCGTGCATTCTGAAACTCCGGTTGCGCCAAGGAGACAAACTCGAGTTTACTGCCTCCCTAGAGCTCGCGAGGTATCCATCACGTCCCTGCTCGGGTGGCCGACAGCCGCGCAAGTTGCTGGTAAGGCAGAGGTCCCAACCATTCATACATATGAGTGTGTATATATATATAATTATATATATATATAGAGAGAGAGAGAGAAGCAAAGAGGTTTGTACAATTTATACGTCTTTATATACTTATTTCTACGCAGACCATCATTCCCATCGTGGCAATACTAATCATGATATCGGAAAGTAGCTCCGAGCTCTGGCCAGCAGATCACACCGCATGTTGCTTCCTGGACCTGCATGTTGCGATGCAAGAATCTTGAACAGCTACCTTGATGTGATGAGATCGCAGTATCAAATTAGATATAAATCTGCCCCCTACCATCCGTGACGCACCTGCCGAACTGGCGGTGGAACGCGTGCCCATACCAATTCTGGAATTTGGCGTGGATTTCGGGGTACGGAAGGTCCTCGCAAGCGGAAACGAGCTCCTAGCTGCGAAACCACGTTCCGAGCATATGAGAGCTGCTTACGTACCGACATATGTACAGACATGCATACATATGGGAGTATAAACTACTGTAAACATATAACAGTAGGTACAAATACACATAAAACAGTATGTATATATATATATATATATATATATATATATGTATGTGTGTGTTTGTATACCAGTGTGTAAAGTACGTATATGTATGTATGTATGTGTATATATATATATATATATATATATATATTATGTAGATACACGCATACATACATTAAAGGAAAAAGCCTGGCTGCTCCGTATGCAAGGCCGAGTGGCATAGGGTACTCAACCGGAACGTCATAGCAGTCGTAGCCCACTACACATCTCGAATGCATGAAGACACATTCTAACAGATTTTGCGCTCGGTCCTTGTTGGCCCTCCAGATGGATGTCCAGAACTGGCAGGGGCGCAAACGCTGTGGAGGCTTTGAGTTGAGGTCATCGGGCTTGTGATCCCTTCCTTCAAGGGACCTTTCCGCGGTTTCGCGGAAAGTGTTCTGCTTGGTTTGGAGCTTCTGTATGTAAGAAGACGATGCGTCGGAAAGGTTTCACAACAGTCTGTGGCATTCCTGCTGGCAGCCGAATCTCCTGGATGATCCTGGATGTGCTTGCAGCTGCGAAGCCCTCTACACCGTGGCATCAGAAACACGATGCAGGTATCCGAAATCTGAATTAAAATAAGGTGGTATGGCGGACGGAGCTGGAAGCTTTGCAAGAACGAACGCAAGACAGGGCGCACCTTGATGCCTACAGGATGCGGTGCCAAAGACATCGACATCTTCTCGAGAAGCCTGTTGAGGCGAAGCACCATGTAGCTTTGAGCTGCTGCTGCCAGTTTGCGGCCCCCCCGCGGTTGTGCCTTCTTGAAAGAGCCTCTCTCCAGAAATCTCCCTACCAGTAGCCTTCGGGGCAAGACAATCAACCTGTTGAGGGGCCCAAGGGGTCCAAGGACCACGTTCAGGAAATGATGACTCTTGCACCATGGGCTACCTTCCGTTGGTGGAAGTGCCTGGAGCAGGATCGGTGCTTTCTTGGCACGTGTCGAAAATCTTAATGCTGGCAGCAGAGACCCTCAACGGCTCCCGAATCTGGAAGGCGCTAAGTCAAAGCTCAATCCCCACAATGATTCACTACGACTTCGATGCCTTCACCCAGCCTTTACCGGAACCTATCAAGCCCGCACTGTACAGTAAGCCTCGGCCCAGGAGAGGGGCAGCACGTTGGCAAGGAGTCGAAACGGAGGCTTTCAGCCGAGCCGGCGCGGAGGTCAAAGTGCAAAGAGACCAACAGTATATGAGTGTGAAGCAACTCCCTCTGCGAGCAGTATCGAGCGGCTACTGTGATGCAATCCTCCCCTCACCGCCGGTACATTTCTCAACTTCTAACACTGGCTCAAGGCTGCAGGGCCACCCCTGCAATCGCAGAACCTCGTCTTCAATGCTTGATGCACCCTTGCCCCTAGTCCAAAGCCCAACCGGGCTATGTGCATCTTTCAGTCACGGACGCTGATGCCCTTTTGATTTAAGTAGTTGACTATACGCCAAACCGACAACCTGCCAAATGTATGTGTATCTATGTATCAACGGTCCGGCCGCCCTCCACATATTCAAAGAACTTTACAGTGCATTACAATATATCGTATCGCTGTGCACTTTATCTTATAACAACTATTCATGTTGATGTTATAATATTCCATTACGTGATATCGGACTACATTTCTTCTACACGTCGTGCATTACATATATCGTATCACTGTGCACTTTATCTTAAAGCAACTTTTCATGTTAATGTTATGTTATTCCATTATGTGATATCGGGCTATATGAGCCAGCGGCAAAACCTATGAGACCGCCTTCCCAACCTTTATATGGGGTTATCGCTTTTGGGCGGGCACCTTATCGTTCTGCAGGAGTTCCAGCTATCTATCTGAAAGCGATCTGATAGGCATATTGGGCCCGAAGCAACAGAGTCGAGGCTAAAAGGTTACGTAAGGTAGTTTTTGACTTGTGTCTCACCGACTGCAGAAAGGCTCGGGTGTAGGGCTTGGGGCTTCAAGTCGCTTGCTTGCGTAGGAGTTGGAAGATCTCCGCATAAAACCAGCCATGTGGGCATGTGGTGGATATGACTACCAAACCAATCTGGCGGGTTATCGCTTCGTTATCGATTTAGACACAATTTGAACAAGCTGCAAAATTTGCAGAATATGACCTTTCGTGATGCACACGCTCCTCTTGATGTGATCCCAGGGTTATCGCTTCTGGGCAGGCGCCTTATCGTTCTGCAATGTAAACGTTAACATCCAGATGCCCGGGTAGGCCTACAGACAAATCCTATGTACGGAGAGAAACGCCTGTAGCTCATATTTGTTCTACGTGGGCATTTAATTGCATATATGTATACACACTATAAGACTATAAGCGAAATCCTTCTGCACTCAGAGACTTGCTGCATGCAGCTTACATGCATGGACAAATAAACCTTCAACATTCTCATGGATGTAGGATCGAAGCGGGGCCTCTCCGATGCCTTCCAGCATTCTCAGGAGCTTCCACCTTGAAACTCCTGCTTTTTAACTCGAAGCGGCCTTGTGGCTCTGGATGCCTTCTTAGCATCCAGCCGCCACCGGGCACGGAAGCGTCCGCTTAGAGGCGCTGACCCTCGGCTTTGGGGCAGTTCGGGCTTCGGGTTGCCCGGTGCATCTTTCTAAACGGCAGCCCTTAAGCCCCGGGCTCTGAACAATCAAGCTCAAACGGCCCAAATCCCCCGGCGGCGAGATGAGCTGCTATTCAAACGCAGGGGCCTTGCCGACCAACACGTTTCTCCGACACAGTTGCATACAAGTGGGATGATTTTGATCAGCTAAACTGGGTGGTCGTGTTCGGCGCAGAGGCCCTGCGACTGAGAGCGCGCTGGTCGCGCGGAGTCAGGGCATTTTTGCTTCAAGGTTGCTGAGCATCTCCTCCGGTAATCTGAGTTGAGGCTTGTGCGGTCTGATCCAAGCAACTATATGCTCTACTGCTGGCATGACATGAAAATTCAAAGCCCGTGATAGACCCTGAACTTGCCAACCTTCAGAAGGCCAGGTGAAACTCGGAGCAAGTAATTTGCCCCGCTGGGTCGTCGATGACACCTCGGACAAAAAGCTCGTGGTTTTAGAACTACGGCTTCAGTAGTTGTAGCTGCCCGACATCTAAAATTAGGCCCACCCTCATTGTGAGACAAGGCCGGGGTTTCGGGCAGCGCAGCCACAAGCACAAGAAGTTACTGGATGCTACTGCTATTGTCCGCCTGTTGTTCCGCTACGCGTTACTTGTCTGCAGAGTCGTACCAGCAGCATGAGCAGCAACAGGACAGTTGCTGCCGTTGGTGCTGCTACTGCTCCTTCCCCTCCTCCCACCACCACACCGCGGCGACGATGATGACGAGAACAGGCCGTTATACGTTATACTAACATGTCACTAGCAGCACTAGTGCAAGTGCCGCTGGAAGGGTTGCAGCTACTGCAACAGCCAACCAAATTGCTATGACAATTCTCAGACTCATAGATGGTGCACGTACCTGCCCAGCTCATGCAACGGATGCGGCGGATACCGATGCTGGCTTTTTCAAGCTGATGCTCGTCACGCCGGAACAGTGAGCGAAACATCAAGTAGATCTTTACAGGCTTAGCGACCTTAGGTCAGCTCACACAGCTCCGGTCCTTCCCTTGATGCCCTACGCCGATTCCCACGGGCACAAGCCAGTCCGTGGGAACGGGCGGGGCTGGACTATACGGTGACATCGGGGTCGGAGCTGACATTCGCTGCGCCGTCGAGGCTGCCTGTGGCAGCGCCTCGTCAAATGTTCATAACTGTCATAACTCATAACTGACCATCTTTGCGAAGCTGCGCCAGGCCGAAAATCCTTGCTGTACAGAGTAAGGAGACCTGGTTTGCATTCATCGCGTCACGGCCTTATGCCGTGACGACCCGCAAAAGTGACCTTACGCAAAACAAAGGAAGCAATGCATGCGATCTATCGCCGGACGGAGCCCGGACTTAGAAGTGGAGCTGCCCTGCTCAGGGGGCGGCTTTCCTCAGCGCTGGCATAGTATGGGCCATGTCGACAAACGATTCCGCCCCTGCACTCCCTGCGCCCATAGTGGTACCACCAGCCACCTCGACAGTAAGAGCCGTAGCGGCACACCAAAAGGTTTGCAACTGCAGTCGTGGTGTTGCTGCTGTCCTGCATCATTGTGGTGAAGTTTGATCCAGTGCCGGAGGCATCGACCTCTGAACCAACGTTCATGACCTCCTTGAAACCGGACTTGCACACAAGAGCTCCGCTGCACTTGCGGACGCCGTTGATCCACAACCACGTGCCGCGGCAAACAACTCCGAAGCGGCATGAAATCAAGTTGCTGAAGCCATGCGACTCGTTCACGGGATCATACGTGGGCTCCACAGGACTCAGTACCGCCATGGCACTGTCTTGACCGTCACCGGCCTCGGAATCTTTGCTGAGCAGCGCAGCATCACTGGTTTCAGAGCTGGCATAGTATGGGCCATGTCGACAAACGATTCCGCCCCTGCACTCCCTGCGCCCATAGTGGTACCACCAGCCACCTCGACAGTAAGACCCGTAGCGGCACACCAAAAGGTTTGCAACTGCAGTCGTGGTGTTGCTGCTGTCCTGCATCATTGTGGTGAAGTTTGATCCAGTGCCGGAGGCATCGACCTCTGAACCAACGTTCATGACCTCCTTGAAACCGGACTTGCACACAAGAGCTCCGCTGCACTTGCGGACGCCGTCGATCCACAACCACGTGCCGCGGCAAACAACTCCGAAGCGGCATGAAATCAAGTTGCTGAAGCCATGCGACTCGTTCACGGGATCATACGTGGGCTCCACAGGACTCAGTACCGCCATGGCACTGTCTTGACCGTCACCGGCCTCGGAATCTTTGCTGAGCAGCGCAGAATCACTGGTTTCAGAGCTGGCATAGTATGGGCCATGTCGGCAAACGATTCCGCCCCTGCACTCCCTGCGCCCATAGTGGTACCACCAGCCACCTCGACAGTAAGAGCCGTAGCGGCACACCAAAAGGTTTGCAACTGCAGTCGTGGTGTTGCTGCTGTCCTGCATCATTGTGGTGAAGTTTGATCCGGTGTCGGAGGCATCGACCTCTGAACCAACGTTCATGACCTCCTTGAAACCGGACTTGCACACAAGAGCTCCGCTGCACTTGCGGACGCCGTTGATCCACAACCACGTGCCGCGGCAAACAACTCCGAAGCGGCATGAAATCAAGTTGCTCAAGCCATGCGACTCGTTCACGGGATCATACGTGGGCTCCACAGGACTCAGTACCGCCATGGCACTGTCTTGACCGTCACCGGCCTCGGAATCTTTGCTGAGCAGCGCAGAATCACTGGTTTCAGAGCTGGCATAGTATGGGCCATGTCGACAAACGATTCCGCCCCTGCACTCCCTGTGCCCATAGTGGTACCACCAGCGACCTCGACAGTAAGACCCGTAGCGGCACATCAAAAAGTTTGCAACTGCAGTCGTGGTGTTGCTGCTGTCCTGCATCATTGTGGTGAAGTTTGATCCGGTGTCGGAGGCATCGACCTCTGAACCAACGTTCATGACCTCCTTGAAACCGGACTTGCACAGAAGAGCTCCGCTGCACTTGCGGACGCCGTCGATCCACAACCACGTGCCGCGGCAAACAACTCCGAAGCGGCATGAAATCAAGTTGCTGAAGCCATGCGATTCGTTCACGGGATCATACGTGGGCTCCACAGGACTCAGTACCGCCATGGCACTGTCTTGACCGTCACCGGCCTCGGAATCTTTGCTGAGCAGCGCAGAATCACTGGTTTCAGAGCTGGCATAGTATGGGCCATGTCGACAAACGATTCCGCCCCTGCACTCCCTGCGCCCATAGTGGTACCACCAGCCACCTCGACAGTAAGAGCCGTAGCGGCACACCAAAAGGTTTGCAACTGCAGTCGTGGTGTTGCTGCTGTCCTGCATCATTGTGGTGAAGTTTGATCCGGTGTCGGAGGCATCGACCTCCGAACCAACGTTCATGACCTCCTTGAAACCGGACTTGCACACAAGAGCTCCGCTGCACTTGCGGACGCCGTTGATCCACAACCACGTGCCGCGGCAAACAACTCCGAAGCGGCATGAAATCAAGTTGCTGAAGCCATGCGACTCGTTCACGGGATCATACGTGGGCTCCACAGGACTCAGTACCGCCATGGCACTGTCTTGACCCTCACCGGCCTCGGAATCTTTGCTGAGCAGCGCAGAATCACTGGTTTCAGAGCTGGCATAGTATGGGCCATGTCGACAAACGATTCCGCCCCTGCACTCCCTGTGCCCATAGTGGTACCACCAGCCACCTCGACAGTAAGACCCGTAGCGGCACATCAAAAGGTTTGCAACTGCAGTCGTGGTGTTGCTGCTGTCCTGCATCATTGTGGTGAAGTTTGATCCGGTGTCGGAGGCATCGACCTCTGAACCAACGTTCATGACCTCCTTGAAACCGGACTTGCACACAAGAGCTCCGCTGCACTTGCGGACGCCGTTGATCCACAACCACGTGCCGCGGCAAACAACTCCGAAGCGGCATGAAATCAAGTTGCTGAAGCCATGCGATTCGTTCACGGGATCATACGTGGGCTCCACAGGACTCAGTACCGCCATGGCACTGTCTTGACCGTCACCGGCCTCGGAATCTTTGCTGAGCAGCGCAGAATCACTGGTTTCAGAGCTGGCATAGTATGGGCCATGTCGACAAACGATTCCGCCCCTGCACTCCCTGCGCCCATAGTGGTACCACCAGCCACCTCGACAGTAAGAGCCGTAGCGGCACACCAAAAGGTTTGCAACTGCAGTCGTGGTGTTGCTGCTGTCCTGCATCATTGTGGTGAAGTTTGATCCGGTGTCGGAGGCATCGACCTCCGAACCAACGTTCATGACCTCCTTGAAACCGGACTTGCACACAAGAGCTCCGCTGCACTTGCGGACGCCGTTGATCCACAACCACGTGCCGCGGCAAACAACTCCGAAGCGGCATGAAATCAAGTTGCTGAAGCCATGCGACTCGTTCACGGGATCATACGTGGGCTCCACAGGACTCAGTACCGCCATGGCACTGTCTTGACCGTCACCGGCCTCGGAATCTTTGCTGAGCAGCGCAGCATCACTGGTTTCAGAGCTGGCATAGTATGGGCCATGTCGACAAACGATTCCGCCCCTGCACTCCCTGCGCCCATAGTGGTACCACCAGCCACCTCGACAGTAAGAGCCGTAGCGGCACACCAAAAGGTTTGCAACTGCAGTCGTGGTGTTGGCACCGTCTTTCATCTCCGATGCACCATTGCCCCCTCCCGAGCTTGCATCTTCAGCACCTTCTGTCTGGCATGCAAGTGTGCCCTCACATGTGCGCTTGCCATCCCTCCAAACCTCCGTGCCGTGGCAGATCACGCCATAGCGGCAAGAGATCAGGTTCTGCACGGCCCACGACTCATTTGCCGGGTCGAAGACTGTGGCGGTCTCTTCCGGATCAGCCGCAGACTTGTGCAAAGTCCCGCGCAGGCTCTGTCCCTGGACTCCGAGCAAATGGCTCAAGGCTGCAAGAACCCAGAAGGGCGACATGTTTTGAAAAGCACCGAGTGTGTTGCTGGCTCAGTTCTACAGGCTGTCACGGCTGTCACTGCCAAATGGCACCGGAAGTTCACTAGGTATACGCTCTCTGATCTGCACAGTGGCAAGAGCTGATGTGCCAACTCTCTTGCAACATCACTTCAGCAGGCCATTGCCATCAAGGAGCTGTGGAAACCAGTACCTCGCGAATCAAGAGAAACACAGACACTACTACGGCTACTACCACTTCGCAGGGCTCTTCCTACCAGCTCAGGCTTGACATGCAAGCCCCCATTTCGGACCACATCCTGCACTTCAACCCACAAAATGTTTTAGCTAAAGCCAGTCTATGAATTAAGAGTGCAAGAGCTGAAAGTGGATGTCGGGTTCATCCTACAGCCGACGCCGTCCAGCACCGCGAATCTTGAATCCTGGGTACACCCGCCGCAAGGCCACTGAACCGACCTACAACTTCAGCAGAAAAGTCGAGAGCCGTTGTCAAGAAAGCCACTACAATCCACAACGCATGCAGCTATCATGGCCATGATGTAATGCTGTATCAGAGCTGGATGTGCTGTAGCTCCGTAGGTGATTGAACGATCGATGACAAGACGAGATTACGCGAAATCTTGCTCGAGTCTGTGGAAGGCGATAACCGCCAAATAGGAAAGACATAAAGTGTCAGTTTTGAGCATGGCGAGTATTCGGATGCAAATCAGCGCTAGTACTTCTTTTCTCCTGCCAGCGGAAACTCCTTGCAAACAATGCTTCGAAACAAGGCTGCCAGCAGGAACTCGCAGGCCTGGCGTTGTGAGACGGGCAGAGCGCCTTGGAAACTTTGAAGAAGGAAGGCTTCGTGCCCAAGCTTCAAAGTCATGGCGCGGCATGACTCTCAGGTACCTGGCCAAGCCTCAGAAATGCAGGCAGCGTCCGGCAAATGCACAGGAAAGAGTGAGATCCACAGCCACAGCTGCACCCGCATGCGCATCGCTCATCCGCATCACTTGGACAGGAGAGAACCCAAAGAACTCGCAACAACAACTCACAAGCTTGTGAATTGCAGCTGCAAGGGGCACAAAGTGCCACATCCTCCTTGGCCCATGCGTCCTCGTTAACCCGACCATAGAAGTCGCAAATCTGCATTCTGGTACTGGCGAACATGTTGTCCATGGAGGATTGCTGCTGGTTTAGGAGAAGGTTGGCCGGCTCGTGATGGAGGAAGCGGCCGAAGAGCGCTGCCGGCGTGCCCGTGGAGTGTTCAGGATGTGGGCATGCCAGGCATCATCTACCTTCTTCGACGGCTCTGGCTGCAGGCCAGGGCCCACCAGCGTCAGGTATTTGCGGTACTCCTCTGCAAGCTCTGCTCTGCGAGTAGCCGTCTCGCTCCACCAGGACGACCACCACGGTGCCCATGTCCAGTGCTTTGACCTTCTCGGAAGAGCAGATGTGTTGAACCTGCGCATCTGCTGCATTGACGGTTGGCTCATCGATTGCTAGCACTCATTGTGCTGAGTCGTGCCCGCAGCTCCGCGCAAACGGATCTACCAAGTTGCGAAGGCGCCACGCTCACCGGAAAGGAACTCACGTGCCGTGGGCCCTGACTGCATGTCCGTAGCGGCGAAAAAAGGACACGACATCGTCAATGCGTGCTGTGAAAGCACCATCAAGTGCCCGTCCTCTGTCACAAGCTCTTTCCGCAGCTGCACTTTCTCGTTCATGTGGTCCAGCCACGCCTCCATCGTGTCAGCGATGTCCGTGCTCTGGGAGAAAACGTGTCTTCCATGCCTTCGATGGCTTGGCCCAGACGAGTGGGTCGACCCCGCCGAAGTAGTCGCGAATCTGCTGCTTTGTTTGCTGAACAGGGCCCGTGTCCGTTTGCTGGTTGAGGAGGTCGTGCTCCAAAAAGCGGCCGAAGACCGTCACACAGTCCTCGTCGAACATTTCAGTGTGCCTGGTCTGGTGTCCAAACATCGGAGCTCACAAAAAGCAAGAAGAAGCCTCGCTGAGCATCGCAAGCCCCTGGCGATGCATATCCTGAAAAAAAACTGCATATTTCAGGGCTGGCGGCATGAAGTGCACCTGCCACGCATCAAGGACCATCTTGGAGGCCAAGGGTGTCTTCCCCATGAACAATGAACACCGGGCACTTCCGGTACTCATCAGCCTGGGGCCCTCTTCGCCTTCTTGGCTTTCTAGCCCCCCTTCTCGAAGAGGCGGGCGATGACTGCATCCAGGTTGAGGGCTGAGGCCGTTTGAGACGGAGCTTCTAGCTGAAAAGACTCTTCAAGCATGAAAAAAAGGGCAGAAGAAGCAGAGCTCCTTCCGAGTGGCATTCAGAGCATTCTGGAGGCTCTCTCACTTGCATCTTCGACTCGGCAAGCAAATTCTGCAGCTTCTCAAACTTCTTCCTTTTCGGAAGTCTCAAGGGGCTACAATGTCTGTGCGGTGTCCAGGGCCGCCTCTGTCTCCTCCAGCACGGCGTGAGATGAGTCCAGGAGTTGCTGGATACTCCCGGACTGGCATGCTTCGGCTTCTGTGCCGGCAACGGTTTCAGCAGAAACCTGGAAATGCGTCAAGAAAGCCACGATGATTGCAGCTTTCATGGCCATGATGTATCCGAGCTGGATATGCGGTGAGGGAAAGATAACAAGGCGATACGCGAGATCTTTCTCGAGCCCGACCATGAGCACAAGACCTGAATCCTGCAAGGCTCAGCAGAGGATGGTGAGGGAGGGAGGGAGGGAGGGAGGGAGGGGGGGAGGGATCCATAGTGATCTCTGCCACGTACCTCCAAGCCCAGCTCATCTTGGTCAGCTTTTCGAGCGCCTGAGGCTGGGATTCGAACTTCGGAAGCTTGTCATGAGATTTCGGGATGCTTCGGGCATAGCTGTTGGGAATTTCTGTTTGTCAGACTTGGGGCGTATGGGCGCAGGGTTGTGTGCTCGGAATGCAACATTAACGGGCTTGTAGGGCCTGAAGTTTTTGCGTCTCGAGTTCAATTTCAGCAAGAGCTGAGGGATCAGTGGGAAACTCATGCAAGCAGAATCGCAGGGCGCAGAAATCAAGTCCACCGTTCCTAGTCTTGCTTTGGCGATATATCCTCCAAGCCAGAGAGGGGTCGAATGACCGTGCCGGAGCAGCAACACAGATACACGAATGTTGCAGGGCGAGGGCATGAGCCCGCAAAACTCGAAATGTGGGACAGCAAGGATATGCGAGACCCGGGGCCTTCTCTCGTAGCCGTCGTAGCCGGGGAAGGCATTGGGACGGCCTCTGGTACATCTCTGTCTCTGCAGCCGGACCGAGAGTCTTGTCAGCTCTTTCTGGCACAAGGTTAGCCAGCCGAGACAATGTCTCTGCTCTTGCGCACAAGCCGCCTGCCCCCTAAAAGGCACGATGTCGATGTGCCAATATCCGCTCCAACATCTCCACCCCGACTCGCTGAAACTCCGAGCCGCCTTGTGGCCACTGCAACGGGGTCGGCCGGCATGCCCCTCTTCCTCAGCATCGGGCAGCGCTGCATCATGAGGGCTTCAGGACCTCTGACTTGGATCCAGCTCGACTGCTGAATCTCGTGGTGATAAAAAACAGCTTCTGAAAATCTGCAGGAGTGGCAAACAAGATTTGCATCAAGATGTCACTGCCTGGCCCGTTGCCGGTAGAATGCAGGAAAGATCGCAGCTCAGGCTTCAGCGATAGATGGCCGAAAGCATGGCGACGGGGGTCTGTCACACGCTAGGGCGCAAGGTTGATTCCAGATCACAGGCAGAATGTCAGACCATGACCAACCGATGCGGAAGCTGACCGCTCCACCCTCACTTTCCTATATAGACAATCTGCACTCAGTACTACAGTACTGCCGGCCCATGCGCCAGAGCCAAGTCCGGAAGAAAGTCTGGAAAGCCGCATTCTTCGAAATCCCAGACCCAAATTCAAACCCGAGAGCCCAAGTTCCCTGCATACAATGGTCCCCGTTGAAGCCTCGGGAACTTCGTCCAGTCCAGGCTTGCTGCCAAACCTGGGTGATGGGATTGCTTCATGAAGAAACCACCAGCCTTGAGCCACTACTTGCTTCTCAGCTGATACAGCTACATCGACAACTACGTTAACGGACGTGTTGTGGGGAAGGCGAGCTCAAGACCCGATGTCCTGAGTGCCGTGCTGAGCAGCTGCCTCAACCTGCGCCAGATGCCCAGGCGATTCAATCCGCAACCCCCAGCTTCTTGGAAATTCAGATGCATCCTTGCGATTCTTTTGCAGACTCAATGATGAAGCACGCGATTTGACAATGGCCCCTTGGCAGCGAGAGAACGACCTCTTGGCTCAGAAGACCGATCTCAAGCGGCTCTCGTGGCTACTGCTCAGGCTGGAGGGTATCCGGCACGGCGGAAACACCCGCTGCTCACCGAAGATCCTGCGGAGGTGAAGCCCACACAGGCCAAGACACGACGGAGATGTGTGTGTGTGTGTATTTTCAAATGAATGTGTGTGTATGCCTGTTGTCATCAACATGTATGGATCCATTGATTCCTGTGTGCGTGATTTCATTCGTAGCTCTATATGCTGTGTATTGTCTATATCTGACGGTATGTATGTGACAGTCTGTGTCTACATGCATGTATGTATGAGCAGCTACAGATATGTATGTAGATATGTATGTAAGCAAGTAAGTACGTATATGATGAAGCAAGCGGTCAAACTGGGTCCTTGTAACTGTATACTGGGTTGCCTATGAAAACATGCTTGGTAAGTGGGTGTTTGGGGTGTCTCCTTTTGGGATTCTAAGGAGCCAGTTCGGAATAAACACCCTAGAGCCCTGGAGCATACGTGTATGGAACTAGTGTAGCTATGCAGTTACGCAAGTTGAGTGTAAAGTCAGCCGTGTACATGCCGCACCTCTCTGCTTGTAGGAGTCTATGAGTCTATGGGGTTACGATGCACCTGCCTATGTTGTCCGTTCGTGTGCCTCCGTCTGTCCGTGTGTCCGTGTGTCCGTCTGTCGGTCTGTCTCCCCTGAGCGAGTGCGCACCTCTGCCTCTGTCTCTCTGCGGTATGTATGCTGGCATGCGCAGGTGACGATGTAATCGGCGAATCGGCAGAAGCTGTTTTGGTGCACCCAGCTCCTTGGGGAGGAAGCCGTTCAAATCCACTGCTGGAGTCCAAGACTTTCGCAGCCTGGCACTATCAGTGTGGACAAGCACTTTTGCTCGGTGACACGATTCAATAATTCACAGAGACGAAGAAGCCTGTAGATCGCAACGAAACAGGGTATGGTCCCCATGTGCAGCGCTATCAAACCGCGCGAGACTCTAACACAAGTCGGGGCTGCAAAGGCAAGAACTCGGACGACATCACCACCGAGAGCCTGCGGACGGAGACTCGGTAAGTAAGTCCGACAAACACGTTGATGAACAGCTGCACTTGCCTCCGCTGTCCGTTCAAGCTTTTTTGGGCCCGGCAGCTTAACACTGGAGAGTCGAAGGATCCCACGGAAGCAACGACGTCTGTGCCGGCTGGCGTGCCTGGGCACCTCGTCGCATAAGTCTGGATAGACCTTTGGAGTTGCGTCGCTGCCGAAATTTCGCAACGGGTTCAGAAGCCATACATAGCCTTGCTTCTTCATCGCTCAAAGACAAAGCAGCCGAGTTCATGAAGAATCTCTCTTCCCAACTGAGTGCCCCAGCTTCTCGGAAGAAGATGCTGGTGCCGCGGACGCACTCGTCGTGATGGAACCTGGCACATCAGAAACGGCATGCTTTGAAACCGGCAGTCTCGAGCCCTTGACGGCTCAATCACAGTGGGGGCGGATTCGGATGGGGTTTCAGGAAGATAAGAGGCGCGGCAAGTGCCTTCATGGACAGAATAAGAAGCTTCTTCAGCTTTCCACTGCCTCCAAATGCAAATCGAAACTGCCAGCCCGAGACAGCCCTGAGTGAAAACCAGGGCGGCAGGGCGCGCTGTCCTGGGGCTGCATTTGAATTTAAACGACAGTCGAAGCGTGATGAAGCGGGGCTCGGAATACTTGAGTTTGGGGTTGACGGCTGTGGAGGAGGGCCAGAGCTAGGTTGGACACCCTGGCAGCCACAGGCGACGCTAGATTGGAGCTTCGCAGGTCTTGTGCGGCTCTATATTAATGCCTGTTGCTCAATCTCAACAGCTCCAAAACCGGATGCCAAATAATCAGCACTGCCGACTGCGAACTGTGTCACAGGGAACGGCATTGCATCAGGATAGATACATTCCGTTGCATTCTGGTGGCAAAACAGCAAACCACACGAGCCGCTACCCAGGCCCCAGATCAACTTTGTCTCGCCCCTCTAGCCACAATCGAACATCCCCCCGCGCCTCGCCAAGACTCAGCCTTACGAGGACGGCGAAGGACGCGCGTCTTGCCGGACCGGAAGCATCCTCGCAGTCAGGAGTCTGTTCAATTTCAGATCCTGATGTCATATGATGTCAGTGCTGTGACATGCAACTCAAGTGCTGAACTGAATGTGCATCCAGCTGTGTACTCTTGGAATTTACTGGCTACTGAATCGAGCGTCTGTTCGTCTTGCCCTGGTTTGTGCACGTCTAGCTACAAGCAAAACTCTCACGAGGCATTGAACCTTTCGCCGGCCTCCGCAACTCGGGTGATCATGTCGGAAAACTCCACAGCCTCTTGCGTCTGCGTCTCACATTCGGCTGATGCTTCCGGGAGTCTCACAGCAAGTAAGCAGTGCACCTGGAGCTTCCTGGGCACGCCAGCAGCCTTTAGCCTGGCCACTGCCTGTCAGGCACAAGGTTTGGGGCCGTCTCATGTCAGTGGTTTTGAACTGATGCGATTGGTCGTGCTCTTCGTGGTGGCTGACTTGATGTCTGCCTCTGCCGCCGACCCATGTCTGTCTGCTTCTTCTCATCCTGCCCAACCTGCATGTCCACATCTTCGTTGCCGTCCTGCTGGACCCTCCTCCTCCTCCTTCTCCTCCTCTGCTGCCTCCTCACCCTTCCTCCTCAGCCTCCTCATCCCAATTACCATTATAGCCATCGTCACCGCGCTGCCGCCGTCATTTCGTCAACAGAAACCCCTGACTTGACACGCGGGCCTTCTTTGCATCACGATCAGCACGTAGATCCCGCAAGGTGGCCTGTCCAGTCTCAATGAAAGGCTTAGCATGTCCAATTTCAAACTACTGCAGTGCAGGATTGGAAAGCAAAACAAGCTGAAAAACGGGAGGCTGCTGCCAGAGCCCATGGTGAAGATGTTGGAAATAACGTATGTAGTATATTATTATATCCATCTATGCATGCAAGACCGACAAGAGTATTCCACAACGACCACGACCATGCCACCGCCACCGCCACCACAAACAACAACGCCAGCACCAGCGCCAGCGCCAGCGCCAGCGCCAGCGCCAGCGCCAGCGCCACCACCGCCACCACCCCCACCACCCCCCACCACCACCACCACCACCCACCACCACCAGCACTAGCAAGAGCAACAACAGCACCAACGGCAGCAACAGCACAACAGCCGGCACCACCAGAACCAACACTACTACTCTAATAACTGCTGCACCAAGACCGACATGAATAACGACGACGACGCAAACGACGACGAACTCGAGTCATCAGTACGAACAGCAACAGCGACAGCACTAAGAACTATACTCGCAATCCGCTCTTGTGCATAGCACAGCCCCTGCACCAACGACGACAACAACGACATAAACATAATACTGCATCCAACGACATTCAATAACGATCAACAGCAACAACCACAACACCAACAACAGCAAGAGGCACCACGACGCCGACTGAGAATGGTAGTAGTCACAGCGGAAGCAATGAGCGCATCAGCATCATCTAAAACATTGTCATTGTAATTTGCCTTCATCGCCATCACTATATATCATCCCTGCTTATCCAGATCTGTCATTGTCCGGATCACCACACGCGTCACTGAGGCCCTGGCAGTGAGGAGCCACCGAAAATCTGTCAGGTCGAAAGGTACCGCCTTGGCACCTCAAAGCCGAGCAGCGCAGATCCCGATCCCATGCACCCTACATGCCCCCAACCCGATCCTGTGTGGCTCCAGTCTCAGCATGCTGCATGGCTGGGCAGTGGCGACAGGCGACTCCGCCGGCAGGAGCTTTGCTGCATCGAGGCCTCCAACGGGTCTCAGTGCGACCGGATCGGAGGCTCCGTAGTATATCTACACGACAGACTTTGTGTTCATAATCCGTTCTGCGAATCGACGTCTGTGCGCCAACCGTGGCGCTAATTAACGGTGTAATTGAAATGGTTGCAGCCCTGGGAAGTGGCCCTGCAGAGGAACAGCTGCATGCTGGGAGTCTCGCGAGGTGCAGGCGGAAGGCTCCGTGCCTGCAATCGTCGGTTCAGGACCCATGACCCCGACCATCTACCTCCTCCAAGAAGGTATGTACGTCTGCTTTGTCTCTCTTACATACATACATACACACCTGAAGCGAGACATTTCTACATATCTAAATTATCTGCCCATACACACATGAAGAAATGAAGAAGAAAGAATCACACAAACAAACAGACCTTTGGACGGACAAACGGACAGACAGGTAGACAGACAGACAAATAGATAAACGGATAATAGAGGGAGGGTGTTTCTGAACGGGTCCAGTCTGTCGGCGCCTCCTTGCTCAGCTGCTTCGGGGGCCTTGGCGAAGCATGCATGTATGTATGTATGTATGAAGATGTATCTATATATATATATATGTATATATATATATATGCGCACATGTACAGTCTAAACTTACTGTACACTGATTGTACGTTCTGTATATACGTTACATATGTATATGCACACTAGCACCATGCGTTACGGTTGGTATGCCCTGAAGTCTATACCTTTAACACGAGCTTAGCTTGTGAACCCTCATCCTTCTGAGCCCTGGTTCATAGCAGAGCAACCCTGGAAAGACTGTTTCAGATGCAGAAGAAGTCATTAGCAGTTGGCAAAGGGCAGCTCCGTTTGCAGACCTCGTCCTTACCTACTGCACCTCGCCAGAGCACCGCTTTGAAGCGCAAACTGCTGGACTGCAAGGCCTCATGAACAACACCCCGTTCCGACTAACGTCAGCATTCATGAGCGAGTGAAGATGAAAGCAATCTTGACACTGACTGTAGAAGAGCACGTTACAACAGGAATGTGACACTGCTGATACGAGTTTCACACTTTTTACAGTTGTGCTTCGTGGCTATGGAAACCACACCCTCTCTGTTTATCGCACTCCTTCGGAACTTGTCGCCGCACTTGGCCCCAAACCCATAATCAATAACTCCACTCCAAACCCTGAGATGTGAAACCTACAGCCTTAACTAAACCCGATAAGCTTGAATCCTAGACTGCCTAAACCCTAAATACCTGAATCCTGAAACCCTGAACCCTAAACTCCCGAAGCCCCAGCTCAGGGCCCCGCCTCGCCAACTCCCAGGATGACGCTCGCAGCTCCAGAAGGTCCCTTAACCTCGGTTCGGTTCGGGCTTTGTAAAGGTCTCTGTCTCTACTAGTGTTACTACGAGCATGAGGGTTTCTGCAAGGGCTACTATGAAGGTCCATGAAGCTTACTATAAGGATTTACTATGAAGGCTACTAGAATTATGATGGCTGCTGTGAGGGTTTCTGTCGGGGCTGCTATGAGGGTTGCTACAAGGTTTCTGTAAGGATTACGACGAGGTTTACTATGGGGGCGCTCTACGGTTTTGCCTTGAGTGAAGTCAACCTCACAAATGCCCAGCATGTTCAAGAAGCTCGCCGCAGCTTGTTGAATAAGGTTTACTATGAGGATTACTAGAGTGGTTTCTGTAAGGGTCCTTTCAAGGTTTTCGTGACCATCACATAATACCGTGGAGGGTGTTCGCCGAGGATACTGCAAACAAAGCTCTTAGTAAACGAAGACTAGTAATAATTAACAGTGGACAAGGGCTGATCCTCAAGACACATACTTTTCAAGCGCTTGGTGGCTTTCATACTGCTAGTACGGCTTCCCACATAAGGCCGTCACAGAAACCGAAGGCGGAGCGACAGTGAATCGCTCACTGATAGTTCCTGCCAAGTGTATCTCAGAGACGTGGAATCAAGTATAGTACGACCAGTGTCTGAAGCTTTAAGATCTTCTCAGTCTCAGAGCATTCGTTTTCAATCGAGGAGTCTGACCCTCGCCCGACAGTCGCCTCCAGCTCGCCAAACAGCTTCTGCAGCTGTGGCCTCGTCATACAGTGACCCGAAGCTAGCTCCAAGTCACTTAATTAGCAGTGTTGCATTTATACTGTCTTCCAAAGGCCCTTCCGTCCCTGATGCGGCCATGAGCCAGTGCCTACGGTCAACGTTCCTTTTTCAACGGGTTTGCAAAACATGGCAGCTTGGAAGCACAATGAGCCCACGGATGCGTGTCAGTTCACGTCAGTCTGCGTTGTGGGCCTACGACCATACTTGGGATTGATTTGCCATCTGTGAACCGCAGCAGAGTATACAACACCGACACTAGCAAAAACGCTGCACGTACTTCAAAGTATGCAGTATACAATATTATGCAATGTACATGTACAAGAACATTTACATTTTACATGCCACACGCACACGTACGCAGACTATGCAAAACATTGGGTGTCCTCAGCTCCTCGCCGATGCTCCCAGCTTGCCACATCGAAGGTCTTACCCGCTGATCGCAGCAACGCCGCCGCGAACTCAACGAACTGCCAAGAGCCACACATTGTTGGGTTTGGGACACTTCCAGGTGCAGGGGTCGGAGTACACAAAAGATTGGCGTGGATGACTTCGAATGAGGCCGAAGGTGAGGCCGTGATCTTGGAGTCTTGGCACAGCTTTCGATGACTGCTGCGGTGGTGTGAACAGAAAGCTTGGTTTCTCAAACTGCTCTGCCATGACAGGTCTGCATTACATGGCTTGCCCTTGAACAAGAGCCTCGGGACATCTTTGTCGCTCCGTCAGCAGCTGCTGAACACCTCGAACTTGTGCAATAATGAAGACTTGCGTAGTACAGCAATGCCATCCGGGAACTGGGCTTCAAGGGTAGCTCAAGCGGCAAGGACCTATAGAACTGAATCCTGAACTGTTTTGCACTACCCTGATTAAACTCGCCACGTGCCCGCCAAGGCTTCCACAGCTGCAAAGGAGCCGCGAACGCAGGAGGCCGCGCGTGAGAAGCTCACCGATCTGAGGGTGGGTGAAGAAAGGCATCAACAAGAATGTGCGCAATTCCAGAGTTGAGGCCTGGGGTGTACGACTTTTGGGAGATTTGGCTCTATCATTTCTAAGGGGAATGGGGACGGTGACACCAAGTCGCCCGTTTTTCAGATCTTAGTGGTATGCTACAGTCGGCAGTTTCTTCTGTGCTTCCCGCTGAATATCGTGTGATTGCACCGTTCCGGTCTGTAGAGGTCGTCTCCAGCAGCTTAGAAAGCACCAAGGCCATCCTCATCTGCATATTTGAGCCGCCAACTGGCGAGAGTTGCTACACTCAGCGGAAGCCATTTTTCGGTTGCGCACACCTCGACCCTTTCTGGTGGCACACCGGAGTGTTTCAAGGCTTCCGGAAAGCGAAGTGGGGGTTCTCGGGTTCCACAGTCTTGAACCCTGGAGGTGGCCCTGTGTTGCGGAGCCCTAGCTTTGACTTGCACAGCTCGACCTCTTTGGCTGGCTACACTGCGCGGGCAAGCTATACTTTGGCTGGAGGAAATCTCACCGGCTTACTTACCCCAAAGTTTCCATAGCTGTCGGTGGATGTCAGTCACATTGCACGAAGAATAGGTTTGGCATATCTTGACTGGACACGTAATCACGAGTACTGTCTCAAGATCCTGGACGCACCTCCCTTTCTCACTTCCACCCTGAGCCCGTCAGCTCTACTTCCCAGTCCCACCTGAGAGCTTCAGCAACTAAGCCGGAAGCTGCCCTTCCGAGATCCACGCCCACTTCACGGTGCCCAGGTCCCGGTGTTTTCTTCGGAGGCGCGACTCCTCCAAGTCCTGGGCCATCCCCAAGACAGGGAAAGGTGAGCTAAGCATCCTTCGAGACTGCTTGGGGGGAGTCCGGGGAGTTCAGCGACAAATCGGGCTTGATGGATCTCAGCCCAGCTGAGGGACAAAATCCCCAAGCCATGCTATGAACCACCGAAGCCCGAGTCAGAAAATCCATACGGGAGGTCATGGACGGCCCCAACGTCCTGAAGCGTAACCTGTGGACCCCAACGACGGCAAGCTTTGGGTAGTATAGTAGTAATATCAATAACAATAACAATAACAACTCCAACAGCAGCAATACTAGTAATAATCGTGGTAATAGATGCATTGATCATGACTCATCATCTGCATGATATACTAGTAATAGCAACAATGGTACAACAATGACCACAAACAACATCATAATCATCATCATAACACTATACTATGCAGCAATAGGATTTAAGACTTCGGCCAGCATAAAGTGCTACAGCAAGACGACAGCGTGGTACTTGCACGAAGTAAGACTGAAGTGAACCTATGTTGCCTATGTGTGTCTGCATCCGTTGTGCATTGATGCTGCCTGCTTCAACAAAGAAGACAACCAGTTTATCGAACCAATAGACTTCTGTATCAGTATGTCCACGCCAAGTACCAAATATCAAGCTCTCGACACCTGACAACTGCTTCTCGGCGCTTGCCTTTTTTTGCCCGTGCTACTGCACGTCATGCGGTGATTACCAATGCAAAGTACCAATGCAAGTTATGACACATGTGCCGGCCCGGCGAGGAAACAAAATCACAGGTTCAAGTTCCCTATCGAGGGGAGAGATTAGTTCTTGAGGGATCTCAGCTGTCCTGGTCTGACGGTGGATTTTCCAGCGTCGGGCTGTGCCGTATGTGCAGCAGAGAACATCGTCCCCGACGCAATACCGACATGCTACAGGCTCAGCCGGAGCCTTCCTTATGCTCCTGGAGCTCTTTTGTCCTTTCTCTCAGCCTTCCTGTCAGGGCAAGTTGGGCTCAAAGCGCACCACGCCCCCCGCGGAGGCCCTTCACCCTGTGGTCTACTGCCGCTCCTTGGCCACTTCGCCCTTCACGCAGACGTAGATGTAGTGGACGCTGTCCTGGGTCAGCAAGTTTAGCGGATTTGAGGTCGCGTGATGCCCCGGCTCAAGAGCAGAAGTTATCGTTCCTACTCGTCTTAGGGTACCCCCTCGATTCAAATCTCATGTGCTCAGGACAAGAGGCTTTGTCATCTGCCGACAGGGAGGCCGTCATACCTGAGTCGGTGAGTTTGCGAACCTGCAAAAACTTCCGCACATCTACGGGCTTTGCATGCATTCTTTCCGAAGCTTCCTGCTGCACTGTGCCATGTCGTGCCAGGGTGCCCATCATCGGCTTCTGCACCGTGTAAGTCTTTACGTTCCAGCCGAACTCCTGAGTCCGCACCCTTTGCTCACACTCCGACAGGATGAGGCAACCGGCCCGCCTTTTTACCTGGGATCCGGAAATGAGAGCTGAGTGCCGACAAGTTTCCGGGCGCTGCAAGTAGGTGAGTCTGTACCTCAGAGCTGTCGACTTGAAAGTCAAACTGGAGAGTTGGCCGGACATGGTCGGACGGCGATGGATTTCCGATTGTGTGCTGCTCCCCGTGTCTATAAACGCGATCCTTCCTAGACGCGGTACAACCCTGACCGGAAAAACCCATCCCAGACAAGACTTGCACTGCGGAGTCACATGGACCTTTCAGGGCGCGGCGACGCGTTCCAAAATCAAGGCGCGCTCGTCTCTGACTCAAAGCCACCCAAATCCTGTGGCCCGGACGATGGCTGGCCATGGGAAACGGCAATGTAGACCCCGTTCGGCTGCAAGATCCGAGACACCTGCAGCTCCCGAGACTTCGTGATTGGTTGACTGCAAGCAATAATTTTCACGCAGCCACCTTCTTTGGACCACACATTTCCGAGCTAAGTGGTTCGGCGATGCATTCGCTCAAAAGAAGTAAGCGCCGGGGCCTACAACAGGGTCCCTTGGTTGTACAAGGGGGCTTACAAAGGCAGACCCATCAACAAGAGTACCTCAATGCAAAGCAATGTCCCCCTCCCTGGCTTCCGGCCTCTGTCAGCAGCTTTTGAGCATTGTGCGTAGATCCTTCGCCACAAAGAATGGAATCCAAGCAGGCCTGGACGCGGACCAGAGGCTGCGGCTGCCAGGAGTGCTGAGAATCTTGGCACTTTTCTCTGCAAGGCCTTGTCGATGACAACGTTGAAGTTTGCATCCGGGAGTTCCATCGATCGTCCATCCATCTGCTTGTATGTCATGCCTGGGGGAATCTTGTCTCTCTCTCTTTTCAACTTCCAGCAGTCCCACGTGAAAAACACGTAATTCATTTGGAATGGTGTCACGCACTGAGTAACCGACCGGGCTTGTCACGATATTTCTCCTGCATGGCTTTGGTGACCGTCAGGCACAGGTCAATGTTGGTGATACTGTGGAAGCCTTCCTCATACATCTCCTGCCAAGGTCAGTCTGATGCGGATAGCCCCAACACAAGCAGTTTCGCTCGACTGCGCCGCCATGTGTGATGACAAAAGCGCTCAAATCAACATGCATCAGCGTTTGCTCATCGTGGCTGACATGTGAAGGTCCTCACTGAGCCTCGAGTTGCCACAGCCTAGCATCAAAATGCTGTGGGAGGGCTGCACATACTCGGCGAAAGTGTCCTGGCTTGGTTTGGGGCGGGGCCGAGGTTGAGATCTGCTTGGGGGGGGGGGGGGCGGTTCAGAATCAAGGCAGGACCACGAACAAACCCTCTTTTTGAGAGGAAGCGCCACAGCGCCTCGTCCGAATCTTTCCAAGCCCAGATCTCAAACTGGGAGTTAGGATTAGGGGGAATTTTGGGGATAAAGACCCTCTGAATAAGCTCGCTTTTAAGAGAGCCTGAAGGTAGGGTTCAGAAGGGGTACCCTTTAAGGGGCCTCTGAAATAATACTACCTCTCCTTGAGACCGGCCCACCGCTGGTACCAGTCAAAAGGTTCCGGATCTCGTGTGTAGCGCTCCTGCTTTGAAGAAGCGTGCATCTCTGCGCTTCCAGCGACTGCTTTACAATTGCAGAGGCCTACAGAAATCAGAGGCATGAGCCTGAACCTGTACTGCAACAGTTATAGTTGCAGTAAAAGTCAAAAGGTTGCCGAAACTTCGATGTCTTGGGTACACTTTCTCCCGGCTTCTACGAGCAAACACTCACTTCCCGGGAAGAAGGCTGGCACATCGGCGGGTCCTCCCAGTACTCGGCTTTCCCGTATTGAGCCATGGCCAAGTGAGCTTACTGCGGAGGGGGGGCGCAGACACGAACAAGAGACACACGAGGACCGAGAAGCCACACCGAACCACGAGGAACAGCGTATGACCCAGTAGATGGATTTCACTCCCTTATGCAAGAGGGTCTTCGAGGAACAAACGCATCCAGCACAGTCGCCGCGTGGACTCGATCAGAGGAGGCTGCGAAAAGTACAATGATGATACCGCAACAACACGATACCACAGCCATGGTTTTGCATGCACGGGCAGCAAGCTTTTGGCACGTCCGGTTATTGCTATCAATTTCCTTCCCAGAAAATTTCTGGCGGCTGGCAACTCAGCTTCTGAGGAAGGCACCCAACTTCCAGGATCGTCGTCTGCAGCAAGTAGCCTCCAGTTTTCAGAATACTTGGTGAGGCCACGGGCGAAGCACACCTTTTTCTGGACGCGCTGAGAGGGCCTTTCCAGAGCTTTGGCGAGAGCTGACAACTCCGGGTGATAGAAATTTTGGAGCTTGTTACTGTGGTTGTGCCTGATCCAAAACAGAACCGATCAAAATGCTTTAATGGAAACCTGTAGCCTGCCTCCGAGATACATGAGCGAATGCCAAAGATTAAGAGCTTGCAGGAAAATTGGCATTGCTTGCGACTCGGTGTCTCTCGCAGGCAAGGGGAAGACGCCTCTGACTGCCACCATTTTCGTCCAGTGGGAGAGGTTGAACACCTGAGAGCCGGGCTGGGCAAAGCAGCTCTGGCACCTCGGCTTCGCTGCCCCGTCTGCAGAGGAGAGATACAGAGAGAGAGAGAGAGAGAGAGAGAGAGAGAGACAGAGAGAGAGAGAGAGAGAGAGAGAAAGAGAAAGAGAGGAGAGGAGAATGTCTGGGAGCTCTTCTTCTGGTAGCAACTTTGAAAGCCGGGATATACTCCAGAGCTACTTCGACGCATGAAGGCTGCTGCTATGCCGCTGCAGGGTTCCGAGTAATAAGCTGCTGCAGAGAGGCATTTCCAAGAGAATACGCGCAAAGCAGTCCTGTGCCAAGAACGGACTTCGTTTTAGCACTTTGCAGGCGTTTAGTAGGCCGCATCGGCTTTTGCGCAGCAAGCAGCGCTGACAAGGGATTGAGTATAGGACGAGCATGGAGGGCCAATCAATGATTCTCCAATTGCGCTAATCCGGATGCGTGGAATCCTGCAGCAGAACGCCCTGAACGAGAAATGTGAAACTGGCCAGATTTTCAGGCCTGGATTGTGTCATTATCCGCCGAGGCGTCCGCCTAATCCTTCTCCCTGATCCCCTCTTTTTTTTGCCGACCCCGCCCTCCCCCCTCCACGCCCCACTCTCCCCCGTTCTTCCTGCTCCTGCCCAGTCCCCTGCCGCGCGCGGCCATGCTGGTCCCGAAACCCTGCGTTACAGCTGTTCGTTCCTCCTTGCCGCACGCTGACATGTCTCGCTGAAACAGCAGCTCTACGGCGCCCCCGCACGTTTTGAATCGTGGGAGTCCTGCTCAAAGATATCTCAATATAGCCGTGACCTGAACAGATTTCCTGAGTAAGGCTTTGCCGTTTCATCCGGCCCCTGCACCTGAGGAGTCCAGGCGGGCTGCGTAGCTTTAAAAATACGACTACTAGACTACTACTAATTTTTATTAGTAGTAGTCGAGTAGTAGTATTTTTATTAACTTGTACTAGTACGACAAGCACTGGTACTAGTGCAAGAACAAGTACTAGAACTACTCCTACTCCTACTTGTACTCCTAGTGCTATTGCTACTGCTCCTGCTAGTGCTAGTGCTACTGCTACTACGACTAGAACGACGACGACGACTGCTACTACTCTTATTTCTGCTCTTCCTGTCATGTCTGTATGGTGATGATGCTGATGATGATGATGATGATGAGAGGGGCCTCGCTCGATGGGCACGCCGCTGTGATGCGGGCATCCGTAGCCAGTCGTGCACATAGGTCAGCATACATAGGCAGGAATGAGTGCTGAACCTGAGAAGGTCAGCAGGTCGATGGTGAGCCATAGTACAAGGGAAGAACACGTGCTCCTGCACGCCTGGCTGAAAGTTGCACCATGCCAAGAAGATCTGGTCAGAGCACACAGTAGTGTGCACAAGCCGATTGCAGCTGAGACGAACACCAGAGCCTTGTCAAACACCTGGAGAGGTGCACAGGTGGTGGTAGCTAGCATTGGCGCTCTGCGGCCATAGATTGCTCTTCCTCCTGCTGATGATTGATCAACGGTACGAACCTACAGTTCAGTTCTGCTTACTTCTGCCAGGACTTACAAATGGTCTCATCGTTGCAGGCTTTGGGCCTCCTTGAGAAGGATCTGCACATGCTCCGGTCTCCTCGGCGTGGATCGTTTCAAGTCACGTCCCTAGCACATGGATCGTTCTCACCCGGCCTTATGCCCGAAGAAAACAGCTGCTCGTACAGCTGGTGGAATCTCTCGAGAGTGAGCCTAGGTTGAAGACGTTCGAGCCACTTTGCAACAGGGAGGTGGGCCTGTAATAGTGTTGTTCGTTGATGTTGGGGCTAGTCTTGCTCTTGTTAAGAACAGTTCTTAATGTCTTGTTGGCTTGGATCGCCTGACCGTGAGATGACACTAACTATGCATGCCTGACACGTCCAAACACACGATGTCCCTGAACCCAAGAAAGCCCATGTACTGCAACGACTTGCGCACAAAAAGCAGTCGTGATCCTACGCTGAAACATAGTCCATAGCAAGTACTGCACACAAACTGCCGCAGCTAGTGGCACCACCCCAACGACGACATGAGCTCGGTACGGAACAATCCCTAGATGGCTTCAGCGGGCCAGATTTGGTGGCCTTGTTGAACTGCGCGTCTCTGTCCTAGGATCTGCAGCCAAGAGCCTTAACCGTTAACCTTTTGCAAGTCTTGGGCGCTGACTTGTTCAGAATCGCCTCAGCCAAACACAGCCATTTACAAGTCATTTCTGGTTCACAGCTATGGCAACAAGCTGGTAGACCTGCCCGATGCAATGTTCCGCTGGCATAACGAGAAGAACCACGCGCATGACCGTAGCAACAACAACAACAACAACAACAGTAACTCTAGTGCAGCTTAGACTTCAGATTGACAGTGGTCATGGTAACGGCACCAATAGCAGCCGTACTGGAAACAACGATGACTAGAATTGTGCAGCACACACAGCAACAGCCACTCCCTGATCAGAACTGACAAACAACAGCAACAGCAACGTCATCAACCTCAGTAGCAGAAACAAGCGACAACCAAAAAGAAGACGAAGGAAACCCGGAAGGGTCCTTTGGAAAAAATTTGAGCTGAGCAGGTAACCCGAATCGACCTGGCCGCGACGGTCGATTCGGAGTTGCTCGGAAGGCTAGGCGATGGCCTCCAGACAAGGTCGAAATTCAGAGAAGTTCATGCCAGGTTCTGCGGGTTATGGGTAAAGAACGCACGCACAGTCATCAAGGGCAGTCGTGGCACTGTGAGACGTTTCGAACTTCGATCTTGGGCGATGCTCGAGGGGACAACAAGCCTGAGTCGGTGCAGGGGCAGGAGCTTCTGGTGGTGCGTCTGTTTCATCTGCGAGCTTCAGGCCCGGATGTGCTGAATCTGATCAAGCAGCAATCCAGCTCAAACCCTCTGCACGCACCGCTGCCAGCTTTTCAACTTTAGTCAACGCCATCGCGAAAGAACGGTTCAGCAGCTGGTGCTGGGTTGCCAGACTCTTCTCTGCGGGAGGCTTTGCCCTGGACCATCGGTATCGGCATCTTATGACGTGGCTGTGTAATTCTGCGTGGTGGGATATGCTGACATGTATGCTGACATGTATAACTGTATAATCATGTATATGACGTGCAACCTTTGCACAACAGCTTTGCGCGGCAGCCATGAGCGCACACAGCGCACGGCTGCCGCAGCTGAGGTTTTCTCGATGCCTACCCAAGTAAGCTTGAAATGTAGCAGTCTATCACATCGGAAGCTTTCGGCCACCAGCTGCATGAGCTTGGCGATCACCTTGCAAGGAAGGTCCACAGCATCTTCGTGCTATATGCATGAATGTATGTATGTGTGTATAATTCTGTATATAATTAGGGTCTGGGATCGAGCGGTCAAGAGCGACCGTATTGCCTGGGACCCCAGAACTCCACTTAGGCCCCCGAAGGGCGGGGTTCGCCACGTGGTGCAGCCGACGACTACCCAGCAGCCTGCTGAGTTTGACGTGCGGCATGCGTTCAACCGGAGCCTAGAAGGCAGCCGCCTACCCAGCAGGTTGCTGAGTTTGACGTTTGGCTATGTCCTAGAGGGCAGCCGACTACCCCGCTGAGTTATTTTGACATTTGGCTATGCGTTTTACCGGGGCCTAGAGGGCAGCCGACTACCCAGCAGCCTGCGGAGTTTGACGTGTGGCTATGCGTTCAACCGGAGCCTAAAAGGCAGCCTGCAAGCAGGTTGCTGCGCTTGATATTTGGTTATGCGTTCAACCGGAGCCTGGAGGGCAGCCAACAACCCAGTAGCTTGCAGAGTTTGGTATTTCATTACGCGTTCAGCCGGAGCCGAAGGCAGCCAACAACCCATCACCTTGCAGAGCTTGATGCTTGGCTGTGAGCTCAAACCCAGCCTGGAGGCGACCCGATACCCAGTGGCTTGCGGAGTCCGAAGTTTGGTTATACGTTCAACCTGAGCCTGGAGAGCAAGCAACTACTGCCCAGCAACGTGCGAAGTTTGCTTGAACTCAACCGGCTCAACCAGAGACTGGAGGCACCAAACTGTCCAGCAGCCCGCGAAGTTTGACGTTTAGGCCCGAAAGGCCAAGGAGCAGAAGGTGAAGGACGTGAAGGTCTTTACCAATTCCCAAAAAAACGAGGCCGGCAAGCCTAAGGCCTACATGTTCAAGGAGATCTTCAAGGTGATGCCAAGTAGTGCCGACTTTGGCCGGCCTGGCCAGGATCCCCGAGATCTGATAAGATTGCTGGCGAGTTTACGCAGCTGGATTACCGCAGAGAGAGTCTACCAGTGCTCGGCTCCTTCGACGACAAGTACCTAAGAACATCCTTCACGTCCAGGAAACCGCGAAGGGGGCCGAGAAAGCCTTCGCCGAATGTGGCAAAGAGTGCCAGTGGGAATACTCCTGAGCTGATTGTCCCCTGAGTAGTTTGCATTGCCACTGCACTGTACAGCAGCATGTGATGTTTGGAAGTTGAGTTCCTAGGGTTGCAGATTCAAAACCGCTGCCGCCCACACACAATGAGATGCTGACCATGCGCATCTCATCTGTCAGCCTGTTGGCTTGACGCCTTATGGCATGTCCTGTGCATATCTTCAGTGCCTTAGTGTTCTTGTTTGGATGGTCATTTCCAATTCGTTAGGCCCAACGGGGTGCATACGCAGTCACTGTGCCTTTAGTGTGTGGCCTTGCATGAGGGTCACTGCGGTAATGGATGGCCTCCAAAGGACCCGATTGTGAGGAATACCTGCCGCTTCACGGTATGCATCATGCCTGCAGCGATTTTGAGCCCCGAGTGCACACTACCTTCGGGTAGATTTCTGCTCCGGGGCGTTGGCGCTTTTCTCGCTAGCCGAAGCGAGGCGCATGAGGGGCCCACCGCCTCTTTCAGGTGGGGTTTGACTTGTGACTCTGTGCCCCAGACGAGCGTGTACATACTTATGCATTTACTCATTTGTCATATGATTCCTTAGATCACAGAACCGCCGGGCCATTTTCTAGACTTTCTGGACTACAGGCTGCGTTATGCCGCTCTTCTTCGTCAATCACGACAACGGGGCTGTCTGGACTGTGCACAGAGACAGAGAGAGAGAGAGAGACCCCAAATGCAGCTGGCGGCACAGCATCAAGGCAGTGGGGGCTTGCGGACTTCAGGGACTTTAAAGGCTCTGGCTTGCTGAAGGTGATGGGGCTTCTTGCGGCTTGAACCACGGAAAAGCCAAGAACGAAGAGTGGTTGGTGACCTTCTGGCGCGTGGTTTAGGGCCAGCTGCGGCGCAATCCTCGCTCTCAAAGCCCGGGCTTCCTTAACGCAGAGTCCCAACTCTCCGACACGAAGCCCGAACTACCAAGACCACCCTCCGCAAAAAGTCACAAGTGCCTTGAAGTCCGCGTCTCAGCTCATTTCTGGACCTCGCAGGCACGCTGGGAACTTGCACGTCTCATGCGCTGAGTCTGAGGTGTTTGATCTTGTCGACATGGCCTCTTACTCAGGCCTCTAGATGAATACTTTTTCAGAAGACTGCGAAACTAATGGTGTCCTGGCCTGAGATGCGCTGCACCAGCTGCAAAGATGAAACTTCCAAGTTAAAGATCTGTGCGAAAACCAGGCTCATACAAGTACGACCTGCCTTGTCCAGCCTCACGCTTATCCAGGGGTGGTGGCAGTCGACGTTTTGGCTGCGGGCAGGGCGCCTGCGTTGGGCCTGTGACTGCTTGCACTCCGCCGAAAGGTAGGGTCTGCATGTACGGGCTCGGTTGGATGCCTGCCTGAGCGGGGTGCGACAGGGGATAAGCCTCTGTCTGTGACTGTGGCATGGATGCCGTCGGTTGGGCGGGTGTCTGAGAAGGTTGTGCCAAGGAATATCGCACTGCCTGGGCTTGCGGGTTCGTCAGAGACGGGCTTGGCCGGCTAGATCCAGGTGCTTGAAACGAAGGTGCCAGGGGACACGCCCCTGTCTGTGATGCGGCTTGCTGGAAGGGCGCCGCCATGACATTCATTGCACTTGGGCTTGGTTGGCCAGGTGCCCGCGAGGCTGTGGAGGGGAAAGGCCCTAAGGGTGGGAGATTCGGCGTGGATGGGCTTGGTTGGCCAAGTACCTGAGTGGGTGTCGAGGGGGCCCCTAAGGGTGGGAGATTCGGCGTGGATGGGTTTGGTTGGCCAAGTACCTGAGTGGGTGTCGAGGGGGCCCCTAAGGGTGGGAGATTCGGCGTGGATGGATTTGGTTGGCCAAGTACCTGAGTGGGTGTCGAGGGGGCCCCTAAGGGTGGGAGATTCGGCGTGGATGGGTTTGGTTGGCCAAGTACCTGAGTGGGTGTCGAGGGACAAGCTTGCGGGAGGGGTGGCAAATTTGGTGTTGATGGGCACGGGACACCTGGAGTTTGCGGATTTCGCAATGGGTTCTGTCGTGGTTTCACGCAAGCCACTTCCTCCTCGTCATCACCAACATCACCAAAGCTGTTGAAATAGTCCTCAGTGTCCTGCTGTTCGAGTTCGGCTGGAGTGAGCTGCTTGTAAACCACGCCTCTGGCCCATGACCATTCAGAGTCGGCAGTGTCCAAGCTCTCATACCACCTCTGTCTGCTTTGGCTGAAGAAGGCTATGGCGGGGGTGTTCACCAGCTCCTGCACGAGCGTCGCATCTACAGGCTTCATGGAACCACCGTGGTTTATGCCGCACAAGCCCTGCAGAGATGAACTACTAATCGCCCGTGCAGCCCCGACTTTGTCAGTCCTTCGAGCGTCTGGCGAGCTGGATTTGTTTGAACACGTCGGCCCCTGACTCCATGTACCGCTGGCAAAATACGTATCTTGTCTTTGGCGGCACTGACAGCCAGTAGATGAACATGTCCTCGCCCTGCCACACAAGCTGTCAAGCAAAACCAAAGCTCGGTAGGACTGCCGTTGTGGCGCAGCACACCCAAAAGAAAAAAAAACGACACCGAAAGAATCGCTCTATGAAGCTAGGTTCGGAAACTGACCTGGCGGCGGCAGATCAAATCCTAGTGTTCCCGATTTTACAGTGTTCTGAAGTATAGTAGAGTACGATCTAACAGAACACAACCTAGTTCGGTGCAATACAATATAACTTAACTTTACGAAACACAACTGAGCATAATAACGTAGAACGCAACATGATGTGGCAGAATGGAGCAGGAAAGAATAGAACAGACCAGAATACCGCAGAATTGAATACGAACAGCTAAAACCCGTATTTACAAGATCATGAAATTTAACTTATCTTATCTGTATACTACAGTACGATATGATGTGATATGATGTGACATATCCTAAGGAAATTACGACAGATGTAAAATACTGCGATGTAGTATGACGTAATGGAACAAGTACAGAATTACAAAATGTACCAACATACAATATAGTATGTCCCGTATAATACCAGATGGTATCATATGGTTATGTACAACAGTGTGATATGTACTACCATAATGCGATATATCTTTTCCACGTACATATAACAATATTACAAAGTATAGCTAGAAAACATACTACAACGTATCACAGAATAAGCTAACATCGAATGATATGATAAGCTACTATATAGTGAGGTAGAATGCCATATGCACAGTACGCATGCTACATAAAAAACTACAATATGACGCACCACAACATGACATGACATGATAATGATACAAGACAATGCATTGTAATATAATACAGCATGGGACAAGGCATGTCATACTTGTACTGTCAAAAACATATAGTACAGTATAATGGTATCTTCTACACCATATCATAACATGTAACACAATATAGCACAACACAATATACTACAAGCACACGACAGAACGAATATTAATGCTATACTACTACTACTACTACTACTACTACTACTACTACTACTACTACTACTACTACTACTACTACTACTACTACTACTACTAGTACTACGACGACTACTACTACTTCTGCTATTGATGCTATTGCTGCTGCTGCCACTGCTACTGCTACTGCTACTGCCACTGCTACTGCTGCTGCTACTAGTACCACGACCACCACCACGACCACCACCACCACCACCACTACCACCACTACTACTACTACTACTACTACTACTACTACTACTACTACTACTACTACTACTACCACTACCACTACCACTACTGCTACTGCTACTGCTACTGCTGCTACTACTACTACTACTACTACTACTACTACTACGACCTACGAGTACCACAACACACTGCTACTACCCCTACCCCTACCCCTCCAACTCCTGCTCCTGGCTCCTACTCTTCTTCCTGCCGCTGCTGCAACTGCTAAAGTACTTCTGCGGCGACTCCACCAACTACTATCAACATTACCACTGCTACCCTCACTACCGCTACTACCACTACTAGAGCTGCTGCCAATGCTGCTTAGGGCAACGACTCTGAATGATGACCACCATCGTCATTGTCATCATCATCATCATCCTCTCGCTGAATGATGGATGAAGACAACGGCATCAGTACGATTCGTGCGAACTTCAATATTAAATGAGCCCTGGACTATTGTGACAATGACGATGACCGCGCAGATCATGGATTCAGACACCAATCCTGTTTCTGACATCAATCAAAGCATGAGACTCACTTTCCGACAAGAGTGATAATCCGATGGAGAATTGCTTGTGTTTCGTATGACTGTTGAGCTTCGGGCGAAGCCTGCCTTCCAGAATGTCGCGTACTTCGGGGTGCCCCATTGCTCACGCGGCCCAGGTGTAAGCCTGTCCTCTCGCCGCCTGATCTATCTGAGACAGCTTAGGGTAAGCAGGGGTAAGCGACCGACTTTACGGGAATCCCCACAATAGCACATGCTTTAGCGAGCTTTGCGTAACGAAAGCGACCATTGTGGCCACAATGTCACCATGGCTACGAACCTCAGCAGTAGCGTCTCATTTTCATTACCAGTTCCATCAACATCAACAGCAGCCGCAGCCTCATCATCATTAGCAGCATCTGTACCTTGTCCCCATGATACTACCACCGCCACTATCATCATACACTTCATCATTCTTGCCCTCAACATCGTCATTATCATCATCGTCATCACCACCGCCATTTTCGTCACGATGTCACTAGCCGACTAGCCAACGTCGGAAGTCATCCGCCAAGTAGGTTGCCGTGGATTAGGGTATTCAAACTCAAGGATGTATGACGCAGATACTTACTTTGGCTCTTCGGACACAGCCTTTCGACTTATGATCTATCCCGGCGACTGGCTGGTCCTTTACCCAGTCCCGACCTGCCCCCTAAACCCTAAACCCTGATCGACGGGCCCGGCCTATAGAGGCCGTTGAGGAAGGGGGTCTCAAAGCCGCTCACTCTGAAAGCCACCAACTTTTGTGGCTCCCCTCCTGCATCGGTCGCCACAGAGCGTCCTTTGTTGCCGGCTTCTCGGCACAGGTACGTCATGGTATTGCAGGCTCGGGGCCGCAGCAGCTGTGGTGGTTTGGAGGTTGCTGGTGCGCAGCTTGAAGTTGAAGTCACGAGGCCAAGTCAAGGCTTCGCCCGCCGATTAGGTGTGTGAATGATCGCAGCTTCTGCTGCTCCATAAATAAATAATACATATACATATGCATATATTAATGAATCTCTCTCTCTCTCTCTCTCTCTAGAGTTTGGACGTCCACCCTGATGGTGTGATCAGCAGTATGGCGAAGCAGAACTGTATGTATATATGATCCGGGTTCTCGGTTCACCGGCCCCGCCCCAATGGTATCCCCCGCCCACCCCCCCACACTCCCCAAGCCGAATCCGTGTGTGACTGTGCAAGCACCACACCACAGGGGGAGTGGGGTAACCAGCCTAAGCAGACCCACTCCCGAACCACACCAGGCCGAACCGGGATCACATGTTCGGTCCTGGCTCTGCTGCAAAAGTCTTACGCCCTGTGAGGCTCTACAAGGGTTGCATGTCGCGTTCCCTGTTATGCTGGCCGACATTCGAACAAATGCATCCCTCAGCCTCTACGCACAACAGTTCGGCTTACCGGCATGCCGTAGGTGCTACTGCACAGGTAGACTTACAACTCCCGCCTTGTTGCCATGATGGTCCCGAGGCGCTGACTGTGGTGGTCACCGTGCTTGCCGCGACGACATAGTTGATGTGAGGAGGAGGAGGAGGAGGAGGAGGAGGAGGAGGAGGAGGACGGCGGGGATTGCCATGATGCTGGTGGCGATGGAATTACTGTAACGATGACGATGGCGACGACGATGATGGTGATGATGGTGATGCTGGTGGTGGTGATGCTGATGGTGGTGGAGATTTTAGGGGCCATCGTCAGCATCACTGTCTGCATCATCAACATCATCATCACCATCATCGTCACGCAGGTGATCGCAGGTGCTGCAGCAAGTGCACATACGACCCAATGAACGCCGTCTCTACAAGTACCTACTTTCTCTTAAGAACCTCGCTCACTATCTACTGTGTCACCACTGATTATCATGGCCCGGCTAGTCTTGTCACTAAGCTGTCTTTTTTGTGCTTGTCCGCTCGTTCTCGACTCAACATTGAGTGTTGATGTTGTGCCACATAACGCAGCCGGGCCACCGTTACCACCGTTCTCCGCATGTGCAGCATTAGCCAATGCTCTTGGCACCTGCGGAAGAAACCGTGACGCAACTCATCGAATGAGAAAGCTGTTGTTAAATGTCTCGACAAGGACTGTCCATGGCCATTTCTTCCTATTCGCTCCTCTGCCCCTTCCATTTGGTAAGGCTGAAAATTGCAGAGCCCGAACTTCCAGCATCATCCAGCTTCTGTGGCTTCAGCATGAAGCTGCACTCCCCAAACACCCGACAGAAGCCAAAAGAGGCCAAGCCTTGCACGGTGAGCTCCCCCATATGCTGGCTTTCATGGAGCTTAGCAATGAAAAGTCACAAAACCACCTAGGAGTCGCAGCAATTCCCAGACCTGTCCAATGTCCTTCCCATATCTTCCCACGCTGCATTAGAGAACCAGGGATACAGAAACGCCCCCCAGTATCGAGGCTCCAGTGGCTAAGAAAAAGGAGCTCTGGAGGAAAGAAACCCGATGGACGACAGGTCTGAAGTGCTATTCCATTACGAAGTAGCACCAGCAGCACAGCTGCAGCAAGAGGAGGAGGAGGAGGAGGAGGAGGAGAAAGGAGGGGCAGGAGAAACAGAGCAGAAGTACCCGTGATCGTACTTATAGCAGGATGCAGGAGCACCACCAGAAAGGGCACCGGGGCAGCAGGACGAGTAGGAGAATGTTGTCTGAACAAGTTCACGATGGATTTCTTCTAAGAAGAAAGGGAGTACTTCTTGAGCCGCGTTGATTCGAGAAACCTTTCGTCCTCAGCATCATCTCTTCAACACTATCATCAAACAATAATGGGTACTACTTACTAGGGCTATGAATTTACTGCTTGCCGAACCAAGTCGATGTCGTTGCTCAATTCCCTCGCCTGGCCTCTTCTCGCACCACCTGCTGCCCCTTCTTGACCTTTGCGGATTCGCTTGAACTGGACCTGTCCTTTCTCTTCTTCTTCTTGGCGGGCTTCTCATCGCTTGAGCTGGAGCCCTTCTTCTTCCTCTTCCTCTTGGCGGGCTTCTCGTCGCTAGAGCTTGAACTGGAGCTGGTCTTTCTCTTTTTCTCCTTCTTGCGCTTGGCTTCTTTTTTGGCCTTCTTCTCATGGTCCTCCTTCTTTTTTGCCGTTTTGTCCTTCTTTGCCTTCTTGTCATCCTTTGTCTCTTTCTCTTCAATCTTTCCCTGCTGCTGTGCTTGGGGTGGTGGGTCTTTTCTGACCTTGTTACGTGAAGCTGCTCCGCTCGCAGGTGCTTCCACTAGCTTTTCACGGAGGCCGCGCGCCCAATCCTCTCTGTCCTCGCATGCGACGGTGTTCACGAAACCCCACCATACCTTCACCACCGTACATGTCTACCTGTGGCTGTCAGGCTTGCGAGGATTATTGAAATCGCCGCCTTGACTGGAGGCATCTTGGCCAACCAGCTCCATTCGATCGGATTGCCTGGCCTCATGGCAACATGCAGTGCAGATGATAAAAGAGTGCATGTCGTGCCGAAAGGACAAACTTACAAAAATCTGCATTCATGCCGCCCAGCTGCGAGACTCCAAAGTGGCCTGTTCTCCGGTCCGTTCCAGCAACGAGTTTGGCGCACCTAACCCTGAAGAGTCCCAAGTTTCCCAAGTCTTCCCCCATCCATACCATACGAGGGTCCAATTCTCCACCACATCTTTCTCCACTTTTGGAAACCACGCCCTCAGCGCAAAGTCATGCTCTGAATTAGTCAGCGCGGAGCTACTCTGATTCTGGATTCTGTACCCATGCTCCGAATTTTAAGCAACCTTCATGACCCTGCAGAAACTCCAACGCTACCTGTCAGCAGAGGCTCGCAGCTGCACGGAAGCGCAGGCCGCTCTGGACGGTCCATGCCGCTGCAAACGACGATGTTGCGCTGTCGGGTTATCCATATGTAGGGTTTGAAAGTACGGAGATATACTGAGCACATATTGCATGCCCTTAAGGACTGTGATAGCTTGCTGCTGCCATGCGAGGTTTCAGCGAATGGTCGTGTTCATGCTCAGGAGCCACAATCGCCACTGAGCAACAAGCACATCCTAACGAGTCAGATCAACGTGTTCTTTTTCAGGCTGGGGCAAAAAGCAGTCATGAATCTGCTTCGGCTGCAATCTGAACTTGCAAACCTCCAAGCCGAAGAAGAGCTGGACAACCCATCACTCCTGCGAGGAGACAATCACTTCTGCCTGCTGTCGCAGTTGGTCACGGAGCAGTTGAAACTCCAAAGCGGGGCTGGTACCGAAGAGGATTAGGAACGGCATTAACCAGGCAGTCCTCTCCATTTGGGGCACATCTTCCGAATGCCTTGCCGGCATCTGTGCGTGGAACCCAAACTTGAGAAGGCTGGCACTGCCACACACCCGAAACAACCAGTCTCAACAAAAGCGTGAAGTCCCGAACCACTTGCGATTAATGGGAGGCAAGAGCCTCGGGTGGCAGCGGAGTCCGTGGTGCTGAACTCCTGCAGCAAAGAGCTCTGACGGTCTACAGCAGAGAAGATTTGGAGATCCAAACCAAAGCCACTGCCACCGAGAACAGGACCCTCAACAATCATCCGGCACCGGTTGGACACCACCGGGGTCTTTGATCCTGCAGCCCTCAAGCCTTTCGTACTCACCCGACTCCAACCCATCCAACCCAACTGCCTTGGGGAGGCGTCTCATGGAGCAGTGAGGTGACCTCAGGGACAGGTTTGGATTAAAACCCAGCATTGCATTGAAGGCCAACCCGGACAAAATGATGTGTTCTGTTCCTGAGGAGCACCCCCTCCCTGACCAGGCATCTGTGTGTGCGCTTGGTACATGTACATGTCTGTATGGCCGCGGGCAACGACAGAGAGAGACAGAGAGCGAGAGAGAGAGAGAGAGAGAGAGAGAGAGAGCGAGAGGGAGAGGGAGAGGGAGAGGGAGAGGGAGAGGGAGAGGGAGAGGGAGAGGGAGGGAGAGAGAGAGGGAGAGAGAGAGGGAGAGAGAGAGGGATAGAGAGAGAGAGAGAGAGAGAGAGAGAGAGAGAGAGAGAGAGGGAGAAAGAGAGAGTCCAAAACAGCACAACCTGCACACCTGACGTGCCTTCGCACCGGCATGCGCCATCTTTATCTAAGCATGCGCACTGTAGGAGCATGTTCCAGCATACGCTTGCGTCAGCGACCTTCCCAGATCCGACCCTACGGGACCCGGGCCGGGTAAACAATGCCCGAGTCCTGAGAGATGTCCTGCGGAGATGGACATTGAAGTCTTGGAACCTAGGGACCCAGAGCTCCAAAGCGCAAGCGCAGAAGTTGAAAGCTTAGTCAACTGAAAACAGGGCGACCGCAGCAGAATCTTGGTCGGAAAGCCAGGCCCAGGCCTAGACTCCCCCGAGCAAAGCACGGGCGCTGTCAGAGTTGACATGGATACAGTTTCTGAATCCGAGAAGCAGATATCAGAAGCCGTAGCCGATCATTCCCGTCAGTGCTCCCGACCTCACCTGCAGTAGACCCAGAGCCCTGAACTCTCCAAACGGAGGGTTTGAGACAGAAAAAACCCTCCACAAGCGCAGACCTCGAAGCTCTCCCCTTCGCTCGCCTCAGCCGAGTTGGACCCTCGTCTTCATGCTACCGGTGCTACTGTAGAGTAAAGACCACGGAAAGCCTTAAAGCAGAAAAGGCACCCCACAGACACGCCTGGACTGGACTATCCTGGACCCCTAGCCGTAGCCATGAACTTCGACATTCGGATCGGGGTGCGGGCTTACATATCGAAACAAGTTTTCTGGGCATCTTCACGTATGTACAGCTGCATGCATGGACCTGGGCGTGCGTTAGCGTATGTTTACTTTTTGTGCAGACTATCGAGGGCCAGGCTGTTTCCCAAGAAGAGGAGTCCTGCAGCTTGTGCCACGGAGCTGTCTGAAAGCTCTCAGGCTTGAGCGCCGACTTAATTACCCCGAGCACCACTCTCAGCATCCAGCCTCGTAGAAGTCATCCGAATCAAACGCACCTGCTCGCAACCAGGGTACCAGAATCTTCCACTCTGAACCATTACCCAAGACAGCTTGGCGCTTCGCAGCAGACGAACTAAGCTGACAGTTTGGAACCACATCCCCAGTGAGTCCCAGGCCGTCTTCTGTCGAGGAATGACGCTTCTCGTCGTCACTCTCGATCTGGCACAATCATCGGGGGCTGTTGGGCAGCTTCATTGAAGGCCGGAGGATTGGCAACTCTGCTGCGTCGCACTTGCGTGCTGGCATCCGTAGAGTCAAGGCATCTCGGAGTCAGGAGCCCCCCAAACCAGACCTCCCAAAATCTCAAAAAGACTGGATTGCGGCGGAAATCTTTCCCATGCCCTCTCCTTATTGAGATCATCGCTGCTGCTGCCAGTGCTTCGGGTGGACACCTTTGTCAAGCAGGGCTCTGCGTAAATTCGGCATGATGATGTGCTAGGTTGGGTCAAGGAAGCTACCTTTGACCAAGACGTTCTGGTGTGCTGTACTCTCCAACACGGAGAGCAAGCAAACCAAGCTCCGGACGCTCCACACCGAGAAATGTCGCTGGAGCTCCTCCTCCCTGAGCCCCTGCACAGGGTTGCAAGGCCTTAGGGTTTAGACCTACTGTTCAGGCCTTAAGGGTTTGCAGGGCTCCGACGGCCCAGCCTTAATTGCCTTTAGGTTTGAGGGTTGAGCTTGAGCACTGCACCTCTTGGCGGCCCTTCTTGTTCCCCTGGAGCTTTGAGTAGACTGGTACATATTATGCCAATCCGGCAGTTGCGGGTTCGTGGTCCAGAGACTGACTCAATTTGTCAAATGACCTTGGGCTTTGACGACTCTGGCTTCTTGAATCTTATGGGAGATGGGGGTTGGGAGAAATCGCTCTTACCAAAGACAGATAGAAATAACCACAGTACAAGTGTGGATGACAACGCTACTGGCTGCTATTGACGTGTGTGATCTAGCATTTCATACAGGAGCCTTCAAATTCGAATGGGTTTGGGTCGGCTTGGGTATATTATATAAGAAATACAACAAGGAGCCCCAAGGCATTCTGTTTACTTGATAGGCTGCACGAGCTGCCCCCGGAAATTTGTGGCCTTGTCCAGGCCCGTCTCGCCCAACTGGCCATTCGGCTGCAGTTTGCCTCGGAAGTCCAAGTCACACAAGCCACGACCGAACGTAGAGGCCTGTTCGGGGCCCAAGTTTCGGGGCTCTACAGCCTGCGCCTCTGCTGTTTGTAGGATATTCCTTGCGGGGTCCCCTACTCTCTCACACTCCCCTAAACCCTGAGCCCCAACAGCACGGAAAGCCTCAAAACCCTGGTTGAATCCTAAAACTCTATATCCCACTTTCCCAAACTCTCACAAGTCGACGCCCTTGGGATGCCGGCTGGTCGGGCCCAGGACTGGCCTGATCATGGAAAGCTTCGTCGGGCAGTGGGTTAGCTGAAGTGGTTTTGTGAATATACTTAAGTAGAAAGGTAAAACTTCCTAGTATGTTCGCGAGTAATACTGTGACTAGCAATAGTAGTAAACGATTATCAATGTGTTTGCAATTATGCTTTTCCACTACTACTGTGCGCATGATCACTAGTACTACTACTAGTGAAAGCTCTTGTCATGACTATCTACCACTATTACTAGAGTACGAGTACCATCACTTGTACTTTTGCTACTACACCAAGCATGGCCAGAGATCTCATCGTTGGTAGACTTAGCGCTATGGTTATCATTACAATTGTTGTTGCCATTGGTATTATTTTTATCAAAGCCTTACTGTACGATTGTATTTCGTGATTTGGCGGGACATGAGTGAGTCTCTACGGATTCTACTGGCAGAGACCATGTGCATCCTCGAATAATACAGCGACCGAGCATGCTCTCAAGAGCCTCGCGCTGGCTTTCCTCTTTGCTGCTGTATTAAGAACTTCTTCTGTGAGGATATTTGGAGCAGAACGCCAATGCCTGCAAGCATCACATCTAGAATCTAGACATGAAAACAGTGGACGTAGCGCCATTCGCGTGAGTCAATTCCATTGCGTTGTCGCGTGCTGTGTCTCATGTTTTCCTCAGTAAACAAGAGCTTGCAAGGGTATAAATGCAAGATGCGCCGGGCACAGTTGTCAGTTATGAAATGGCTTACAATCCATCCGCACATGCATTCTCTGCGACTCTACAGCTAAAGGACTCACGCATGGAAGCCTCAGCTGACCTGTTGATGCAATTATCATGCTGTCTGGCTCCAACTTCGTTCATTGCCGCCTCCGCGCACTGTGGGGATTCGTATAACGATTGTGTCAAGCAGCAGATGTGAGGCCGGTGCTGACAACCTTGTGCCCTCCCAAGTTCTCAGGTTGCCACGACGACAAGTTGCTCGCAGTCGCCATTGAAAATCCTGACATCTGCATGCTTGGGCATGTAAGGGTCCGGATAAAAATCATGAAAAGTTGGAGGGAACGCAAGAGCTTCATCATGGATGGACATAGCTGCAGCTGCCTCGGCCCTGGCTGTGTCTACACCTCAAAGTGGCATCCGAAGCTGGAAGCAGAGATGCCCGGCCTGTGTTGATATGAAGATCCGCGAGAGCTGCCGAGGGTGATGCCAGCTGGTCAGTGTAAAGCAAGGCATGGAAGAGCTTTGGTAAGGACGAAATAGCACTTTTCGCGACAGATGTCTTTGCTGATCACTTCCCCGGGACGGCTCCCCCATTGATTTGCAAACAACTCCAGCAGGAGCGTTCCGGAACTTGCGGGCGGCTGCCACAGACGTGTCTCTATGACAAATACTCCAGCCTTGGCTCTCACGTTCTTTAAGTGGCCAACACATCATCTACCATACTGCTAGCATTGATCTGTCCAAGTGAGAAATGAAAAGCCAATCCTATACTGAAAACCAAATCATCCGAGCGCACGGACCGTTACCCATCAAAAGCTGCCCTGTATTGCCGAAACCCCTCAGACAGAGGGCAGCACCTCTGGGGAAATAGCTTCAGATTCGCTTAGCCTGAGGAGGGAGATGGGAAGCGAGGCCGGGCTGGGCTAAGAGCAGGCCGAGACAGGGGCAGTGGCTGATAAAGGCAGTCGCCTCTCCGACTCTGCACACAGAACTGGCCAACTTTCTGACCATGTAATGTGCTGCCAATCGCAATAGCATCCTCTCGCAATCTGAATCGAACTTGAAAGCTCCTCCTCCAAGGTCCTCCGGAATACCCTGAAGTCAGCCCATGCCCGTCTAAGCCAGCCAAGTAGCGGATGAGGATTGGTAGGGTGGAAACGTTAGTGGACGGCTCTTTGGGCAAGCGGCAGCGGAAGTAATCCCGTCCCCCATTCATGAAACACCCCCCTATAACTATTCTATAACAAACAAAATTGGGGCCAATCCTGCCAAAATCATCCCTGCCCTGTAAAACCTCATTTGCATAAGCGGCAAGAGCAGGAGTAATAGCAAGAGCAAAAACAAGAGCAAAAGCAAAAGTAGAGCAAGCGTAAGAGGACAAGAAACAGCAAGAGCAAAAGCAAGCGCGAGAGAAAGAGATGCAGCAGGAGCAGGAGCAAGAGCCCAAGCAGGACCAAGAGCTAAATCACAGTAAGGATAAAAATACCCCTTGATGATGAGAACACTTTCCGAGCTTTTATGGGGTGGATGGGGGCCGTTTAGTGGTTAAGGGGAAAGGAATAGATTAGGAGAAGCCCGATGCTGCTATGTCTTGCTGGATCTGATCAGCCTCTCGGTTGAAACATGTTCTCGAACTATACTGACTTCGGGTGGACAGAATCACCACATCTTCAACTTCGGACGAGCAACCCTGCGGACTTTTCGCCAATCCGGCTGAAAGCAATCCCACTGTCTGAGCCATGCTCCATGCTCAGCGCCATTCGTCCGGCAGCCGAGTCCTGCACTTAAGATCACTTCAGTCACGAAATGCAGGAACTGCCGGTGAGCGGCAGGTAGCGGATGTTGAAGACGCACCCAACGAACCATTGCTTTCCTGTCTTGGATTCTGTGGATCAGCTTCAAGTGCCGCTGAGCCCCGAATATCACGCCCCTCCCACCGTGATTGTTTTGCTCTCTGCCAGCTTCGGCATGCTCCTCATTGAGGGAATCCTGGGGATCAGGCAAAGCCCTAGAACTCAGCTTCATGAAGTTGCGTCAATTGCACTAGGGTGGTACGGATTTAGTCAGGTATTTCTTGCCCGAGCGCGCCCGCAATGCAGGCTCTGCTGAATTCGGTAGATCAGCGTGCCAGGGACTGGTGCGACAAAATTCCTGTCGCAGAGTCTTGCACTGAGTAGCCGCTGCCTCTTCCAGTAGACTGTAACAACTCTTCTGCTTAGCCACGGCAGCGGCATCGGCAAATCAGGCGCTGGCTACACTGGACTAAGTGCTCATTTCGAGTTCGGGGTTCTCTGGACAAGCGCCCCCAGAAGGTTCCAGGCGATCCCGTGACTCCCAGCTCATGTTCTGTGACACCGGGGACCTCTGGAAAAGAACAGCGCGGACGACCGTCCTCTTTAAGGACCTGGAAGCCGCTATTCTCCTTTAACTTACCTTTGGTTAGTAGGGAATGGAGGAAAGGGGGTACAATTATAACTACTATTACTACCAGTCTTCCATTCCCTACTAACCAAAGGTAAGTTAAGTCTTCCCATCAAGGCATGGCCTTCGAGTCTCGGCTCTTTGAAGGCCTCCGATGGGAACTTTTGATCTGCTTGGCCCCTGCTCCCCTGAATTGGGCCCTGTCGCGTCTGTATAAAAATGCTACGTACAACCCCGAGTTTCAGAAGAAAGAGCTACAGTGGGTTTAGAGCCCCGAAGCCCATAAGTCCCGGGACTCGAAACATGCTTCTATGTTTTGTCCAGGACATGCCTTGCTGGATGATATCATTGAGGAGTCAACTTTACCTACTGCCAGCCCAACGCAGTCCAAAACTCCTTCGCTAAGCAGTCAATAAGCAATGGCGACTTCCAGTGTTTTCATGGTTTTATGGTTTATGTCATTAGCGTTGAAATATCTACGATCACTACTACGAGTACTTTAAGAACCAGTGGGAGACAAGGCCACGTAATCCTCGCACCAACGACGCCAACATGGGAGCTTGAGGATGGGGAAACCCAAAAAAGTAGGATCCTGACTGAGGGACCGGTAAGTCTCCAACCCACAAAGCATGGAGCCTGGCTTACGTTCAAGGTGCAAACGTCCAACCGCTGGAGGAGCGTTTTAAATTGTGCGGGCTGACTATATACCTAGTGCTGAGCCCTGTCAAAACCCATGCACAGGGTGTTCCTCGCCTCCGTCTTCGAACATGTCAAGCCTAAGAGTGACGAGCAGTTTTGCAATCCATGTAGGATGCTAAGTTGTCACCTGCCGATGCTGAGCTTATGATCGCGACAGCCATCAATGCTACATCACCCACAAAAATGCAAAGAGACAGCTAGGCCGGGAGGGACCAGGAGCATTCATGAATTCCGACCCACTTGATCGGGTCGTGCATGCACGTTCCACAGGCCGCCACATGTCTTGAGACCATGTCGGAAACTCCAAAATTCGGAGAGCTTGATTGATTTTCTCTACAGTACCGAGGCAGCCCAAGATACAGCATTGTGAGGTGCAGTGTATATGTGTGCACATATATATGTATATATACATATGTACAGATAGGTGTATGTGAGCTCTCTGGCTTCACAAAGCAGCAGCGTGGCCCGACTGAGGCGGCAGAGGCTGCGTCAGATGAGTTTCGCCTGAGGACCATCGCGGCCTGCAGAAAGGAGGCGTAAGTTCATCGGATCAGTTTAGGGTTTCAATGTCTTGAAGGGCTCAGGGCTCAGGGTTCTTGGAGTTCCGAGCTTTGGCCGCCGTTTGCTGGTTTCGGCCTCTGTTGAACGCATGAAGCGGGGTACAAGACAGGCTCAACGGAGTAGCTGTACTCGGCAGCTACATGCAGGAACAGCCATTGTGGACAGCGATTAGTGACGCATCAGCAACACCAACCTAAACCTAGCCGAAAGACACTATGAATCTAATGAATCTAATGCCGGAAGCCCTCATGAGCCCTCAGACCTCTGCCCAGAACCCACGGAGCCTGGCGAGATCTTGAAACACTTAGCTTCAGTGGGTTGCGCCCAGCAGCACCTGGCAAGCGAAAACGGACCACCCTCCTTGGGTGCTACTTACAACAAGGCTTTTTGCACGAACATGTCTTGATCTTGATAAGTCGAAACAGCAGCAGAGCAGCAGGCATCGCGCCCATCGTCTCTGATACACCGAAAGCATGCTGAGCCCAGAACAATTTACAGACCGTTTCCCTCACAGAAACCCACGTGCCTGACCGGTGCGACCCTCTCAGTGTCAGCCCAGCACCAGCATGAGCATTTGCATCCGGCAAGCTCAAACGATGACGCTGACTGCTTGTAGATGGAAGCTGCTTGGATGCTTCAGGGAATTGCTGTCCCGTCGTGAAGCCCGTAAGCGTGCCGCACGTACTGGCTGCTGGTACGTGTTCGGAGTCTCGGGACGGCCGTTGCAAGTTTGCTTGCCTCCCAAGATGGGAAAAGCAACATAATTCTGTCAGATGGAACTTGCATCCGTGCTACATCCACAGAGTTTCGAGGAGACGGTTGTAGTCGGGAAAGAGTTGCAACTATACGCGATGCTTACGGATAGGCATGATCTCACCGCTAAGACTCGATTATTTGGGGAATTTGCAAATGACTTAGGGCTTCTTCAAGATGGATTTGGATGGCGCAGCATGAAAGCTTTACTCGCCGAGCAACGCTTCCGGTCACGTTCGCCCCAATGCTGCGCTTCGCCTCAGAGGTCGCACAAGGCCCCTTGATACGACTGCAAGTTCACTACACCCTGACGTAAACAGTGGCGAAGAGTGATGCAAAAAAACCGTAGTCACAAGGACAACACGATTCATCCACCGAGACAACCGCCTCACACGATTACGCCTCTCCATGTCGGGACGAAAGCGATCAGGCCTGTGGTTAGCTGTAGGTGTGTGTGCTGAATTGTGATAGAGACCATACATGTCTTAAACGCCACAAACCCCTTAAGAGAAGGCTTGCCCTTGTAGGGCTATTAATTGAGCCCCGTACAGCGCCCTGAACCGACTCTGAGGGTCCGGGCCCAGCTTCTTTCCCACGGCCACTTGGCCCATCCCGGAGGGCCTGGGTTGGACTTCAGCACTGCTCCCCTAGATGAGCGGTTCAGGGATGAGTTGGGGAAGTCGGGGAGGATGGAAGAAGTTAACAGAGCTGGGTTCAGTGCTGAAGAGGAGTGAGGAATTGACACGACAATTTCCCACGCCCTCTGGAGCCATCATACTGAATGAACCTCAGACTGCATATGGAAAGGCCGCGTGAGTTTCGGGGTTGGGGTTAGGATGGCAGCCCCTCACAGCCCAACCAGAAGTCCTTCTGCAGTTCTGCAGATGTTGATGCTCACTCGAAGCTACTAGCTTATGTCACAGGCGCGGGCCTCAGGATTCAAAAACTTTGCATCTTGGCACCCAGCGGCTTCGGTCGACGTCGCTCTGCAGACCCGAAGATGCCTGGCAAAGAAAGGCAGCTGACTTCTTGAGGCTGCAGAATGCAGTTGCTAAATGTGTGTGCGTTCACTGTTGGACTGCCCAGTCGCTGAAAATTCGCTGCACAATGCATCGGCGAAACGACCAGCTGACGGTTCGCGCGATGTTGAATCCCATTTCTTGTCGGGGCCACATGTTGCAATGATGCTAACGCCGGGTGGCTTTTAATTCAGACCCTCTGACTACACCGTTTCGGGCACATTCTTGGGGCCAGCGGCTTTCCCGCATAGCTTCTACGAATGTGGATGCAGGTTCGTACTTTGAGCAAGGAAGGCCCTCTCACAAACCGAAAGCGCACCGTCTGAACCCCAGGCAAACCCGCTTACAAGCTGTAGCCGTTCGTAGCCTTCGTACTTGCCCGATCCGGAATGTGCTCATAACAGGCTGCATATAACCAGCACTGAACCAACGCGCCAAATTCGCTTCATCATCCCTAGCATGTTACGGAAAGTTGGTGCAGTCCCCCTGAACCCTCAAGACTGGAACCCCACAGAAGGATGGAAGCATGCCGGGCTAACGGTCGCAGTCATCGCGGTTTTGAAGCTCAAGCGCGATTTCCTGGCTCAATGCCCAAGAACTGAAAATCGCATGGCAGGTTCGTTCGTTTGATGGAGCCTGCTGGGCTCCATGCATCAGCCCCAACACAGCGAAGTTGCCAAGAACATGAGCTTCAAATCCGACAGCTTCGATCCAAGCGCCCTTTGACCTACCAGGACTCTAATCGACAAAGCTCCCCGGGAAAGCTTCCCGGCCATGGTTGTGGCCTTCAGGTCACGGTCTTTGTTGTAGAGGTGAAGCTGGGCTTCCTGTCGACAAACCGCGATTTTTGTAAAGGAAGAAAGGCGGCGTGGCAGACGATAATGCCACACCACCTTTCATATCACATCGATGCAAATGACATGTGGTCGCGGCGTAGCGCTGCAAAACACAGAACAGTGAGACATGCGGTGGCAAAGTGTTTGCGTACACGGTCCCTATGCCATCTCGCATCATGTCATCTTGAGGGAAAGCGTAGGCCGTGTATCAGATAATATTCTCGCATGGCCTGCAAGCGCCGGCGCTGATCAGTAATCTGCTTGACATCTTCCTTCCAAGGCAAAGTCTACGACATGGTTGCCCAAGCCCACGCAAGAGTAAACATGTTGTCAGCATGAACAAGGGGAATCGTAAGAGAGGGCTCACAGAACGCAGGGCTTCCTACCGAGTATCCTGAAGCCATGCAGACAATGTGACACAACTCACGAAAAAACTCGATCAAGCCTAAACCCTAAACCCTAAAGCCCAGGGAAAGCAAACGAACGCTCTCGCTTTGCACCTCGCGGCTCTCACGGCTCGCGAAGCGCTTGGCCAGGGTGTCATGCTCTGCTTTGAGCTCCGTCTCCTCACAGAGGAACAAGCGCTGGGTTGTCTTGGGTGTATATGGTTTAGGGATTTGGGCTTGGGAAGTTGCCTACTATGAGAGACGCATATTTCCCTCTAGCCAAAGAAGGCTTTGTACTCGCAGCGTACGACTTGCCAACTCTGTTTAGGCCCTTAACCTGGAATCCTCAACCTCGTGAAACCTATGTAAACCCACCAGCCGAAGCATCAAGAAACGGGGAAATGCGATTACCCATTCTGAAGGCAAGAGATCCTTGATGTTGTTGATCTCGCGAGCAGCGCGGAAAGCAGCAGCCAAGCGCCTGTTGGGAAAAGCTTGTGAGTGGTTCTTGACATGCTATCTTGTTGGATCTTACGGCTTGGATGAATCTTTTGGCGCTACCAGGACTGCAAGTATGCACAGAGATAAAGGCAGGAAAGGTACGACAACACGATGGAATGGGCATAATTACTTATCTCAAATTGTGCTTGAGCAGCAAGACTACAGACAGCCACTGCTGCTGCTGTTGCTGCCGCCCAACGACCGAGACAAACAGTGCCGAAATTCCTCTTTCCCCGATGCTACTCAACTATACCGGATTCTGTAGGGCTTTGGGGTTTACATGGGTTTACGGCAGAGATCGACAGTGTTAAGACCGTGGTGCATGAAAGGTGTCTTCGGCTCGGACGCAGACATTTTAAGAAGAAGCCAGCCTCTGTTGGGCGTTGCCTCCTTCCCAGGCTTCGCGCACAGCATCTTCCTGAAAACCCCGAACGGGCTAAGCGCAGGTTGCGAATACTCTAAGCCTTGACCTGATAGAATCTGCATGCAACATGTAGCCATTCTGACTTTAGCGAGGCTCTTGAATGATTCTGCCCATGGCGCAGCTGTCAGGCATCGACTAGGATTTGAGACTTACTATCCTTCGAGTTGATGACTCGCGAGTGGGGCTCTGCTGGCACCAATAGCCAGGAGGGCCACATGAATATCTCAGAAAAGAGAACTGACTACTGCTCAGGCTCGTGTTGACATTCTGACTTCTCAGGCAGCAGAGTATCTGCAGAGGGAATCTGGCTACTTATCAGTTGCTGCACCGTAATGGGCCTTTCGGAATTTCGGTATCGGAGCCAGTGTGAAAGAGATCAGCCAAGGAGCCTTCATTGCCTGCCATCGCTCCTCCGTACGCGCGATCTCATCGTGAGCCTCTTCCTCATGTCCAGCAGTCTTGCTTCAGGCAATGAAACACTTTAGGACCTTCGGGTTTAAGAGAGTTCAAGAACGATTTGTCGCAACAACAGCCATCTATCTATGCCCACTTCACATCTAGCATTCTTCCTCGCGCACATGCAAGCTGATGGAGCTCAAGCCCTCGAACCCAGGTAACTGGCCACAAACTGCGCAGATCGTTCCTGAAAAGTCAAGTCCCCGGCCAGCTGTTGGGACAGCTTCTGCCGCTCCTCCTCCGCTTGGCGCTCCACGTCCGCTAATCGCTCCTCGAGAGCACTTCGCGCATACACAAACAGAAACATCACTAGTTATGCAGAGTACTGTTCCTGAATACAGTAGGTTCTTCATGGAAAGCAACCTGCCACAACCTGGCTCGGCATTTCATAGTATAGTGTCACGAAGGGTATCTAAGACGGAGCAATGCCTGGCCACCTGGGGACCAGTATCAGCACTAGTGTAGTCACGTGAAATGGCCGCTGCTGAGAGCGGGTCTGACTGAAAGTTCTTCTGCGGTTATCACATTGACATCAACCCCTTCAAGCGCTACAGTAGGTTGCACCGCATTGGGAGTGGGGAGCATCCACGCAGCGAGAATCCAGAGGAAACGCAAGGCTCCAGGGAGCGGAGGAAAGAGAGAAAAGCGAGCGGATCGCGGCCTCCAACTCAGCTCGCGTTGTCTTCAGCCGCACATCGAACTCCTGGCCCAGGCACTGATGGCGGAATCTCAAAATGCCCTAAGCTTAGAGAAACTTTCTCTCCCGGAGCTGCTACAAATGGCTGCGAGACCTGACGCCAGAGACATCAAAGCAGAAGCAAGGCAGCTCCTGTCGTTGTGCGTCGACAGCCGCCTCGAGGGCACAGGGTGCAAAAGAAGCGAGTGGGGCCGTTTCGATTCCCGTCCGCTCAAGCTCTGGATTGAATTGGGTGCTGCTACAGTTTTATGAAGGATGTCCATTGAGGCGACCTGTGTTAAGCCCTGCAAATCACGCCTACAGCCCTTATCCTTCAGGACTTCATGCACGCACATGGCCGGAATCCAGCAATACCCCCGATTCAGATCAAGTGAAGCCTGCCTTGGAATGTCGGTCTCCGAACTTACAAGCATGAGTGGGGCTCTGGCTGCGTGATCCACAAGTAGCTGAGTCTTCTCATCGTGCCACAATGAAGCCTGACAACAGAACATTAACACTCAAAGCAATCATGGTAAAAAGATGATATCGGTAGAAACACTGCATCAATGATATTCCATACGAAGAGTGCCGGTCTCCTCCTTTCCCTTCAAGAGATTGACTGCTGGGAACCCTCAGCAACACAGCCTGCCCGTGAGCAGTACTTGTGGTGGTTCACGCATCGTCTGAGACATCTTCAGTGGCTGACGTGCAGACTGGTACCGAGGGGTCTTTCAATAAGTAACAGTTAAACGTAAGAGTACGACCGGGATTTTGGAGTTTCGGGGCTTGCCGCAGTCTGGCTAGTGGGGGACCAGAAGGAGATACTATTCGTAATCATTGCAACCTCATGTTACGCTGTCACTTCCGGTTCAGGCTCTGATCTAGGTCAAAGCCGACAGTCTGCCAGCACGGCAGAAGTCTGAAGAGATACGCTGGGCACGACGTGGATGCAGGAAGACAACACATGTCCACCACGAAAGCTGTGACCCAACAACAAACGCCTTGTGATTCATGAGCACCTCGAGAGTTGCGATCTCACCTGACAGCGACAGTTAACGGAGCTTAGTCGTGCGTTACGATGCTCTGCTCTACTGTGCTCGACGACAACTTACTAGTGCCGGAGAACAAAATACAAAGCCATCCCAAGAAAGAGCATGCTTGCCCTTGAGGGTTGAACACAGCCAATCATGACATGAATACCTGTAAAGAACGCTACAAGCCCTTACTATGTCTCCCTGCCCATTATCGCTGCTTCCTTGCGAAGCTTGCAACGTCGTTCAGATCGCAATACTGCCAGGGATGTGCATGGCAATGGTCAAAACATGTCATAACGAGTGATTCCCCATGTTCACCACGAAATGCGCCAGCAGTCACGACAACAAGGCACCAAACAAGTGGCACAGTAGCCCATCCAAACAACCCAGAATCCCTTCCCTGAAGGCAACACGAAACCAGTCTCTAAACTTCAAAGCGTCACGGACAACCGTCACAACATTCTGGTTTCCGAACAGCAGCTGGCCTTGATGACGTTGCTTTTCCTGCAAGCGACACACTGGAGCAAAGTGCAGGTTTGAGCTATAAACTATACGTAGGACAAAGGACTCAGTGGGAGTCAACGGCGTGCTTCAACCCCGGCAAGGACCGTAATTGGCAGGCAGTGGTTTGCATTCCGGGAGGGGGGGTTCGGAGCAGCGACAGTATAACAACTGTGACAGCAAAAGCTGCAGTTGAGGCTGGATGCAAGGGCTCTGTTTAGAGTCCTTGCGATTTCAGCTGTGTTGATGCTATGTTTGACTTGCAGACTTGCACCTGCAGACTCTAACTGCTAACTTGCAGTCATCTGGTACTGCAAGGACTAACCCCGAAGACCCCACATCAAAATCCCAAACCCCGACATCTCCAAAGACCACAAAGCAAGAAGGAGTACCACTCGCCACCCCCACGCACAAGCATCCGCAGGAGCCGGCGCCTCCTCCATAAGGCGCTCCGACTCTTGGCCTGAATTCCCATTTTCTTGCTGGAAGGTCGGAAATGTCGTACAGTTGTTGGCTTGCATATATGTCTCTACAACCCTGGCGTGACAGATACGTTTGGGCCATGATGTCGCTGCCACCGACACTGCTGGCGGTACAGCACTATGTCGAGCAGCTTCCGGTCTGTGCGATGACACTTTACGTTGCTGTGCTTTGTTTCACTTTGTTTCATGCTTAATAGATCTACAGTCAGTACTGTAAGTGTAGCGCTGTCGTATTTCATCATAGAGTAAGGTTGCCGTTATGTCCCCGATGTCAAGAGATATCTCTTGAGACCCAGCGGTTTATGGGGCTGGTCTCCGGCTTCTCCTGGGCGATCCGGGTAACAGGACGTGAAAAATGATTGTCAAGCTTCCTCTCAGTGAGAGCCTCAGAGTACGCAAGGCCGGCCAAGGCCCAGGGATGGAAACCCATCTGATCTAGTTGAACCGATTCTGGCAGCTCCAACAGGAGCAATCTGCAATCTTGTATGCCTAAAAGAAGGATTTCTGCACTGCTTCTGTACTTGTAGCCCGGGGAATCACATCCTACAGGGCCGATAGCTGGGCGCAGATAAGAAGCCAAAACCGTAAACTCCCAAGATAGGAGTGTCTGCTGCTTGCATTAACGGCTTAATTAATGATGTCGTATAGTCGTATAACACCCTCAAAGTCATTGACAGCCTATTGCCCCACTCTTGCCAGGATCCCGACGGAGCTCGTCACCCCGAGCGCGTGCCTGGAGATCCCACACTCAGGCCATGCAGGTCGTAATCCTATCAGGTGCCATCTGCAGTGCTGGTGTCAAGATGCCTGACACAAGTAGTTCAATCATAGACACACCTTCAGACCTACACTGATGTACTGAACTGAGAATATAACAACCTGACCAGGCGAAAGATCTCTCAGTATCATGTCCCAGTGCGCCTCAGCCAGCTGCTGCTGAAGCTGCAAGGCCTGCACTGATTGTCCAACGATACCGAACGTATGCAGATTTTAGTGCATATGTAGGGGTCTTGGTCAGAGAGATATGTCACGATTCACGGGAATATACACATATTATGCAACTGATGAGAACCACAAGAAGAGCTTCGGCTTCACTTCCATGTGCTGATGGCAGCTAGAGTGGCAGGTACCAAGCTTCGGAACACAACCTACACGTGCCATTGTGAGATGGTGCAAGACTACTACTTTGGCTTTCACAAACAGAGAGACGAATGAAGAAATGCACAGACGGATTGCAAGATGCATGCTTGCGAGCATAAACGTTTGTCATTGACCACGGAGAAGTGGTAGCGGTAAGCGCTAGCAGTAGCAGTAGCTCTAGAAGCAGTAGCAGGAGTAGTAGCAGGAGTAGTAGTAGTTGTTGTAGTAGCAGCAGCAGGAGGAGTAGTAGTAGTAGTAGTAGTAGCAGCAGTAGTAGTAGTAGTAGTAGCAGCAACAGCAGTAGTAGTAGTAGTAGTAGTAGTAGTAGTAGTAGTAGCAGCAGTAGCAGTAGCAGTAGCAGTAGCAGTAGCAGTAGCAGTAGTAGTAGCAGTAGCAGTAGCAGTAGCGGTAGCAGTAGCGGTAGCAGTAGCAGCAGTAGCAGCAGTAGCAGCAGTAGCAGTAGCAGCAGTAGCAGCAGTAGCAGCAGTAGCAGCAGTAGCAGCAGTAGTGGCAGCAGTAGTAGTAGTAGTAGTAGTAGTAGTAGTAGTAGTAGTAGTAGTAGTAGTAGTAGTAGTGCTGCTAGTGCGAGTGCTTGTGCCATTGCTTATGCTAGTACTAATCATGTAAGTGGTAGCGACTACTGCTAGCGGTGCAATCGCTATGACTATCACTGCTACTTCCGCTGCGACTGTCACTGTCACTCCTAGTCCTGAGAACTGTGATCTTGACAACGATGATAATCGCAACTCCCGCAATTATCTGCCAGTATCACGAGTTCACTACAGTGATACCCTTTTTATAAAAAAACAATTCACAAGTCGGCTTTATCCGAGTCTCTCCGTTCGGTGGTTGCTCCGGCCGCTCCTCGGACTCCTGCTCGCTGCGCAGGGCCTCCAACTGCAGCGAGAGCTCCTCGCGCAGCCTGCCGGACTCTTGAAGCTCAGGTTTTAGGGTTTAGGTGCGCAGAGGAGAGAGGAGAGGAGAGAGGAGAGGCGAGGGGGGACTGGAGAGCTTCCACCCAGAAGCCCGATATCCCGAAACCCGCATTTCGGGATGCTGGTGGCCTCTGCTCAGAGGCCTCCGAAGCTTCGCGCAGCTCTTGTAGCTGCGTCTTTGCCTCTGGCATCTCAGAACGGCATAGAGCTTTAAGCTTCTAGGTCAGCATTTTCTGCAGGTGGATCTACGTCTACGTTGGCTGGCCTTCGGTTGCCTTCTGCTTCTTGCTAGTCCAGCCGGAACCCTAAACCGTTCCATATAAACGCCGCATCTGCCAGCAGTATGGCGACGTTCATAGAGGTGCAACATTCATAAGAACAACGATGGCAGCTGCAGAAAAGTTCTCCTGAGAACGAGCTCTAGGCCATTCCTGCTCAAGCTGTTCCATCTTCTCTACAGATCTGCAGATGCAGGAGCCAACTGACAAAAACGAATCACTTGCCTCATCTAGCAGTCCGTCCTTGAGCTTCAGCTCCTCTCAGGCGTAGGAACTCTGGTTTCTTTTCAGACTTGATTCTATAACCTGCTGAGATTTCATAACATCCCCTAAACCCTATGATACACTCCCCACCCTCTTCGAATATCTTTTTATCGTCTGCAACATAAAATACAGTGCTAGTACGATCACAGTTCTTCTTATTCTGCTCCTCGGTCCGGTTCTCGAGGTCTGCCTCCAGGCCCAGGGTACGCTGCTCCGCCTGTGGCAGAAGCGGGGCAGAGAGAACTTGCAACATCTGCCTTTGAACTTGAAACCTACCAGACCTACCACAATACGACAATTACGTAGCACCAAAGGGCTGCTTGGCGAATTTGTGCTGCTGCTTGCAAGTCTCAAGCGGCCTCCTCCGACTCCTTGTGGAGTGTGTCGCGGAGCTGACGTGCCTGCTCAGAGGCATCATGTCCTTGAGCTTCGTCTTCGGCGACCGGAATCCGCTGGAAAAAACAAGGTGTTAGCTACGACGTCCAGCCTCAGCCATGGCGGCATCGAGAGCCTCCTGCACCTTTCTGCGCTCCTGAAAGCAGTTTGATGGAGTCAGCCGATAGAGATCATCCAGAAAGACCAGTTTGCCTAAATCTTACGCGGTTCAATGCCAGCTGCCCCCATTCACTTCTGCTCGGTCCTGTTCGGCCACCTTCGCCAGGTTGGAGCTGCTCTGCTGCTCCTTACAGCAGCAGTGGATTGCTGACCATTCCGAAATCCGAGGGCGGCCAAGTGGTCTGCGGGCGTTGGCTCTTGATTCGGGCAACCACGCAAAGATCCCAAATCCCGTCCTCAGCGCGCACGCTCTGTGCCACCTGGCCAAGTCTAGCTTCGACTCTGACTCTGACTCGAGGTGTGGAAGGAATATTCGCAAGGCCAGCACGAACTGCAGCCAGGAGGCTGATTCAACCTTCTTCTCGGCGGCTGTAGCTCGTTCTGGCACAGGAAAACATCCGTCGGATGCTTTGCATGCAGGCTGAACTTAAACTTTTATTTGTTAGACATTGCTCCCAAAATGCCCCCTGAGTGGCCTTTCGCTGCAGTTGCCGCTTTCTCGGCGGCAGTGGCCCTAGCCTGGCGATCGCACGTGTTGCATCCACGCTACACTAAAGCTGCATTGAAACTCAACCACTTCAGGCTACTAGCAGTTCTTGGCAGGAGCTACAGTATGGCGTCCGTATTCGTATACGTCAGGGGTATCGCTTGTAGTCTCGAAGGCTTCGAGGCGAAGTGCTGATCATGATCGCTCAGGCTTCTACACCTACCTCCGAAGCCTTACAGCTACACAAACACTGACACTTCCGCTCAAGGGTACGCGAAGTGATCATGATCTCAGCCGGCGCCGTTCTCGGAACTGCAGACAGTTGAGAGCACATCCCTGAACGCCATACCTTCACTGTTCAGCAATCGACATCTTGTGCGTCCAGCCTCTGCTTCCGTAACTTTCTTCGATGCCTCGCTGGACCAGACAGGATCAAAGTTCCAGTCGTTCTCCCATCCTCTCATCGGGTGCAAAGATAGCCTCTGTCAGCTGGTGTTTGGTGTCTTCCAGCTTCTTGGTGGTGTCCTCCACAGACTTCTTGGCCTGCAGGTGGTAGTGTCGCCGTCTGCTGTGCACTGGTCTGAATTCCGGGAGCTGCAAGCCCCGAGCTAGACAGAAGCTCAAGACCCGCTGAAGAGATCGGCGCAGCCTGTGCGACTTCTTCCTTCTTCTTGACAAGCTCTGTCGTGTCCTGCGCGGGAAGTTTGTTGATACCCTGGCTTTGCGCAGTCTGCAGATCGTCCTCACCTGTCCCAATAATAAAACTGCATAAGTAAAGAATGCGCCACAATGATCATACTACAAGGCTTCTTTGTTGCATGGGATGTGGTGGCTATCTAGGCAGCGTCCAAAAATGTCCAAAAGCTCGACAACAGGTACCAGATTGAGTGGGGACCCCTGAATCCAGAAATCTTCAGTCTTATCCCATGCCCGGCGTCATCCGGCGTCCTTCTTGGCCTGCACCACACGCACCTCCTTGACCTGGAAGTGCTTCGGCTTTGGCGTGCAGGGTCTTAGGGGATTTTGAAGAAAAGCTGTCGATATACAACGATACATATATGTACAAACACACACATATGCATATACATATTATATATATGTATTAACCTTGCAGGACCAATCAGAAAGCAAGATAATGACAAGAGGTCGCTGGTCTTCAACAATACACGAATATGCACACGGCAAAGTCGCCCTGGAGACGTAGTAGACATGAGAGTAATCACGAACCTCGTCTTCGTTACTGAAATTCAACTACGACTGTGATCACTCTGCTCAGGAATGTGAACCCTAAATTGCAAACCCTGCAAGAAGCCTGAAGTCTAGCAACTCTGAAGTCCGCACCATGGTTGAACAGCAGGCTCAAGCCCCGCCCCCTCCACAAAGAAAGGTTCACCGACAGGAAGGTTCTGTTGAAGTCCGACAGGAATTAGAGGAGGCCGGCAAACCAAGAGCAAACAAGACCCAAGAAGTGACCCCACAAAAGAGAATTCGACTTTCCGATTTCTCTAACTAACACCCTGCAAGTGCAAGTGAAGCCAGGAGTAACTCCAAAACCTTCACCCTCCTAAACCCTATAAATCCCTAAACCCTGAACCCTAAAACCCCGAAACCCTAAACCCTTGAAGCTGACTTCTCAGACCTCCTGCGCTCGCTGCTCTGCGGCGGCCTTCCACCTGATTCAAGAGGCTTTCATTGGCCCCTTTTGGGGTTTAGGGTTTCAGGATTAAAGGGTGCTGTAGTCGAGAGGCTACGGTCGAGGGTGCATGCAAGCAAGCGGTGCTTAAATCAGACCTCGGGCCGCGCAACCCTGTGAAAAAACGAGGCCACAGGCCTTGCTTCCTTTCAGGACTAATTTCAACAGGCTTCGATTTCTTCTGGTTGTGAGGGCTTTCGGGTGACGTTTGGTTGTTCTTGATTTTTGGCTTTGCATGTACGTAGAGCAGAGGACTCTTATAGGATTTGGGTTGCATCTTCTGGGTGATAAAGATGTTGCCGATCTTGCAGTCTGGCTTCTCAATAGCTCCAGTGTCTCTGGACACACCAGCATTTGATCATTCTGACATAGTTCCGTCCAGAACATGCCTATCACGCAGCCTCCTGCCCTTACAAGCGACTCTATTCCACGATTCCCCTGCAGTTAACTTCTAGTAGCGATGTGTTGCCGTGGCCCGTGGCCTGTTCGGTGCACACCAGAAGCATTTTCAGGGCTCCGGCTCCAAGGCATCTCTTTCAGCCTTTTGCACTGCGGTTCTCAGCTTTTCGACCTGCGAAGCGGTGCGCTCCCCGAAACGTAAGACTTGCACATGAAGACTGAAGTCTGTATGAATGTATGTATGCATGCATACGGTTCCCTTTTGCACGTGTCTTGTGTCTCCGTCAGTTCATCTGCATGCCTGCATGCATCTATGTGTACATGTAGATTAGTTGCTTACCTATTCGCTTGTTTGTATCGATAAACACATTTGTCTATCTAGTTACTTATTGGTTAATATATGCGCCTACATACATACGCATATGTCCACACACACATACATTTCTACATGCCTACATAACATACTTACATGCATGAACACATGCACTCAAACATGCATATAACCATACACACATTCATAAGTATGTACATACATACATACATACATACATACATACATACATTAACACATAAATTACACACAAACATACAAGTGTTACATGCACACACCCATTCATCCATCCACCCACCCACCCGCGCGTGCACACATGCTTTAATGCAATGCAATAAAGCCTAATACAATAGAATACACTACACTATACTGTATTGTGTTGTATTACATCAGATTACACTACATAATGCTAGATAAGCTTAGATGACATGATATTCGAATCCACAAGATAATACATTTCAATATATTAGGACATATCATATTACATTATATTGGATGCTCTATTCTGTTACATTATATTCAAATACATACTATGTACATATAACATGTTTAGTATATGTACAGGCATATGGTGTACACATTCCAACATGTTATGCATAATGATTCACGACTGTCAGGCGCAAGCATGCGATCCAGTCCGGGACAATGGAAGTTCCGAAGGTGCATAAAAATCTTGACAGAAGCCCTGCAAGAGAACTCAAGCTCCATCTCTTTCTGATATTTAGAGAGTATTTAGTACAGGGGCCGAATAGGGTTTGGGGCCCATTATAATTATACTATTGTTATTCTGTTCTAATAATAAGGAACCCCCGCAATAAAATAGTATTAGCAATTATTTAGGCCCCTAACATAGAACCCTATTCTAGGCCCCTTTAAGGAACCCTTTAAAGGAACCCCCAAAAGTAGTATTTGTAATTATTTAGGCCCCTATATTGTGACTGACTCTCCCCTGGCCTCCTTGGCCTTGGAATCCAAGGCGCTGTGGGCCTGGATCTGATCGATTCGACTGAAGCCGCGACTCATATGATATATTTCATTTTCTAATACTAAATATTGTAGTAGGTTATATACTATATAGCTAGCGACATGTTAGCCACGTAGGGCACACGGGAAAGACACTGAACAAGTCAGAATTCGTCAGCGAGTTGCATAAGATGAGCCAAAGGGTGCCTCCTTCACGTCGCTGTGGGCTTTGTCTGCGGCCTTGCGCATGGTCTCCACCTTCGGTTGCGGTTCGGAAACCATTATATCATTATATCCTTTTGTCTCCCCCCGCCTTGCACGATTGTGTGATATTCTGCTACATCTGTTCACATCTTGCAATCTTTCGCTCCGTCACGGCTACGTGCAAACTACCTTTACAGGAGAGCAAATCACGGCACAGAGGAGTTCTTAGCATTACGCTGCTGATGCTGATGTAGCAAGAGTTTCGTCTGCTTGGGACAAGAATCTATGTTGTAGCAGGACCTCGCATTCGCCTTGAACTGACAGAGCTGGCAGTGTGAAGGCAAGATCAAAGATTAAAAGAATCTGGCGTGAATCATGAAGGTCGGATGCTTTCACAATCTTGCCATAACAACATAGGCCAGCGAAAAGCCATCGCAGAAAGTCGAAAGAGAGAAGCAAGAGACTCCAATCGGGCGGTGAATGTTCGCATGGCGGCAGAAACTGGCAAGTACAACTCATGTCCGGATCCTCCTTGGACGCCCGCGGCAGACAAGTGTGTCAATGCAGGGTTGTGCAGCCAACAATCGGCAGGCCTCACTGCGAGCGTGGTCCTTCTCCTGCGAGTCTGCAAGGGCAAGCGCGCGTTGATTTAGCTTCCTTCGGGCATAGGGTGGGCTGGGGAAAACCCGAAAGATGATGCATGCAGTGCAGTCCCATGTTTTGCTTTGGAGCTGCTCGTTTTGCTTCCAACTCGCAGAGCTCGATCTCAAGGAAAGAGACGAGATCGAAGGCAAACAACTCATGCACCGATAATGAGCGATCTCCTGTCGCAAGGACTCCAGCTGCGCAGTGTATTGGCCTGGGTGGCGTGGGAGGCAAGAGTTCAATCGCGAGGTGCTACTGGTAGTGTTGTGACAAGAGATTCTGAGATACTAATCCCCCAATGCTTCGTCGAAGTAAAGCGAGCACTGCAACAATCGGGAAGCAGGCTCTTGCTCTTTTCGGCTTCCTCCATGGCCTGTGGGAGCGGTGGATTGAGACCGGAATGTACTGTAGGGAAGGCGGCCACTGAAGACTTCTTTTGCCCCGGTGCTTCGCGGCTCGCGGCTCCTAGGCTTCAGAAGCTACCTGCTGTCAAGGGCGCGATGACGTATCATTGCTTGTCCCTTGAAAACACAATTCGGGTTTGCGGCTCTTTGGAATGGACCCTGAGGTGCAAGTGACCTCGACAGCAGGGCAAGGGCACATGCTGTAGATTGGAGCCCTTGAGACCCGTCAGCTCATCCTGGTCGCTCTCCGATTCGGATGACACGGACCATGCTGCGCAGCCCAAGCGGCTGAGCAGTTGGCCGAAAATCGCTGAAAGCATCTCTGAATCGATGCCAGAGGCCTCGGGCCGAACTCAGGCGGCCCAAACAGCGGAGGCCCGGCCATGGACATCCGGCAATCCGGCTTCCGACGGGCAGCCGGGCCGATGTGATGGAAACACATGCTGCGATCACATTCTTGGGCAACTGCCTAAACTGTGCTTTAAAACAGCTTCGTCCACAAAGTTCCAACTGGCACGGGATTTCTCTAGACAGCTTCCACAACCGCATTGGTTGGGGTGACAATGGGCTGGTCACGCTTCAAGCTGTGCCAGTCGGGAACCGACAACCCCAGGCACTAGACAATTATATGCGCTGGGATTCCAGGGACTTGACGGAAACAACACAGACTAAAGCGCACATAGCTCGAAAGAACCCCTGCGCTTCTCATCACATCACTTCTGTGTACCCTGGTATTAGCAGACAGGCCGATAATCGCAAGCCACTTGCCGTTTGATGGAAACGAAGGTTTCGCGACCTAAAGGTCATTTAAGTCCGAACCAGCGGGAAGTTTGTGTGGACCCCTCAGCTTGGCATCTTGGTGCCGCAAGCAGCCTGGATCCTGGCACGGTAAGGGGCAAGCCCATACTGTCAAAGACTACTCCTTGACTCTCTTCGGGCACTGGAGGCTTGATGGCGCTCCGTCACTACAACCGCAATGCGAACCTGTCTGGCGATGCCGGAGGGTCGAGGCGGAATTCACGGCTGAGCCCCATGTCTGCGCGGGCGTAACCTCGGAGGTCGGCAGCTTCTTGAGATTCGGAACTACTTCTTGAGCAAAGGATACTGCGACTTAAACCGGTCGAGGGCGATGCTGGACCCCTACGTCGGGCTAGGCCCCCTGCCGATGGCATCTTTCACCTTACTTCAGAGAATGGTGTGCAGCTGCACTGTGATTCCGCTCATGGTTCCGCGGGCTGAAAGCATTCCTGATGTCCCAACGGCACGGAAAACATCCAAAACTGGACACAGGATCCTCTCTGAGAGCAAGTTGCTGCAAAGAAGGTAGCACCACCCAGAAGCATGGCCTGGGTGAGGGCATTGAGATTTGTGCTCAAAAGAGCCATGTTGCGTGCCAGCATCCTGCTGGTAATCACTACCGACAGGAAATTCCGAGCAGCATCACCAGCTGAGACCAACGAGACCACTACCATCCGACGATGTTGTTGATGCTCCTACCACTAGAAGCGAACTGTCATACTAGTCCCAACAACAAGTATCAGTGATGTGCACAGTGAAATCATGTTGTTCATGATGTCGCTAAAGATGGCAAGTGCGATGACGACGACGAAACCGATGATGGTGAATGTCCGTTGACGGGTGAATAATGGTCAGGACGACAACGGTGATCTTGGTGGCTGTGGTGATGATGACACTGGCAACAATGATGATGATGGTGGTGATGATGATGATGGGTTGTTACGAGCCTACAGAAAACCTACCGAGACCGAGCCTAAGCCATAGAAGCTGGGCGAAGCGGCTGGCTCGCCAGAGGCCTTGGAGCCCATCACCGGAGCCGTAGGGTCCTCTGAAGAGTCTGACGAAAACTGCAAAAACTGGTACTTCATAATGGGGGTACTCCAAGGAATAATACAGATGTTGCGAGGGTTTCTTGCGCTGCTCTAATTTTTTCATCTCCGGGGTAAGCTTGCCACTACGAGAGGGGAGTCATGTTGGATTCGGGTGTTCTCGCTGTTGGCTGCGTGCCAGCTGCCACTCTGCCACGATCGGGGCTAGTGACGACGTTGCTTCGGCCTCGCCACTCTCTCGGCTACGGTTGCGAAAGGTCCTCGCAGGGGAGGAGCTCCACGGTGAATCTCACCTAACATCAAGCAGAGTCTGCAAAGAGATTGAGCTCTGCGAAATGTCGGGCAAATATCGGATTGCCCAGCCCTGCAGCACTGGCTCAGTTACGCAAGTCGACTTTTGACACATACCGCCGCAAAGGACTGCCCGCTCACAACACAGGTGTGCATCAATACCAAGCGATTTCTGCATTGGCTGTCTCCAAGCCGTAGCCAAGCAGGTGAAACGAAAGCATGCAAACAATCGACGACGCTGCAATATTTAGATGCAGGCGGCATCTGTGTTGGTTTGTATATTCATCGCATCCTACACAGAAAAGAGAAGTGAGGAGGAATGATGATACTCGATAAAATCAGACGCACTTGCTCGCGAACCAGGTGGCCCTGCGGCCACCAGGTGTGGTGATCAGGACGTCCCCGTCCGAATCAAAGCCGATGACGGTTGCCACGTCACCACTGACGTACTTCACTGCATCTCCGACGCTGAGAAGTCGTGTCGACTTTTCCACAAACCAGCGTGCACTGGATCCATCTGTCTTTTGCACGTAGAGATCACCGTCCTCATCGAAATCCACTACGTGAGCCACTGCTCCACATGAGTATCGGACTCGGTCCCCCTCGCTGAGGGACTTGCTGCATTTGCTTACGTACCAGACAGCCTTGCGGCCGTGGTCGGTACGTACGATCAGGTCCCCATCCTCATCGATGGCCGTAATCTGCCCACGGTGGGCGTCAGGATAGGTCACAAAGTCCCCGACCCGGAATTTTATGCACTGGTAAACCACGGAGGAGACTTCAGAGGCCTCTGCTTTCAATTCGTGCTGCCCACAGTCATTGGCGTGGCAAGAAGCTGACTCGGGTGCTTCTGCTGGAGGTTGCGGAAGCAAAGTCTTGAACGGAAAATTTATGCGGTGCACACCGTGTACTCGTCGTTGCATGAAATGCCACAGGCGGGCCAGCATGAGAAGCACTGCAACGACCACCGCACGAGCCGCTCGGCGGTGATCCACCCAACGGTACCAAGCCAAAGCGAAAGCCATGGCGCCGTTGCTACCCAGTGGCATGATCGCCACTTATCACTACAGGCCGCAAAGCCCTGAGCTGTAGCACTGAGCTGTCAGCATCCAAAAGCAAGTCACGGAGTGAATGATGTGAATTGCCACGACTGCCGTGGTGTTCAACCACCTTCTCCTGGCAAGGCCTGCGCGATTAGAGGCATTGGACAGGCAGCGACATGGAAGTCAAAATCAGGATCGGGCCGGAATGTCTTGGCCGCTGGGAACTTTGTATTCCTCAGCCGATCGAACTCTTTCCGAGGGATCAGAATGGTCTTGGTAATGAGAGTCGAGAGTAGCCGAGGAAGCAAGGAGCTCTCTAGACTGTGCACTCACCAAAGCTCCTACTACTACTACTATTACTACTACTACTACTACTACTACTACTACTACTACTACTACTACTACTACTACTACTCCTACTACTACTACTATTACTACTACTACTACTACTACTACTACTACTACTACTACTACTACTACTACTACTACGACTACTACTACTACTACTACTTGAGAGGAAGAGACCAGGCTGACGGGCAAGAGGCCCAAGTGCCGCAGTTGATAAGCCCACCATCTGGTCTCCGGTTCTCCTGGTCATGAAGGCTACCCAGAGGCCCCAAAGTAATTCCTTTTGGGGGTTCATATATAGAAGCCTATAAGGTAATCCCCAAAAGGAACTACTATGGGGCCTCTGGGTAATTTGCTTGAGTCATCGGCTCCTTCGCATGCGTGAACTACACTGACAAAGCTGCACAGACACACTGTCTCGCCGAGACTGATGGCTTAGGAGGCTTAGCCTGTCAGCACTAGTAAGCGGCCACAAACAAGATCCCTTTTCTGAGACTTCTCCGAGCAAACACTCTCCTCCTCCAGAAGGCCGAAGCCCAACGCCTGGATGACGCAGCCCTGCCATGGCTGGAGATCTAGATATAACATAAGACATAATGTTATATATAGATATATAAACACAAATATACATATATATATATATATATACAGTTTTGGAATATAATATGAGATAAGATAATATAACATAAAAAATGTCTATATACATATATGTATAGTATTTTCTTGGGAATCCCTGGGTCGACCTCGATCTGGCCGATGTCCACGGCTGGATTCAAGCTCTTGCCGCAATCCTTGGGGCAACTTAGGGTCCGTTGTAGGGTCCTTTTTATGAGGGTGAAGTACTACAACACTATACCGCCCAAATTCTGACAGCGAGAGTAACGAAAGGCTTGCAAGGAATCTTTCATGTTTGTCATACTCCAGTGACTTCCACTGTATACTGTATACGCCAAGATGCGTAGATAACGTCGAAGGACCGGACCTGCCACGGCAGACTTCAACCTGGATTCCTTACAATACAACCTTCGAATGTCCGAGGAGCAGCAAGCCGTGCATGGGATCAGATTACAGCCTCATCTTTGATGACACAAACCTGCCCTTGCAGCTCTAGTTGTGCTTTATTCTGTTCGTACTTGTCTGGTTCACTTCTACGGCGTCAGGACCCCATATCACGCCTGGGTCTCGCCGGTGAGAACATCGATCTCCACCTTCACCAATGCACGAAGCTCGCCTAAACCGTCGAAAATCAAAGCCCACGGAACTCTGACCAGTTTCCTGCGAGGAAAGCCCGAGAGAGCCTCTGCTATATCCCTCAAGCGCTCAGACAAGCCTGTGCGCAACCTGCGCTGAACAGGTCATAGTCAGACCTCCGTGACATTGTGAGCAATGGTTCGGTGTATGGGCTATGCACATCGACAAGAAGCATTCACAGCTCTGGACGACTAGGCCACTAAACCATGCGACTTATCCTTTTGCAAGATGACTCGTGACACTGGGAAGCCCAGCATCTTCCCTTCCTGCTGCATTTTTTACTCACTCTCAACACCTACAAATAATAAGCCTTTGTTTCGTGCGGGTCCAGCACTGGGTCAAGTGTGCATTCAGTATTGGCATCCGCGGCAGTAAAATTAAGAGGAAGACTTCTTCCTGTCGATTGTCTGCGCTTTGGGCTGACAGGCCAAGAGCGGAACTTTCACACGACAGGAGAAGCTGCATTAAGCTGCTTGTGTACTGCAGGTTCAGCAAGCTTGTCCGGAACCCTCCATCTTCAAAACACGTGAGGTCGCATCCCCAAATCGCCCTCCCACAGGCCCACCACATATCCAACATATCCTAAACTGACTTCTCTTTACTCTAAACACCTTTTGAACCATGACCCAGAGCCCCAAACCCTCTTCTGGGTGCAGAAGAGGGACAGAGGCTCCTTCGCGACGCTCGTCTTACCCTCCTGCAAACAGACGATGCCGACAAGTACTGCGTAGCAGCAGCATTAGCAGCAGCAGGAACAGCAGAAGTAGTAGCAGTAGCAGTAGGCGTAGCAGTAGCCGAGAGAAAAGGACTACTACTACTACTACTACTGCTGCTACTACTGCTGTTACGACTACTACGACTACGACGACGACGACGACGACGACTACTGCTACGACTACTACACAGCTACTGCGTCACAACCCCAACTGCACTGCTGCTGCTGCTACTACGACCACCCCACCCCCACTACCAAGACTACTACGACGACAAGGCGACGAGACGACCAGTCGTGATTACAGATACCTGCGGCTGCTACCGCTGGCACTTTTAACCAGCGTGATGATAACTTGATTCACATGACTGATGTCAGCGATACGTCGATAAGAGAAAGACAAGGACGACAATCAGAGGTAGTGCTACTTCAAAGCCAGTTCTTGTAGAGATCTTTGTAATCAAAACAAACCACAGAAACTGAGCTTTCCGAGACTAACGGGTACAACAAGCATACAAAACGGAAGCGGCGGTTGTTCAGCACGCGCGGGCTTTGGACATCATCAGTATCGCTTTGTGCTGATCACGAAGGTTCCCGTCGCGTGATGCTCGCCAGACGTACTGGCAAGGATCATACCCCACAACAAGCTTAATCCGAGAATTGACAGAAAGACTTGGAACGTTTTGTCGGACATAATAAACACTTGTGTTGGAAAGATAATAGTACTGGTGAGAATCGTAGCCTGGCCTGGTACAGGGTCGCGCCTGCCTTGAGTGCATCGCTGACGACCTGGATCGGGCAGGTGTTGCAGAAATGCCAGCACATCGCAGATAGCAATAAGTGCCATGTTCAGAATAAACAGTGCAGTAAGAGTACTGATCATATGTAACAGAACTGACAATACCAGTACAGGGTAAGCATCACCAGCACTGGCCTATGCTGTTGCACGGTCAGCTCCTGCTTGGCGCAATTAGGGCTAACGGGGCCTGAACCTTTGGGATTCCCGGCCAGCACCCTCGGATCCCTCGGCTGAAGACTCAGGCCCTCCTTTTGCAGCTCCGCCTGGGTCCACGGTTTGCCGGCGGTGATGTAGGGTGCGAGCTCCTGGTGAAAGCGACAGAGCTGCCATGATGAGGTGGTGGTGGTGGTGGTTGTGAAAGGAGTAAGAAATAAGATGATGGCCGATGATGGAGCGATCATCGCTGTCATGAAGATACTGTAACGGTTCGTCAAGCGATGATGATTTTATGACATGTTAACCTGACGGGAAGGGCGGATGGAGGCGCAACCGCTCGAAGGAGGACAAGCAGCATCTGCGTCTCCACACTTAATCTATGCCAATCTCCCGTCCTTCTGCAGCTTTCCACCAGCATCCAAGATGGCACTGACCTCTGCAATCAGGAAACAAAGCCTTAAAGTGAGGTGACGCAGTCTGGTGTTCGCAGCTGCGGAGTACCGGACTTGATGCTCAGCAAAGGCACCACCGTCTCCGAGGTGCAGCTGCCATAGGTGCCTGTGATGCCTCCAATGCCGGGCATCAAATCTCAAGACATCCGAACAGCACCCGAACTACCTCTATTCTTCTGCATGAGAAGACCAGAATCCTAAACAGTCGAATTGCAGTTTCATCTTCAGGCCTGCCCAGCTGAAATCAGCAGTGCTCTTCGGCATGCGGATGCTGATCTTGTCCATGGTGAAATCAGCCTCAGATGCACCGCTCGACATTTGCTTCAGTTCGCGTGGGGAACGAAGTAAACGCCGACGACGTGAAGGCATCGCCAAGAAGAACAAGAAGACGAACACGATCACGAACAACAACAACAACAACAACAACAACAACAACAACAACAACAACAACAACAACAACAACAACAACAACAGCAAGAACAGCAAGTACCAACGCCAACAATATGGAATCCTGGAGGGCCCAAACATCTGATGCTGCATAAGTACAAGGATTCTGGCACACCTTGCAAGCTTAACCCGTTGATCCTGCTGCCCGACTCTGCGTTGCTGCTCTTCCAGCCCTCCTTGTCTGCCTCTCCGGAGTTTTCCTCTTCCCTTCAGTGCTACGAAGTTCTTGCCAGACAAGAGGCGCCACTCTGAACCAACAATCCCAAACCCAACGACCCATCACCAAGCCCCGGCGGCCAAGCCACGGCGATCTTCTTCAACTCCATCGTCAGGGCCTGGAGTGCCTTGGTGTCCAATCCCTGACCGACCTGCCAGGAGAGATCGAACATTATAGCAATCGATGGGATGGTTCCCATGACTTTGCTATATAGGCCAATATGCAACAAGAGCGGTTACACTAGCATGCTATTGACAAGGAAAACCAGAAATGAGGACATCTGATCCGTCGCGAAAACATGCATCATTCTTTGTTGTTGGGTGCAGCCACTCGAACTCGAAGAGTCGCGTGCCGCAGTCACCGCAAACCCCGGCCTCGAGACCACTGTGCTCCAACACGACAGAACCATCTGTGTTGATCCTTGCAGCAGGGCTCAGCAAATCTGCTGTGTCAGGCAGTTCCCACGATTGTGAGCTCAAGATCACGGGTGGAATAGTATCCGGGGCCTGCAGGGTCTCGCAGCTGAGATTTGCGAAGCTCTGCTTGTGGTGCTACGAAACGGCTTTGAGTTGAGGTTTGGATCGCGAACGTCAGCCTTCTAAGCACTGGCTGCGAGTTGGCCTTTGCTGACGTGAGTTGCACCGCGGTGCTGAGCTGGTCCGCATATTAACACAGCTACTGCTGCTGCCGCTACTTTCTGTTCCCTCCTCCTCTGTGATGATCAATACTATCCTGGTCATCAGCCTCAATAGCATCCTCAGCCTTCTCAGCACTATCACAGTCACCACTGCACGGCTGCTCCGTCTTGTTTTCCGGTCTTCGAGTCATCACCATCCTACTCGATCACCATTGTCACCGCTGTCAGCTCTGCACACCTGTACCGGGATCATCATCATCATCATCATCATCATCATCACCATCATCATCATCGCTAACTATCAACATCACCATCATCAACAACAGTATAATCGCATCATGTGCATCACCTTTCTCCTGCTACGGTCGTCATGATCAGGGAATGACCATAAACACCATCATCATCATCATCATCATCATCATCCTCGTCCTCTTTGCCTACCGGTGACAAGCAGTGGTGTGTGAAACACTCGGAGGCCCGTGTGCGCCTGAGATAACATCTTTCGGTCCACTGCGCCGGGGGGAGCTTGTAGCGCGAGCCCATGCCTCTCAGTGGGTGGACACCCTCCTACAAGGTACAGATCAGATTAACTGATCTCTCAGGCAGAAGTTGCAACCTCGGGAAAGGACAACAAAACCATAATTGGGACGTCTACCAAACCCGTCAATGACGGACAAATTCTGCAACGGCTTCCTGTCCATTGCCATGCGAGCCAGGTGGCAATAGATGCCCCTCTTGCGATATCCTGAGAAGATCATGGAAGCCGGGAACTTGAGCTACTCAGCTACTCTCAGATCGGCCCTGCCTCCATTACCTGCTAAATCTATGTCTCTGCGATGCAGCTAAACTGCTGCCTTCACTCCGTGACCTCTTGCGAATCCTGCAGAAGAACCTTTCATCCCCGGTTACGAAGACATGCTACTTCACGAGACATGGGCCTGTTCATGTCAGTCACCGGCTACCACAAGCACCAGCCAAACCAACTCGCCCACTGCAGGAACTATATGATTATATGCTTCTCCCAGCTCCCCTTGGCTACTTCTACTGCTCTGCTGCGAGGATGGTAGCCTCACCTCAACGCCCACGTGTAATACGTGGACCGCAAAAACCCTCCCCGATTACAAAACCCCCTAAACAGCCGCAAACCCGAAGCCGCTGGACCCTAACCCCCAAGCCCTAAACGCTAAACCCGAATCCCAAAACCGAAACCCTAGCTGGGATCTCGGAAACCTTCTGCCGCCAAGCGGCGATTCGCCTCGTTGAAGGCCTTGGTGGCAGCCCGCGCCATGTCGAAGTTCGACTTGGCCTTCCTCAGCTTCTAGTATAGTATAGTGGTATGATGGTAATGTTATAGCAGTACTATAGCATGTTATGGTATAAGGTAGTGTATCATAGTATCTTATATAAAAAAACCATAGTAGGTCGCGGTGTACTATAGTATACCATAGTATGCTATATCAGCTTCAAAGGACTTTGCTTTGGGGCTTTCTTGAGGGTTTGGAGTCTAGAGTTTTGGGAATATCAGGGTTTGGGGGTTTAGGGTTTTGGGATGCAGAGATTTAGTCGTCAGGGTTTATGCCTTGGGGTTCAGATGGGTTCAGGGTTTGGTTTTAGGGTTTAGGGTACGGGGTTCAGATTCGAGGTTCAGGCTTTTGGGTTCACGGATCTAGCATCGCGGGTTTTAGGCAGTTTTTAAACTGTTGTTGGGTCTGGGAATCTTGGCATGGTTACCATGGTCGTTTACAATCGTGGCATGGCGCGGGGTAGCGCTGTGCCTTGGTGTTCGTGTTCATTCCGACAAACCCCAAGAGCTGAAGACCTCCGACTGAGCCAACGAACATATTCGAAGAACGGCCGAGCATCAGTGCTTGCCAAGCCTCCCAGATCGGGAAGGTCTAAACTTGGTTACGTCTACGGCTCTAGTGAAATGAGCTTGGTGTTTGCAGTAAGGATTCACGCAGTGATATCACGACACAAACACTACTATAGGGGCCTCAATAATTAGAATAGGGTTTTGGGGGCCCATTATACTATACTATACTTATCACAAAGAACCCCCAAAATAGTATGGGTAAGTCTTTAGAACCCTATGCTGAATCCTTGTCATAGCCCTTACAAACCCCTTCAAAGGGGAACCCTAAACCCTGCAGCTTTTCTCTGCTCCCATGCCTTGACCATCCCTGGAGCCAGGTTGGCTTCCTGGAGCTGCCAGGGCTCCTGCTGACGCGGAGGACTCTCAAGGGTTCATGGAGGGGCGTAAAGAATTGCCAAGACCATTTTGGGGGGTTCCTTTAAAGGGCTTCCTTTAAGGGATCTACAATAGGGTTCTATATTAGAGGCCTAAATAATGACAATTAGCGTTTTTTCTCGGGGGGTCCTGGTTACAATTCTAGAAAAATGGGCCCCAGAACCCTGCCCCAATTATTAAGGCCCCTCCGTTAGGAATTGTGGCAGAAGTTTCGGGCCTCTGATCAGTTTATGTTTTGACTTCGTAATGAGTACTTGAAGGGCTTGCACCGCGGCTTCGAGGACTAGCACCGCGGCTTCGAGGACTAGGTGCAGCACAAATTGCAACATTGCCTGCATTGGCGGAAGGCTCCGACATTGCTCTCTGCTGCGAGCCCCCACAAGCGGAGCGACGAAGAAACACAGCTTCGGGAGGCAGCTCCTTCTGCGCCGCTCTGGCCACCTTTTCCAAAGTGGGCGAAGTAAGCACAGGACATCTCTTCTCTCGACGACTTTCTTTTGCGATGCTCACGAAAGCATCTCGCACAACAACCTGGAACTCCTGTGCTTGAAGCTCCGGTGTGGGACCCCAAACAAAAGCCGCCTGCTCCATGATGGCTTCCATGATGATGGCCCCTTCGAAATCGCCAGGAGCCTTCTCTGTGCGCAATCGCAACTTGAACTTGCGTCTGTAGGCGATTCATCTATGATGTGATTCCGCTCTTGAGAGCCTTGATGTCTACGTCTATGTCTCTCCACTCGCATTGAAAACAGGCGAAATCAGGAAGTCAGGCGCCTTTTGCATTGCATCATTAGGGTCAGGGTCCCGAAGAAGCACATGAGCAAAAAATTGGGATAGGGATATCCCATATAAGCCCCCCTTGTAATGAAGCCCAGAAATGCTTATGCTTATGTCCTCTTAGGTCCCCGAATTATGTGTTCGCTTGTCAGCCAGAGCGCACGCATCCAAGTGTTGCACGGCAGGTCTGTGACTGCACCTTCCAGGAAGGAGCTTCTGTGTCTCTGCGTACAGAGAGAACCCCTCTCATACCCAATGTCTTACAACGAAAAGATGACAGGCTGTCGGGTGCAGGTGCAACGCTGTGTTTTTAGATGAACACCATGGAAAAACAGCAGACCACGTAGGTCGTATGTCGCCAGAACATAGAAAGCAAACAAAGAAACAGAGCAAGCGTGTACTCACAGACTTGAGAACGAAGCTTTTCTGCTTGACCAGCCTTTGCAGTGGAGCTGTGCATGGGGAATGTCATAGCAGTTCACCTCAGCAATCGTCGTTCTAGAAAGTGCCACCCGGCAGCCCAAGTCATGCAGAATGCTTCATGCCATGCTGCACATACGCTACTCCCTTGAAATCTTGAAATTGAGGTGTCCATTAACTGACTTCACACCAAAACTTGCCTGCAAATGATGCTTCCAGTGCTTCCCGGCCATGTCACACTGCTTGCCTGGGAGAAACCCAGCATGTCGAAGCCAACGTTCTGCAGGATGTCCTGGTGCGCGAGAGATTCAAGGAACTCGACTAGACAAGCCTGCATAGCGTGGTGAAGGCCCCAAAGCTTGGGAGCCGCAAAGCCACTCAAACCCACCTCTCCCCGCCTGCTTCAGGCTGCCAATCTTCCCGCTGGAGACGTCATAGCCTCAGATGATTTCAAGAATGCCACAGGACCCTAAACTCTCAACCAAGCCCAATACCCCAAACCCTAAACCCTCTCTAAACCCTATACTCCAAGACCCTAAACCCTAAACCCCATACCCCAATACCCTAAGCCCCCTAAACCCTAAGTCCCAAAACCCCAATACCCCAAAACCCCCTAAACCCAAACATATCCCTATACCCATACCTGAAACCTTAAGTCCTAATACACCCCCCCAAAGCCCCCCCAAACAAGGGCCCCCAAAGCCTCGGGTCCAAGGCGCTGCAGCTCCAGGATGCCTCGAAGGGCGCCCGGGCACCCAGGGACCGGAAGTCGGGCGTCCTGAGCTTGAATGATCATAAGAACAGCATTAAAACTTCTTGTTAATGATAGCAAGATCGATAAGAATAGTCAATGGTGGTAATAGGAACAACACCAAGAACTATATAATGATAGTGATAAGAAGAACAATAAGAATCATGATAGGAATAATAATGGTAAAAAGATGACGACGATGATGAGAATGATGAGCATAATAATCGCTGCTGGTTCAAAGAAGACAAGCGAACACCAGGCCCTCTTCGCCGGCCTGTCCAACTGCACCATCACGGGACGCTTGGTGCGCATCGCGGCCACTGCTGTGGCAGCACAGACAGGCGCAAACAGCATTGCCTTTTCAGGGTTCTGCGTCAACTTCAACCGTACACGTGTGCTTGTGTGGGGTGCCCCAATCTTGGGGTGCTCACTCGGTTATATCGGGCGTACGGGCGAAGGGCTTATAGGCACAAGGACGAACTGGTCCGCTTCCTACACAGGGGTACTTCAACCTGCAGCTTTCGCCTTCCCACCGTAGGCGCCGCCGATACGCTGGTTCTGCACGGTGACCTTGCCTGGCATAGGCGTGAAAGATGGGCAATCCACGCTGCAGACATGGCCGTGCTAGCAGACGAAAAAGTTGCCAGGTCACGGGTCCGCGAAGCCCTACAGTCTCTCTTCGGGCCAAGCTGCTCTTCGGCAAGTGGAAGATTTTGCACAACATCGTTTGTGCCCAGTCCAGGGTTTGACAGGAGCTGTTCACCACGAGTCCTGAAAGATTCACTTCAAAAGTCTAAGTTCTAAGCTCATGCGTCTCCAGAGAAAGGCATCAAAGGTTTGTTCGTTGGCATATGCATACAGATGCTCGATTGCGTGCAGTGGCAGACAGGCACAGCAAGAAAAGTGCTTACATTCGGCAAGCAGAATCAAGACTCCACTCGAAACAAAACGTCTTCGAGGCCCAGGGGCCACCCATGCCATCTGGATAAGCGTAGGTCGTCTGGGTTTCCAAGTAGAAGTGCTTCTGGCCGGCAGAAGATAACTTGCCTGGTGAGCCGTCAGGAGCTGAAACCAGCCGAGAATGGTACCACATATGTATGTACGTATGTGTATATGTGTATATAATATAGATATAGATATAGATATAGACAGACAAACAGATAGAAATGTTAAATGTTTTCGATTCAATTTATCTCTATCCTATTGCGAGCCCTCCGGCCGGCATCCACAGAATCATGCGAAGTTGCTCCGACTCTTCACGGACGGTTTTTCGAACCCTGAACTCGAAACGTCAGGTGGCCTTCCACCGTGGCCACGTCCGCTGCGCCCCGGGCTTTGCCGACGGAGAGAGGCCCATGGCGCTCCTCGCAGCTCTGCAGATGCTTGGCTTCACTTGCTGAGGTTGCCTTAGAAGTGCTCCTAGATGCGCTGTGTACTATGTTGCGCAGGCCCAGAGAGCTGGACGCAAGCTGATGCAGGAATCACGAAGGCTCCCACACGTTCTACATCGATCATATCATGTCGTACCATATCCAAGCACTCTGAACTGTCAGATCATGTACAAAAGGGAGTCGAATACCGAATGCCTGAAGCTATGCAGACGATTCCTCAAACATACTTATTCTGCTTCCAGTCCTGCACTTTTCCATGCCTGAGGGCATCGGCCACCTTTACCACTGGCTCAGCCTGCTCCGTGTCCTCCGCGTACTCCTGAGTCGTTCCACTCAAGCCTACACATTACTGAAGACCGTGCGACCTACTCTGAGTCACCAATTCATGGCATCCTGAAAGAACTTCAACAAAGCAGAATTTGTGGAACGATCGTTTACAAAACGATTCCAGTCGTCGTGGTGGCAATGTTGGCAGTCGTAGGAGGGGCCGCTGTTGCTACTTAGAACAACCACCAATGAAATTACGAGGAGTTGATGGTGATGGTGATGAATCTGATGGTAATTCGGTGATCCTGATGATTGATGAGAGAAGCAGCAGCATCACCAGAGGAATTCATGATGGGCACCTAGCAGATCCCGTAAGCTTCCGAAAATAGCTCGATGGCAAGGCACGACGTGAACAAGTCTCGCCCCACATCGTGCTGCCTCTCAGGGTGTAGATCTGACGCTAGATCTAGTATCGAGGCTGGCATGCTTTCTGTGTCATCTGTACCGTAGTGGCAAGGATTCTGAAGCCCGCAGAGTACAGCCAAGACAGCGTCGCAGCGTCGTACGTCGGAACGGCTTTTTTTCGACTCTCTCTGTTTGGTCTGGCTCACACTTGAGTCCCTGAGTCTCAAGCTTCGGGTTGATTAGTAGTGAATAGTGAATAGTTCCTCTCGTTGCGATGCGTGACTCGACTGGAATGTCCACAGAAGCCTCCAAGGTGTCCGCTAGGACCATGCCGACGAATTGCGCGACATGCCTGGGCAGACAGAGGGTGAGCCTTGCTCTCTGCGATTGAACAGTTTCGGCCAAGAAACTTGGTGGGCTCCGTCGTGTCTGCGAATATCTGGCAGTTCGGGCGCGATGCAAGGGGCTTTTTTGGTGGCATGGCAACGGAATCGAAACAGAACCAAAAAGGATTCCATCACCATCACTGCAGAGCCTTCGATGGGCAGGTCGGCTTCATGTCGTTCTCAGCGCCTCCAGGGATCTCCCGCTTACACTGGAGGGTCATCGAACAAGGAGACGAAGCCTGGAAACCCTGTTATGCAGAACCCTCGCCCGTCCTAACTCTTTGACGTCTGCGGCCGAGATGAAGTTCGTGACGCCGGCCACCTCCATGCACTCCACCACATCAATGCCTCCAGATGCAGGGCGGCAGTCGCAACATCCTGCGATTCGAGGATGCTCCTTGAGATTCCGCCGAGACACACTTGACCACGGCCACTTTCTCTGCGAGGACGGGAACCTCAGAGTCGCTTGGCAGTCTTGACCGGCGAAGCTGAAGTATGCTGAAGTATGCCATGATTCCATGTCACAATCCTCTTTTGAATTGCAGCCGGGGGAACGCCAAAAAGCGTACGGGGTCGAATGGGTTCGTCTGCCACATACTGCGCAGTACCTGAGCATTGCTGTTGCCTTTGGCATGACCTGGAGGCATGTACTTGAGAGAGAGACGGCAACAGCTGCAGGACCTTGTGATCGTAGCATCGACACACCGAGCCGGATGCAAAAACGATTTGACAAACAGTACCTACCCAGTAGCAAACATCACCAAACAGGTCTAGCCTGGCCATGCCAGCTTAGACACACAAAATCAAGCACAACCGCCGTCCACCATGCCAAGGCAAGAGCGGGGAGGGAGAAGGCGAGGACGAGGACGGAGAGAAGGAAGAGGAGCGAGGACGGCTATAGTAGCTGGGGGTTGCAGACAAGCTGCCACACGCTTGGTCAAGAGCTTGGAACTTCTCCAGCGGCTGCCCGATGGGCGCTGTCGCCGGATCCACCGTGAACTTCCTGAAACTCGTTTGCCAAACTTGAGGCTTGGCATGGCCTGGCTTTTGAGGATGGGATGATAGACGTTCCGCAGTTTACAGCATCGTCGGCAATTGCGAAATGGGTCTGGGCACTCCAGCTCGCTTCTCAGTTACCCAAGCCCAACGTCGGATGCTCGAATAACTGCCATGAGACAAGCTGCTGGTCCCCGGTACTCTCCATCCGCTCCGGTGCTGTGGCGGCACTCAGCTCCTGGCAGCTTTGAAGCTTGGCGCTGCAGTCAGCTCCACTGCAGAAAGCTCCCCGGTCCCGCCTCCGGCGTCAGCACCGCACCGCGGGCCTGGCGCCCACGGAGCGCGGCCTTGGCGAAGAGGTTGCAGGCCTCGGAGTCGCACGGCGTCAGATGTTCGGGTTTTGCTAAACGGCTCAAAAGCCTTGCACGTGGGGTATATTTTGGGTTGGAAGTCTTGGCATTGGAGTGCCGCAAAACTTAGCAGAGTGTAATCAATTTGGTCTCTTCGTGCCGGGCTTCTGCAGTGAAACGAACTGACGTTTGAGCCCAGCAGCCAGATTGACACGGTACTCCTTGTCTACGACGAGGAAGGGCGGCTCCGGAACAGAGGGCCCTTGGATGTGCGCCTGAAGGGTGCGCGGCTGAATTGAAGTGCAGTCAACTTACAGGGGAGGCCCAAAACCAAACAAATGAACCACACACTGGCTATCCGCAATGCAGAGCACCTCGATCTCGGCGCGCAACACCTGAGTGTTCAACATCTCTGCTGTAAATTTCACCCTGGAGATTCATGCATGCAGGATTCATCGTCCAGTTCGCTATGGACAATCAAAGCTCTGCGGCTCTTATGATTCAGGTTCGACAAGCAGCCGAAGTTGTCCCCTGTTTAAGTCTCTAAACCGCGTTTAATACCCCGGATTGCTTCGCAATCATGTCGCCGAAGTGGCGTTCAGTGCGACACAGGCCCTCAGCCCCAAACTCTGAACACTTTATGCTGTGGCAAGTTACCTTACCGATGCTCTGGATGGTGGCCGATGTCAGGGGCTGACCACGCAGAGCCTGGCGGGTTCGGACACTTGCACCGTGCCTGCTGCTCCACTCTGACAGTGTAAAGCTGCGTCCTCCGGTACCCTAATCAAAATTCAATTTAGTAGATTTAGTACCTTCATAGTGCCCTTCTAGTGCCCATATTTCTCAGAACCCTCAAGCGTCCTTGATCGCCCCGTCCGCAATGAACGGCTTGTGCTCGACATTGCCGAAGACCATCCTTTTTGGGACGTACAGGCGGAACAAGTGGGTGTGCCCGGTGTGCCTCAAACATAAAGAAGAATCTGACACGAACCTCGAGAGGGAAGCACTGAAGAAAGCTTTAGTCGGAAGACCTGTATAGTTCAACATGCACAGGCGAGTTCAGCTCTGTCTGCAATGTCCGTGCGTGCCCCTCCGGCCTCACGTCGGAGACGCCCACACCGCCATCTGCAGCAAACTGGAACAAGAAGCCCGCGTTCAGCTCCGCATGAGTGTTCCTTGGATCTGGAAGGTTCCACAGCCGGGAGCAAGACTTCGTCTATCAGCCAGAAACTCGGTGCGAAGATACAAGGACTTGTCTGAGCTTGCAACCCATGCTTTGGTAGTCGGAGGCTGTGTGCGAAATTAGACATGGTTGAGTTTCGCAAAGGCTGGTCTGGAGCACTGAACTGACGCTCCAACTGCTTTCTACACCAAGGTGAGTGGTGGAGAATTGTGCGAGCCCGGCGGAAAGTGAGCGTAAAGGCGTCCAGCACTGTGCACGTACTGGATCAGGACACGGTGTTCCTCATAAACCTAACTGTATGCGACGAGGTGCATGTGCCTTCGCATGATCTTGAAGGTATCAAGGTAGGTGTTCGCACCTGTGCAGCCCGCTGAGCTTTTTTGGGGACGGAAGCAACTAGACCGAACCACGAAACGAGGGGACAAGAAGCACAGGTGGCACAACTCCGAGCTGAACTCACGGGGCCCGGCCTGGGAAAGGGATCGTGACGCTGTGGATGATCTGTGGCTTTGCCTGAAAAACGAACCGTCTGAAGCATGGGACGTGAGCATAGTCTTGTGACATGAAATCAACCAACAAAACTCGGCTGAAGGCCCATCCGCTCACACTGGCTGACACGCTTTCGCGATACATGTGCCTCATAGTCTGACTCATAGTCATAGACTCATAGACTTTACTTCCATCGCCCTTCGGAGACGAGCCGGCAGAGTTGAACACTGGAAGCCGAGAGACACCCCCTCGCGGCAGCGCCGCATCACTGAGGAATGTCACGATATCCACCGACCTGAATGCAACGGCCGTTGTCAACTTGGCTTGTATAGGAATGCCGGGGTAGTCAAGTTTTCATGAATGGACTTACAATCTAGACTGCTTGATGCCTTGGGCGTCTTAGGATTTGTCGAGCTCGCGCGTCTTATGAGTCGTATGCCAGGAGTAAGGCTACAGAACGCCCAGCCGCTGAATCTTGCGATCTTCGTCCATCAACTTCAGCTCTGCCCCGAGTGTGGTCAAAAGCAGGCAAACGTCACCTAGGCTTGGATATTCCGAAGCCATTGGGGTTCTAGTTCTTGTGTCTGGCAGCTTGGGGATTTGTGTACAGACAGGTGGATCACAGATTTCGTTCCACCTTGCGGGAAAGGCGCTCGGGAAGTCTGGGTGAGTCTTGGCGATCATGACGTTCCCAGCCTCGGGAGAGAGCACAAGAGTGCGTGCCACACAATCATGTGCTTCAGCCAGAACCTACTTTCCACTATACCATTATTTCAGCATATTCTACTATGCCGTAATTATAGTCAAGTTATAGTATGTTATACTATACCAGAACCATAGCATAATATACTATACCTACCAATACTCACAGAGGAGGCTGGCCTAGTCCTTCAACAGGCAGCACCCGAAGGGCCTCAAGGCACGCCCATTAATCTCGTGAGAGGGACCCAGCTGCCCACATCGCGGACCTGCGGATGCGCCACCTGGGCTTGGGGACCGAATTCGAGCGTGATCCTGTAGTGCAGTGCACGCTCCTTACTGAGCATGGGGGCTCGCCCGTTTTAGGGCAGACTCTGTGAACTTCGCTTTTGCAGAGATACGGAGAGCATGAGTCCAGCTGTCGCCGTGGAAAAGCTCTCAAACCGGCAGGGGAGATCATGGAATTTTGCTAGCTGCTAGATTGTTTCCTACTCAAAAAGGTACGAGTATGGCGTCTGTCTGGTTATCGTCCCCAGAGAACTTGGGAAGCCACAGTACAGGAGGAGATCAAAAGCTGGAGGTCTTGTATTGGCTGCCCGATTAAGCCAGCGCAGATAATTACTGCGGAAAGCCTGAAGATGTCCGGCAAGGGCTGACTAATTTCTGCCAGGCAGCAAGCTTCAAATGTCGGACGATAGCCGCCAGTTGTGGTGCTGCAGCCTTCGTCAACTTCATGCGCATAAGCAGACACAGTGGGCTTAAAAATGGTAGACTTCATGGATGCTCCAGGCTCTGAACTCGGACTTGTCCTGTCGTGACCTGGGGGCAACCTTGTCAGTGTCCGTCCACCCCTTCTTGTCCAACGCCCCAACCGAATTGAAGCATGGATGAAACGAAAACAGCAGCAACTTTGTGCAGTGCCAGTTGCTGTTGCTTTGTCAATCTCCTGCGCGACAGCTACTTCATTCATTGCAAGCCGATATCGGAGACTTTGGCGGGCTTGATGTATGCTCCACAGCCTGCGACTTACTTTCCAGTCCTCGATCATGGTGCTCAAGGTGCAGGCGGCTCCCAGCGTCAACGAGGTGGCGCTGTGCTCGATGGCTTTCATCTCACCGACGTTCCTGACATGAGCTGGAGCTTTGAAAAAGCGCCGGGCATCTGCAGCCCCTGCACCTCTCTCTCTCTCTCTTTCTATCTCTCTTTTCTTTCTTTCGCCAGGGCTATGGTGTAGAGGTTTCTATCTCTCTGTCCCTCTCTCTCGCTCGCTCGCTCGCTGCAGGGGTCAGGTCCATTGGACCCGGGCCGAGGCCCCCCCTTTCTTCACACGATTGTGGAAGAGGGGCATTGGGGTCTTGCTACGCGGAGAGTTTCCCCCGTGGCTTGCTTGGGTTGTAGAGATTGCCTGGCTGAGACTCCCCCCCAACCCTGAACACTAGCCCGCGTCCCGGCCTCGCGCCCTCTACGGCTAGATCCTTAGTCCCTCGCCAGGCAATTTCTTCCCCCCTTAGTTTATAGGATTTGTCAGCCTTCCCCTCTCTCAAGGTGCAACACACACTGAGGACCATGCGATGCAAGAACATAAGACCAGTATGTTGATGCAGAGGATAGGCTGCTTGGGATCCTTCCCTCCGTTTCCCCAAAGCAACAACAGTGCCCAATGATGCAGTGACGAGTACTGGGGGAAGGTCCCTTTCTTATTCTACATTGTTGCTTCCCCTGCCAGTGGAACGTTCGGGCGACTGAAGGCTACACCGTATGAGTAGTTGACCTCTCTCTTTCTCTCTCTCTCTCTCTCTCTCTCTCTCTCTCTCTCTTGCTTGCACTCGGACAAGAGGGAGAGAACTCCCCTCGCGCACGCGTGCGCACCGGATCCGCGGTCTGTGGCGTGAGACTATTTGCTGGCTGGGGTCGTCGTTCTTCAAACCGTAGTATCCCCCCTTAACACTAAGCACTAATTCCCAACGCGCCTCATCTGTAATCCGGCTTTGCTTGAGGCCCCAACTCTTTGCTGAGCGCCCCATGTCCCATTAGGGAAAAAAGGGGCTGAAGCAAAAACGTGCATGCCCCCAAGCTCTGTTGGCCCAGGTGTGGCGGTCCCTATCCTGTGTCTTTCACGAATGCCAGTCTACATGAATTACGGCTTCGCCCCCAATTCATCTTCTGCGCAGGAGGCTTTTTTTGCCGTAGAAAAGTCAAAGGATTGATACCACATTTTCGTGTGGATATGTCTAGGACGTCTAACCTCGAGGGCCGTTGTGGCCCGGTGTCTAAACCACTCCTTCGGACGAGCCGTTAACAAACCGGCGTTCACTCCATCATGCAACCATGTTGTATCCGCTTAATGCCTGGTCTTCGCGAATTTGCACTCTCCAACAACACATCGCTCTTGGGACTGACGTTGCCCCGTGCAGCAGGGTGTAAAGCGTGCTCTGGAGCAGCACCTCTCAGCAGTCTGACCAACCGTGTTCCCCGTCGTACTGTTTGGCACTGGTCTCCAGTACAGGCAACCTGAAGCAGCGATCACGCCTTCGAGCAGCAAATGTGGTCGTCAACACCGTGGCAGTTTGCAGCTGCAGGAGATGTCCCACATTCGGCAGGGCAGGCGTAGGGGACGGGTCTTGTTTTGAGCTGTAGCGCCCGCGGATATGGTGGCTCAAGCACCGCGGAGGAACCTCTTGGCTCCCCTGCCGATCGACAGGTCAACCGAAGAGGCTCCCCCACCCCCAGCCCCGGCGGAGGGAACAGCTCCAACGAGACAAGGTGCAGCACTTGAGCCAAAATGGCTACTCTCTCTCTCTCTCTCTCTCTCTCTCTCTCTATATATATATATATATTTATATTTATATTTATATTTATATTTGTATTTATATACAATATGTATATATACATATATAGCCGGGCCTTGCCTGCCCTTCCCGAAACCTAGGCCATAAGGCGAGCGTCTGGACGTTGATGAAGACGGTCGGATGGTCGTTCGGGTGGGGTGGGTAGTACTTGATGACCCCTGTGCTTGTATTGCCTCAGTTGTGCCAGGTTGAGTCATCACACGGAGTTGTACGACTGAATCAATCAGACCCGAAGCTGCATTCCTAAGCGACATTGAAGAAGTGGCTACGGCATCCAGGGCAGGCCACCAAGATATCAGACTGGAAACTTGTTACCCAGGCTTTGCAGTGATCCCGGAAGCCGTTTGTAGTGGTTGATGGCTCTAACACACAACCCGCCGAATCACAATACGTGCCATGCCCCTTCTGCTAGCCTTTTCCATCCAAGACACCAACAACAAGTCGGTGTGGAAGTGCAGCAGCATACGTCCTTGGCGGGCTTCTAAGAGTCCCCTAGTGCCAGCCGGTTGCCTGTGCGTTTGTGATGTCTTGAAGAAATTGCATGTCCGCGAGGCTTCAGTCGTTGACGTCTCGCAACTATACTTAACAGAACGGTATGGGAGATTCCGAAGATAGGGGACCCTATTATTAAAATGTAGTACCCTAAATAGTAGGATCCTTTTCACAAGGACCCCAATATAAGGTAGCCCTAGTTTTCGGAAACTCCCATATCAGCTCAGGTCTTGAGGATTCTTTCACTCACCTCACTCGCCGACGTTGGACGGTCAAATGCTACAGTACCACTTCCGATTGTGTGTGCGTTTTTGTGTGTGTGTACATGTATGTATCTAACTTTATGTACATATGTATGCGCATATACATCTTATCTGTGCAATCTGTAAATATTTATGTGTGTATGTGTGTGTGTGTATATATATATAACAAAAAACGCACAAAATACATCCGGTTTGGTATCTGCAGCTCACTTATCATCGTTGCCGAACTCCGAGGATCAGTGCTGGAAAGACATCGGCCAGAGCGGTGCAGTTCAACCTGAACGCTGACGGCACACTCTTTGACGGCTCTGGCTTCACATTTGAAACTGATCCGGGCCAAAGGCCGTCTTACATGCTACTGGAGCGACCGAAATCGGCAGTGAATCGGGCCTGAGAAGAGTCTAGCCTTGCTGACGAAAGTCATGACGGGAGACTGCCAAAGGTGAGCTTCAACACAGTTTCGGGATCCCTGATCTCTCTGTGGCCGAGGATTGCCGGCAACGAACCGCCTAAAGACCCTCGCAGTAACAACGGAGAAAGCAACACAACCGAACGGGATGAGAAGGAATGTGAGGCACTCAACGCAAGTACTAGCAAAAGAAGAGAATGAAGAAGAAGTCTGACGAGGCCAGGATGCCACAGCTGACCATCGCGGCTTAGCACGGAGCTCTGCAGCTTCGCATCCTCCAGCCAGTGTTCTTGAGAAGGGACCGGGACCGAGGCAGGCTCAAATCTACAATTCCTACACGTACGATTCTACCGTGTCTACTGATGACTTCGCAATGGTACATCAAGAAAACCAAGCTCGCTGGCAATGACAAGCTAACTCACGATGTGTCCGAATAACATCGCCTGCAAGCAATCGGCATGACAGTAGCATTCGCAAGCAGTGGACCTTGGGCCTCTGCTTCGTGATAGCCCACCCGCAAAATTTCATCAGCTTAGGGCTGGCTGCATACGAAAGCTGTTTGCTGTTGTTCGCCGGGTCCTTGATTTCTCCCACATTCGCCGTGCAGTCTGGCCGGGATGCAGCGTCCTTCATGGCCTCGGCTCTGCGGTGACAAGGGCTACTGCAAGCTTCAGGTTCTGTGCCTTGCCGCAGTACCTAAGCAGGGTTTAGGTCAAAGCGTTCTGTTCTTTCGGAGTCGGTTCTACTCAACAGAAAGTCAAGCATAGTCAGGCCTACAGCGACGATTGGGAGACTCTTTTCCCGAGACTTGAAGGCTGAAGCAATCACCTCCAGCCCAGTCTGGATCTTGCCAACTGTGGTCTCGCGCAAGACCACCCAAAGATGCCCCCCATAACAAAGGTATGGCCGACCTTGAATCTGCTGAGATCCGTGCGTCGTGGATGGGGCGATAACCGGTGCATCGGCACAGGTTCCCTTGGATACAGCCCTCAATCGCCTGGCAATTTGACATTTGCACCTCTCCACTCTTGCAGTGCACCAAAGCAGACATATGACATATGGACATAGAGGTGTGCTCGCCGGAGATGGATAGGCGGGGAGGCAAACAGCAAGTCATGGTGAGAGGCAGACTGTACATGCTTTCATGAGTTCGCACAATGTAGGTACTAGCAGGGAACAAGAAACACACAGATTCAATGATTCAAGTCCACGAGCCTACCCACCCCGCCAAGCACAAAAGACGACTGTGCCCGGTCCTGCGGCTCCCGGGAGCCTCCCTTGGCCAGGTGCCCGTAGAGCGCCATGACCATTCCAGGTGTGCACATGCCTCCGCTTTTGGAAGAGAGCAGAGCCGACTCCGCCCTTTTTGCTGGGCTTCACCCAACGATTGTTTCTGTCCCTGGTTCAACAGCCAAGTGTGTGGTTAGTGGTTCTCTGTGGATCTTAATCCGTGGTCGCGCTTGCAGCTTGCCACAGTGGGCATTTGCCGATGCCTTGACTCTGTCAAGGCATCGGCAAAAGCCCAATTTCTCTGAATGCACCGACTCTCAGGGATCGTCACTGCAATTGCTCGGAATGCCATCCCCTTCTGCCGTCTTTGCCAAGTGAGCGAAGGCACTTTTTCTCCTAAGAGCAACGAGGGGGGTAAGGCCCAACAGCCCTAAACTCAACAGCAAAGTCTGCAAGCCGGGATGCCACATTGGCTCGCGCTGTGCTTGGCGATGGCTGACTGGATGGCGTGCGGCTTCTCGGGAGTGCCTCAGAAAGACGCCGAAACGCACCGAACTTCCCGAAATTTCCTTAGGGGCACTTGCACCATAGATATCTTGGCAGGCTTGAAAGCAGTATCTTTCTATTGAGGCTGGCTCGATACTGGGGTCCCCTAATTCCTGAAACTCCGTAGCCATGACAGAATCAGAATCTGAGAGATGTCATCCACTGGTGCCCACAAACTGTCAAAATGAAGCGAGCCACCCACTTCCTCGACTGTGGTGACCTCGTACCCATTCATCCTTGGTGGCTGTGGTACTTGGTGACAGACTGGCGCCTGACTTAATTCGTACAGTGTACAGCATGGAATGAATGGATCAAGGCCACTACGCTACCGTAGATGTCCGGCAGACAACCAAACAGCTGCAACGACTGCACAGGAATGAACGAAATCGCGATTCTTGATGGCATCCTATGTACCCAGTCAAGGCACACATCGCCCTTACTTGTGCATGAGTGAATCTGAGTGAATCGGCAGTGGCGCAGTCCCAACTTTGCTGCCGAGGTTCGAGTGTAGAGGTCGCAAGCAGGCGTTGCAAAGCACCGGGGCGGCTTTCAAGGAGAGCAACTGAGCCACCGAGCCGATTGAGAAGGGCAAGGCCGTATGCACGCATCCACGCTTCGAATTTCAAGGCATCACCATCCCGCACAGTGGCCTTCATGTGCAACGATAGACTCTGGCAGCTCATTTCTGCTAGCTTCGCTTAAAATCTCTAACACCTTGCTACGCATCTGGCACGTGAGACAGAACCCAGCACGAAGATTGCTTGCAAAGGAGGTGCATCGCCGCGGCGTAGCAAGACAGTACAGGCTCCGCAGCCACCCTGCCACCATGCTGAAGTGGCACCAGGGACAGTGTAACATCAGAGCCGTTCGTAATCAAGCGTACATCACTACGTTATGTCTTCATAATTTAGCGAGGAAATCCAAGTAACAATCTCGGTATCTCCATATTAGTAGCCATTGATTGCCAGCGCGATGTCAAGAGCTTCGCATGTTGACAACGGCAGCAATTGCCCACCGGAAGTCTGACAAAACCAGCCCCTGGCTGATCAAGCTCGACCCCCACTTAGTCGATCATCTCGGCCGTCCAAACTTGACAGGACGAGCAAATAGATAACACAAGTGCCAGTCAAAACCTGAAGAATCAGAGCTCGCACCTCGCCACAACCGATCTTGGTTCCAGGCAATCCTTCACGACGTCAGGGGCAAACAAGCACGAAAAAGTGATATCGGGCTTTGGGCCTCTTGCCCAACCCCATAATATGTGTGAGCCGGCCCACTGGCTAGATTGAGCTAATTTGGTCAGATGCATTTTTGCCATCCGGGGCGCCCTGGACTTGAAGGACACATGAACCCTGTCGTGGAAACCGGGGTCCTGCATGGTAGCGCATGTATTCGGCCAAGTTCATGGTCAGCGGGAATTGCCCGGAGTTGATGACCTACCAGAACATGTCATGCAGCTTTACTTGCAGCGGACGAAACAGCAGGCATTCGGATCCCCAACACCAAACCCCCGAACCCAATGCCCTAACCCTAAAAAACGCCGTAAATCCTAAAGCCTCCACCCTCAATCCCCTAAAGCCTTTAAACCCCACGCCCTACATCCTAAAGCCGAAACCCCCAAAGCCCTCTTCCATGGCCTGCTCTTCGCCATTCACCCAGAAGCGCACGGTGGCCTTCAAGGGGCTTGCAGCAGTTCGAATAGTCAGGTCGTCCAAGTTGCGTCTACTGCAGCTATGACTTGTACCACTCCTGAATTAAGCAGCCGCCACTTCTGGTGCTGTCAGTGACTTCGCTGGCCGAATTAATGCTGATCGATTTATTCTGCTGTGGTTGCCGCAGTTCCCATGACCTGGCTCTTGCCGCAGCCGCGGCACTCGTAGCACCGTAGAGCTTGAAAGCGCAAACCACAGGGGGAGTAGCACCAACAGTTTCCGCCTTGAGCATTGATAATGGCAAACACTAGTCACGAGTGGTTGAAAATACTGACAGAAACATTGAGTATGGGCCTGGCAACAAAGGGGGTTGATTTGATGTTCCTATTCGGAGTAGCCCTGTCTGCCGCTCTTATTCCTGCGATCAACATCAATATCTTCCTAATTGCCACTAGCATCCAGATTTCTGGTAATGTTCACATGCCTTCAGTTCTCGAGTTTAGTATGAACAGGACATACACATGCGCCGGTGCTGATACACACATGTACACATGCACATACGCAGCAAAGCTTTCCATGTCGCACCTCCCCGGGTCTTCCAAAGCGCTTGGCGAGGTAGTCCTGCTCGGGCTTTGGACTCGTGTCAACAACCGAAGCACTTGCAGCAGCACTTGGTAGCTCTTCTGAGATTTGAAGTTCGCACGTCAGAAGCGGCGCAGGTCGGTAGCTCTGACCGACACGAACACGAGGGCAGCAAAGTTGGTAATGCCGACGACCATGCATACTGCAACAAAAATGGACGGCATCGGAGTGCGAGTCGCATCCCAAAACAACTAGTCTTCATCACCATCATCATTGTCGCCATGGTCATCATCGTTATTCTCATCCACATCCAAATCGTCAACATTTTAGCAAAGGATGACGACGACCATGCCAACGGCAACTAATGCTGCTACGTCGATGATGCAGTCCGGCAAGGCGTCGAGTCGCGTGCGTGAGAGGAGCGCCCACTCGGTCTCCTCCGTCCTGTCGACAAACATCGTGGGGTTCTTGCTTGGAGGTAGGTAGTTATTTGCAATAGGGGAGACTAGATGTGGCTTCAACTTCATTACCATGATCATTATCATTCTGATATCATTCGAAGCCTAGTGCTACAAGGGCTTCACTGCAGAAGCGAGGACCCTTCAAATCTTTCACCTGAGGGAACATCAAGATGAAGAGGCAGTCACAGGTACACCGATGCTACGCTGACTAGGAGCCCTCCCTCGGACACTGCGCGGATCTTGCTCTCAGCAGCACCTGCCTATGCACATACCTGTCCCAAATCTGGAATAGAAGGGCAGTCATGCATGATCGGATTGCAATGCCATGTGGATCAAACAGCGAATGAAGGAAGGCTCAACCTATCTAGAACGACCAGTATCTAGATCTCGACTCTACCTAATTATCTATATGTGGATGTATATCTATATAACTATAGGTATGCGCGTGTGTGCGTGCATGTGTATGTTTCCATGTTACTTATGCGTTTCGATTTTATGTGCGTGTGTGTATATGAAGATATTATCTATGCATGTATGTACTGTTCCAGGCCTCTCTGACCTGACCTTCGGCGGTTCCACGGCCGCAGGCTCGGTGTTTGTCAGAGCGGGAGCGGCTCCGAAGTAAATCCTTGGTGTAAAGTCAGATACTGGGTGGTAGTGCCAGGCAGCAACTGCCGGAAGCAGCAATGTGGAGATGTGGTACCATGTAGAACAGTAACTCGTGCAAGTCTTGCCGGTTCCAGGTCGGTTATGCTACTGGCATGGTCAAGCTTTCTTGCCATGCCCCTTCGAAATGGGTCACAACAGCAACAAGTGAAACGAGCCAACTCCGATCCTGCTCCGTCTGCTGCCCAGCTGCTTCCGGGTGTGTGCCCCAGGGAAGATGCCCAGATTGGGATGCGCCAGCGCTCCTCTGCAAGAGAACTCGCAGCTTGGAATGCGCAGGCAAGCAGCTAAACCCTAGCCGCGTAGGGAGATACTTCTTCTTTCGTTGACGCAAAGCAGGCACATCCTGGCAGTACGCGTCTGAAAACGTGAAGACAGTATCGTTACTCTACTAAGCGTGGTTCCAAGCAGGTACCTGAGGCGGGGCCCCAGCTCAAAACAACCTGCACTGAGATTACCCAAACAAAGAGGTCTCAGCCAGCCAAGGCGCGGCGCTCTTCAGGCTCGTCCCTGAACAGAGACTGTCAAAGCGCTTGAGAATCTGAGCGGTCATTTTGGGAGTCCGAAGCAGTGATCTCCCAAGTCTGTACTCCTACGTTGTCGTCGGTATTGTCGAAAGAAGCAGGATCAGCAACAGTGTCGCAGGAATGGAAGAAATCATTGGGGGGTTGTGGTATGTACTTAGCAGGTAGCAGGCCTGATGTCCAACACGAGCGAGAGGTTCTCGTTGATGAGCTGGCCCTCGGAGCTTCGGAAGACGAAGTCGTAGACCTTCGTCTCATCTCTCAGGTCCGCAACACAGCTCCAGGGACATGCCTACCGGGTTTAAGTGCAAGTCAACGGATATGAGGTAGACTTCCGCAAAACTAGCAATGGCCATGACACGCGCAGCAGCAACAGCGAAGCTCCATCATAGCTGCAGTAGCCCGAGTGACAAATTTGCAGATACGTACAAAGAGAGTGGCCACATCCGTTCGACTGCTGTCTGCTCTGACGATTGTCCATGTTGACATTGCTGCTGCGAGTACGACTGCAACTGCGGAGTCTTGTCTAACTCCTGCTCCGTTTCGGGATTTACAACTTCGCTGCCCGTGTTCCCCTAAACCCTAAACTGCCCTCACCCCTAAACCATAAATCCTAAACCATGGACCTTCTTAATACTTAATAATTAGAATAGGGTTTTGGGGCCCGTTATACTATAAGTATAATAAGGAACCCCCCAAATAGTATCTAAACTGCCCTCAACCCTAAACCTCCTCCAACCATCGCTTTCCTGGCCAGGCGCCACGGCGCCGGTGACTTTGGGGGCCGGGACTTCCAAGGCAAGCTCCACGGTGCAGCCGGCAGGGACCTCAGAGGGTCGAAACTCGGGGGGGTAGGAATTTTATGTACTTGAGGGCTTCAGGCTATGGGACTTGGTGAGGGTTCTGGGTTTCGGATTTTGGACTTCCGGGAATAGGGCCTTCAAGGTATGTTGGCTTTCTGTTTTGAGGGTTTTTTCCATCCGCCTAGGTTAGCATTGGAACTGCAAATTCGGAGGAGCCATTTGGCCAGGGCTCTAAGACACAAACAACCGGTACCCCCAACCATTTGGGTCTCTCCCCTGAAGCCTCCGCCAAAAGAGCGATGCCGCTTTAGGGGGTTTAGGGTTCAGAGGGTTTTAGGCTGTGTTGGGGCTGCAGGGTTTAGGATGTTCTCCGTTTTGCAAGCCTCTGCCGCCATATCACTCACCCCCGTATTTTCTGCTCAGAGCAAATGACTCGGATGATCTATGCTCTTCGTCCGAAATCGCGGCAACGTTTAGCCCAATGCTTAAAACATGTGGGCACGAGATGCCACTGGACCATGCGAAGGGCGACGGAACAAACGCTCCAGCTGTTGAACTGCAGGACAGCATAGCAGAATCCTACGTGCTGATATTCTTGTCACGGTTCCATCCCATGCTCTTCCCTCAACTGGGCCCTCGGCTGTGTCAGGAACCGTCACCACCGCAGCCTTGCAGCACGCCGATATCAGCCATATATCACCCTAGCCACACATCCATGCTGAGAATCCTGATTAATCAGTGAATGTATTGGGCTTTGGATCCCAGGTACTTCGCCTAGGCCAGCAGAACTGCGATTCTTAGGCCTCCGTGGCTCGCACGCACAGGGATGCGCCAGGTGCAAGCGCCTCGGGCCCAGGCGACTCCGCAAGCGGGGTTCAAAGGGAGGTGTAGGCGGGCTAAAGGTCGGGACCGGTGGGTGACGCAATGTGACGCAGCTGGTTCGGGTTGAGGGACCAGGCTTGATACAGGCAGCGCTCCTGAAGTCGCTTTGTGGATAGATACGTCAGGATATGTTCAAAGTTGGGCTGAATGGCACAATCGTTCCTGATGGTGCTCTCTCGGCCATGCGAAAGGAACCATGGAGGTTCCAAGATGTCATGCCTTGCGCGACTACTGCGGTTGCGGGGATGGCCTTTTTGGTTTTCGCATGTTTTAGCCGTCCTTGTTGCTGTGGCCTAGGCTGGCCCTCTCTGTGTGTGATCAGGGAGCATGGGCAATGACAAAGCTGGCCTCTGTGGCACGCAGCGCCCAGGACACCTCCACGGTGGCGCCCGGGGCGCACCTTGGCATCGGGAGTTTGGGCAAAGCTGTGAAGAGCGCATCAAAATCGCCTCGTCTTGCGGGCAACTTGAGGAGTTTGGCAAGCTCAGTTCACACTTCGAGGTATTGCGGAACAGACCCCACATCAAAGCCCAGGGGCGGCTCTGTAGGACACTGTAAACACTGACTGGAAGGATGGGTTTCCACACCCTTGCTTGCATGAAGTTCTGTCCAGTCACACTAGCGGCCGTGGTGGCGCTGAAACAACCACGACAGCCATGGCAAATGCGAGTTGTGCCAGAAGCTCTTTCACGTAAGCAAGAAAGCCTGAGCATTCACATGTGTGTTGCTGAAACTCTGGTGTGGCGACCATCTGCCTCGGTTCTTCGTGATCTCCTACGCCGCTACACTCTATGTTTGGACAACGCCTGCAGGAAGCGGGGCTTGCACAGCGACATGTCTGCTCCATTCACGATCATTAGTCGGCCGGGTTCGTCCATAAGACGAGCTCAACACGAAGCTATGGCATGACGGCACTGTTCAGAGACGATGAGTGGCACTGCGCTCATCAACACTGTGCCTGCTGAAGCTTCTTCACGTTGCTTTCCGCCTCCTGCACGGCCTGTCTAAGGGGATTCGGGTCAAGGACCCAAGGTTGACCACATGCACCGAAGTGCATGGGCTTCTGCTAGCAAGGAGCTAAGGACGGGGAGCCTTCGCGTCTAAAGGATGCTCTCTTGTCTCCCAGGCCCTCTGTGGGGATCTGTGATAAAGCAAGCCTTGCAAGGCTGCGGACCCTTCGCTCAGTGCCGGCTACGATGTACCGGCCCGCTTCTTTTTGTTGTCCCTTTTGGCCTGGCCTTCTCCCGCTTCTCCGCCTCTCGCTTTGCCTCGCTCACAGTCAGTGTGTGCTTTGAGGATTTCACCTTATCAAGGGCCCTTGTAATGGGATCTATGGGCGTTTTGTTCAGAAGGTTGTGTGCTGCTTGTAGTCTAGCTAATTGTTTCGAACTCTGACCACTACTTAGTCACTACTTTGTAAACTGCTCTGCCCATGGAACGCTGCACCAGCCTGGAGAAGGAGCACTGAAACCCTGCACGGCCGCACTGATCTACACCCTGGGGCCGTATTACACGCTGAAATCTCGAAACGGCCACCATCCTAAACTCTGACGCCATTCACATCCATTATGCCTACACATCGAGACTCAGACTTGTTCGGCTGCGTCGGCGGTCTGCTTGCGGAGGGCCTTGCAAACCAAAGCGGTGGTGATGAAAGGTGTACTGACAATCATGGTGATGGTGATGGTGAAGATTAGATGGTACCCGACTATTGCTAGAATTCCGAATGATACTACCGAGCAGTAGCATTGCCATCTCTGCTGGTGCCAATGCCATCACATGTGTCCAAATTCGAGCTGCAATCACGACTTCTGCGCATGCCGCTGCTGCTGCCGAACACTTGTTCTCGTTGCTCCTCGTCGTTCTACCTCTGGTGCCCCTACGAATGCACATGTGCTTGGCCTGAAGCTCTCGTGCTGCTCTTGGGAGCTCCCGTGCTACTTGTGTGGGCCACTGCAAAAAGGGAAATGACGGTGAACATGGCAAGAAGAGCCCACTTAAAAAGAAAAGCAACAATCACATTCCGGCACTCACAATACTTGGACTCCTGCTGCACAAGAAGCCATGCTAATAAGATGAAGTACAAGTACAATAGCAGCTATTCAATACCAACTCTAGAGCGACACGAATCCCTGTCACTCCTAAAAACCCCTAAGCCCTTTAAGCGTTAAACCCTTGCACCCTTAAAGCAAAACATGGCCTCGATCTCCTTCTTGTCAGCCTGAACCTGGCGCAGAGCAGCAGGAGGCACCCTGACTGCCAGGTCATGCTGGGCCCTGGTTTACCTGCAGATGTCCCACACCTCCGCTTAACAGCAATGTTAGTTACACGTCATGCTCCCATTATCCCTCATCGCTGCACTATTTCTGCTTCTGCCCCTCAGGTGTCCTGTTCTTTCTTCATATTATTTTTCTGCATGGCCACAGCTTTCTGCGAGTGCGTGCTGCCGAAGGAGTTCGGATCCGGCCGCCTTCTTGCCGAACTCGTGGGCTTCGGGATTCAGGTCGGCCAGGAGGGTCTGCCCAGCCGGGAACAGCATGGAGGGTTTAGGGTTCCGGGATGTTTGGAAGTTTTACAGGGTTTTGAGGGTTTGGGGTTTCGAGGTTTTGGGGTTAGGTTTTTGGGGGTGTGTGGTTTTGGGTTTACGCTTTTGGGGTTTAGGGTTTAGGTGTCCCGATTCTTGCAGAGAGGGTGTGTGCACAGATGCTGGGCTAGCATTCTCGCAATGGCATTGCGGGAGCTCAAGCACGCCGCCTTGGCACTGACTTCCACCAACGCCGTGTTGACCTTGGCATCCACCTGAAGATTAGGTCTGTCAGAGGCCAACTCGACAACTCAAGTTCCGACAACTTGACCGCTGAGAGATCGAATGTGATGCAATGCCACCTGAAACAGGATAACCTCTCCTAGAACACTGCCTCGATGCAGCCTTAGCTTCTTCTTCTTCTTCCCAGTGCACCGCCCCCTCTCGCCCACGGCTGACCTCCACGCGCATCGCCCTCGATGCGAACTCCAGCGTATTCTGGGTCTCACCGACCTGGCAGTGGTAGCTGGTTTAAGCGGTCTTGGATCAGCCATGGCCAGGCACACCTATTGCGGCTTACTGCGTTCTTCGTGCAACCGCTGCAACTCGCGTTCTGTCAAGGACCTGTCGCGGTCTGCACGCCCCGTCCAATCTTTTTTTTCTACAGTAGACGTGCTGCCTTCACTTGCAAAGCGAGAGGTGCGGGACGTGTTCGAAGGCCGGGTTCACACACACAAGCAGCGCTGTGCGGCAGTTCCCGCCGATAGAGCCATCGAGGATCCTGACAGCAACCAAGAACGCTCAAGACAAAGTGACCAGGGCTTGCCCGGCGTCCGAGGGCATTGCGTCAGGGCTTGACGGCTTATCCCCTGCTCTTTTCTGAACAGGTTTACTCCAACTATACCAATTCTGACTAGCCGCTCTGTGTTTGGCGCCATTTAGACGACACGTCTGGTTTGTTTATCTTTCAACTCCTTAGCGGCTCTCCAGGTTCCACTCTGACTGGACTTGAAGCCAAACGTCACAAGGCTAAGCGTCAGCTTCCACAGCTACCCGGTTTTCGCAAGTGATCTCAAAACGCGAGGCTTGTAGGCTTAGCGACCTCAACCACAGACCACGTCCTGGTGAGCTTGCTGTCTCGCAAAGGTATGTGGGACTTGCGCGCGGCCAGTGCGCTAACCACGTTCCTCGCGCTGAGCAACTGACATACGTTCAAGGTGACAGATGCTTTCACATGCATTCACAACTTTCACACTTCTCATGATCCGGGCATCGCAAGTCCCTCGACTGACACTCCGCAGCTCTCAACGGCCGGGTCCCGAAAGCCAGAAGGCTTCGATTGATGTTCGTGGCTTCCTGGACGAGCAATCAGAAGACGGTGGTATGGAGTACATGCGAAACACATCGCCCAAGACTCCAAACCACTGCATCCACGCCTGAAAGCGCATGCCTTCGGAGCCGGACTTCTTAACCTTGGCATCTTCAACCACTGCTCGTGTTGACGGCGAGATCAGAGAAGGCTCAGATACGCTTTTCTATAGTTTTGGCATGTCGCCGATGTAATTCGAGTTGAAGAAAGCACCCTTTCTCTTGTTGGTTGGCATGTCGTCGGCAGCACACCGGAATGTCAAACCACCCTTGGCCAACGATATGGCCAACAAAATCCCAAGCAGTCAAATTTGCAGACTGTGCGGCGGCAATGGCATCAGCTAGCAAACTACATAGTGTCGCTGCAATCTCACAAAGATGTGAACTCTGGGGCCGTGGCGCGCTCGGATCCAGCGAGGTCCACGACATTCAGCCTCCGCACAGGCATGCTCCGGCAAGGGTTCCACATCTCTACACGGTGCCAAACACAAGGTGAAAATATTCTAGCAGCTTCTAGCAACTATATGCAAACAATCACAGAAAATCGAAAGTCGCGGCCTCGCAATGGTGCACTCCACCTTCTGACCCGTCTTTGCAGCTTCGAAAACGCGCTCGCGTTTGCCTGGCAGAGCTGCAGCAGTCATCGTACAAGCGAACAACCCAAGCACAGCAGATGTCGGGGAAACAGGAAGCAGAAGAAGACGTCAAACAAGATTATCACAAGAGAACTTTAACCCCTAAACAGTCTAGTGGACTCGGGCTGTTTCAAACTTGTGTGATTGCTGGTCCTGGGTCCAGAATGTTTAGGCAGTCTCTGCCGAAGTCCTCACCAAAAACGCATAATTCACGAGACCGAGTGGCTGATGCGAAGCTGGAAGATCGCATGGCTCCGGCTGGAAGCCTTGTGGGAAACACCGGCAGGCAGCACAGACGTTGCTTGGAATCGGTCGCCAAGACCCATAAAGCCGCAACTACAGTGCCATTCATTGCCCGTGCCTCTGCCCTGAACCACGCGCATAGCTTGCTTGGCCTTGTTCATCTTGGTCTCAGCGTAGACGACATTGGCTCGAGCTCGTGTGAAAGCTTCCTCCGCTGGGCAACACGGAGCATCCGTGGAAGAGGCTTCGGCATAGCGTGTTCAAGGTCTTCAGACCTTATCTGTTGGCGAACGATCTGAAAGAGTGGTCTTTCTTGCCGACTGGCGGCAAGCATTTCGTCGGGCTTCGTGCATCGAATCCACGTCAACCCATTGACGATGCCGCCGTCCCGAACATTCAGGTTGTGTCCTTGAGGCAGCAAGGCATAAGGAGCACGTGTCTGCGACTTCGTTGTCGCTACAGTATCCGCTATAAATGTGGAGTTCGACTTCATGTCTTTATTGTGGTTACTGTGCTACAGTCAGGGCGAGCATCCAATGCCGCTCTGATGTTCAGAGTTCAGCAAGTCGTCCACTTGTTCGTTGTAGACCTGCTGCCAAAACCGATCCGGCCGTAGGGGAGGCGAGAGAATTGGGCTGACGATGTGACGAGGAGGCAATGCCCTGACATGAAGCTAGCGGTCTACAGGACAGCATCCGGTCTCACACGCGCGGCGCGCGCGCCCCGTTTAGGCTTTCCAGCCTGGACGGCTGCTGCCTCGATGTCGTAAACATTCGCGACATCCTGGCTGATCATCAAAAACCTCGGATTCCGTCAGGCCCTGAGCGCCTACCCGCGTTTCGGCTTCAAGGGGATACGGTTTCGGGTTTCGGGCTTAGGGTAGGGGAGGTAGCAACAGGAGAGTGAGTCCACCCGATCCAAAGCCGAATTGGTGGAGTCTTCTTCTGCCCCCATCTTCCGAGAGATCCGACGGATCGAAACACAATGAAGTGACAAGAAAACTTCGAAGCCCCAAACGCTGAAGCCCAAGCCTTCATGATGCAACCACAGCCTGAGATCGCTGGAATACTGAAGACTGCGGAAACCTGAAAACGTAAAAACAAAAAGTATGAATAGAGGAAAGTCTAGACATGATCAACTCAAACTGAAACCTCTTGTCCACAACCTCCCTGAAACGGACCCTCTATGTTCAAAAGTGCCTCACGGACAATCCATTTTTGAAACTGCCGTGAGAATATTATGGGAGTTTCCGAAAATGAGGGGTACCTTATTTGGGGGTCCTTATAATAAGGATCCTACTATTTAGGGTGCTATATTAGGGTCCCCTATTTTCGGAAACTCCCTAAACCCTAAACCCTTTATAGAACCCTTATAGATCCCTTTAAGGAGCCCTTTAAAGGAACCCTAGGGTCCCCTGTTTTCGGAAACTCCCATGTGCAGCCCAGCGGACAGGGAAGCCACGAGACGCGGGAGGAGCCCCGCCTCGGTGGGAGTCAGGCGCCTTTAATAAAGATACTATATATATATATATATGTATATGTGTGCCTATCTCTCTAGAATATATATATATATATATATATATATATATGTATGTATGTATGTATACATGTGTATATATATATATACATATACATATATGTATATATACTTATAATATCTGTATAAATATACATATCATCTACTGATCGTGAGTGGAGGTGCTGCTTTTCTCGTAGCTACTGATACTGCTTGTCTTGCTATGTCTTGCAGACTCGGAACTCCCCTGCAATGTAGTTATAGTTAAGACATGGAGAGGTCGGCCCCGTCAAAAGCACCCGATAAGTGTCATCTACTGCGGAGATCCGAGCAATACGAGTACAAACCCGGAATCACCCCCTGTGCCTCTTCGCCCTTGGAGCTCTGGTGCAGAAGCGAATGTGTCTGGGCAGTGGAGAAGGGTAAATGTGCGACTAGCATCGGGCAATGGGAGGAAGTGTTTGAACCGTCTTCCTGCATTACTTAGTCGTAGTCTTTGTACCTCATCCTTGAACAGGTCGCAAGGGACTTCGGGCTGCACGTTGCACCGAGCAACGTCCATGTACTAACGTTTGACACTAATCCTGACCCTGGGGTCCGACGACTGCGACGAACTTGCTACGTCGACAGATGAAGACTACAGAGCGAGAGTGCCTATTCGAAGATTCCTTTTCTGCAAAGCGAATGTTACCGGCTCTCTCCTGCTACTGGTAGCGTGTGGCATGACCGCACCAACGCGAAAAACGAGTCAGCTGACAGTACAATAGCCGTTGCATGAATCTCGCGGTCGCTTGCCTTGCCGGAACCGGTTTGCCCGTAGGCGAGAACGGTGCCATTGATGCCCCGCAAAGCCTCGAGGTGTCAAACTTCTTGAAACTTCCCCGAGCGGTAGTCTTGATGAGCAAAGTGAGAGCACTTGCTTGGTTGAAGACGAGACTGATTAGAGCGCTTATTATGCTTCAGACCCATACGAGGGGGCGGCACCCAATTCAAAATTCGGCTTCCTTGCAAGGCATCTGCAGAACCCGGTTGCCATGCCTCGCGCAAGACCGGAAGCCCGATCTGCATGAAGACATCACGCTGCGCCTTAGGGCCGGCGTGACTGCAACTTGCGACCCGCCAAGCCCACTGAGCCAAGGCCTAAACTGCTTAGCCTTCAGAACTGGTCTTTGTCCCCGCACTGCAACGACACCCAACTCGACTTTTACTGAAGTTGGAGATAGTTGTGCACCGCTTCTTCACTTCATCCCAATTTGGGGCACTCTCGTCCGACATTCATGAGCCCGAAATGTTTCAGGAGCTTGCTTACTGATGACGTCACAAACCCTCCAAAGTTGGCCGGAGCGGCTGACTGCTCCCCGAAGACTCCATCGAAGCCAAACTCCTGCAGGACCGCCAATGGGCTAGGGATCAATGCAAGAGTGCATGTCACAGCATCGTGTTTTAATCAAGACGGTGCCCTCCCCGAAATCCCACCCTCACTCCAGCACGATATGTTTTTGCGCACATAATGTCTGGTGCATGTTGTGCTCGTTTGGCAGCAGGGTGCGCAGAAATCCATGGTCGGGCATGCCGCGGCTGCGAAAATGGCCATCGAATCGAGGACTCTTAATAGATCAAGCCCACACGTAGATGCGAGAAAGCGCACGCCAAGTCTATAGTATAGACTCTATACATCACAAGCACACGATGTCGTGAGGGGCCGAGGCCTCAGATGCTTTCCGGGTTCCTCCATGCGATTCAAACTCTGGGCCCTCTAGGCTTTGATGTCCGGCGCGTCCCAGCCCTTTGCCCTCAATGCGGCTGCGATGTAGTTGCATCGCTTGGCATTTACTCCGAAATCACTGTCTCCCAGTCGAGAGGCGCTCTTGACGGCAACGCTGCTGTCTCCCACGCTCACTTCGAAGTCATCCACGAAGGGCTGGCCACCGTTGAAGAATCTGGCAAAGTTGCCAATGCCGGACTTGAACTCCAAGCGCGCATAGCCCTTGTCAGCAAGGGTGTCGACAGCGTAGGAGTAGCCACCCAAGTCCACGTCACCCTGCCCAGCCTGTGGATAAGCATCGATGGCTGCCTTGAGCTGGCTGACAGCAGCTGCCTTGCTCGTGCCGGCTGGCCACGTCCAAGGGCTCATTTTCGTCTTGTCCGTGGACAGAGTGGACCAGCAATTGTTGGCGCCGGGGTTGCAGGCCGTGACGTCCGCCGTTGCTGTCTCAGCACCCAACAAGAGCATTGCCGCTGCAGCTGGGGCCGCCAAGGCAGCGCGGCGGCCAAGAGGAGGGACGAAGGCTGGCAAGGCGCAGAACAAAAGAGCACCGGCAGCCAGGAGCGCCACCCCCGAACGTCCACGGCGCTGCGCCATGACTAGCTAAACTAAGGAGGAATCGGCGGGGAGAAGCTTGTGGCTGCAGGTCAACAACTCAATATTCATATCGTGAAATGCTCTGATTCACTTCTAGACAGGCCTGACGATATCAGGACCAGATGTTTCAAATCAGCTTATGGCATCAAAAACCTCTCAACAAGTTGCACAAAAACGCGATGCAGCCACATGCAGCCACCTTCGGCTCGGGTGAAGACGATGTCAGTTCTGCCTGCGTTGCTCAGCACATGAGAAACATGGAATTCCGGTGTTCTCCGCTCCACCGTATCACACCGTCCAGACATGAGCCGTCAGCCTGGCCGGCAAGGAGCCGTTCGACAGTTTCGGCGTCGTTGCGCACCCGCACCTGGCTGTGCGTGGAGGCTGCCGGAGGTCCGCGAACTGTTCGGAGAAGAGGCAGTGCGGTCATCTGAACTAGTCTTTTGGTTTGGCGCTCACGCTTCCTCCTCCTGCACCACTATTGCTGCTGCTGAGCCGCTGCTCTCTTGGCACGGGTAGTGGCACTGGTGTCACTAGTGCGAGCATTCATACCAGTAGCTGCAGTATGCCACAGTAGCAGCAGCTGCAGCAATGGCAGCAGCAGCAGCAGCAGCAGCAGCAGCAGCGTTCCAGCGGTGTAGGTGTCGCGCTCAATCAATGAATGATGGGCAAATGAAGCAAGTAGGGCCGTCTTCGTCGACTCGCAGCAGTCGACGGCAGTACAAGGGCCATGGTCCTGTCACAGCTTGAAAGGAACTGCTGCGGGAAGCTGTCTGCAGGGAACTTGGGGGGATGTCACAGTCTGCCACACAGCTACCCTTCACACTAGAGGCCCCGCACCTGCGCGATCGGAGGCCGAACGCGGGCCCATACCTCCGAACAGAAAGAAGCGGCAATCCGTAGCTTAGCAGCTACGTGTAGCTTGTATCCGCCTCCATGGTAGATAAGCCTCTCCCAACAAAGCTGACGTCATTGGCTGTGCTGCCACTTGGCCCAAACAAACAAGCATCTGCTGCCCTCCCCCTCCGAAAATCCTCAGTACATGCATGCTCGCATGCTGAAGAAAACCGCCCTAGGCCGGGCCTGGACGCGTCCCGACGCTGACTCCATGAGTGAAAAGTCAAGGGCCGTGCGGTGGACTACTTGATGCCAGGGCCTGTGGCTGTCCTAGGTTACCTTCATCCGTGAGGCGGCTGATGGCTACTGCTGTACCTGAAGATCTTAGGAACGATCTTGTGGCTTCCGAAGCTGAGACTCCAGTTGGGGCATTTTGGCTGCTTCGCCCGGCTTTAGACTCGGCACGTCGCACAGGGGCTTCCTTGGAAGACCTTTGCTACCCACAGGAACCTTCGGACGGCGCAGTCGGCATGAGCGAATCTTTCTGATTACGCTGAGCACCTCGTGAATCGATGTTGACAAAGAAGCTTCTCTTGATGCTGGCTGACATGTTGACCTACCACTCCACACTCATCAACAAGACGAGTTCTGACGCATCCTTCAAACTTTCCACAGTGTTCCTGAGATTGCTACCTTCAGTCAAACCTAGCGAGCTCTGAGCTGTTCGCAGCCCCCCTTCGAAGTCCTGCTTCTGCTGGGCAGCCGGCCAGGTGAGAGCTTAAGACAAAGGGAGTCTGGTGGTGCAGCAGGGTTTTGCAAAAGCCAACCGCTGGTTTGACTGTGCCAAGCAGAGGCTGCAGGGATGTGTAGTCGTACATAGCGATCTTCTGCTGGGGGTGGCTACAAAACAACATGGACTGCAAACACCGAAGTGTGCTGGCTGGAGCTTAATGGTTTCTTCGTGGCTGGTGTTGAGGAACTCTCCCGCTGCACAGCGAGTTGGGCACCATTGAGCCTTCAAGCTGCTTCCGAACAAGATGCAGAAGATTTGATGGTATTGATGACGATGCTGCTGTACGTGTGCATGAGAATAGGGTCGAAGCTCGCAACTCGTTTATCTACCGAATCTATCTATCCACTTCTCTATCTCTCTATCTCTCCGTATCTCTCGCTCTCTCTTCTGCAGGGCATAAGGGGCGGGTCAGGCCCCCCGGCCTCATGGGCCCCCGTATGTTACGGGGCTTTCGGTAGGGCGCGAAAAATCATGGATTCCCCCAGTTTAGGCAAGCGAAATATATTGGTCTCCCTCTCTCTCTCTCTATCTGTTTGTCTGTTTGCCTATCTGTCCTTCTGCTATAGCAGCTGTACATAGTTTGTGAACCAAAGTGTATGAAAAATAGTATGTCTATACACCTATACGTAATCACATGTGTGCACGCATGCCCTGTCTGCATACACCTGTGTATGCATTGTTTGTTCTTGGGCTCTGTTCTTTCAAATTACAACTGTCTGTGAAGAAGCTATATAGTGGGATACAGCGTTGTAGCTCAGGGGCAACTATGGAATATGCGGACAGTCATTTACCATTTACCCGCCCAGAGCTGCTTGATGTGGAGCCAAGCATAAACATGAGCTGCTACCTGCTCAGCGTTTGTTCTGCAACTTTCAGGGTCAGAAAATATCCTTACATGGCACCCTATCTCCGGAACAGTGAAGTGGCACACTAAGGGGAGGTGAACGAGCCTTTGGCAGCTCCACTGTCCTCACCTGCACCTGGGGCATGGATTCTCTTGTCGAGAACTTCGCTGCGCCAAACTCTTGGGTGTCTCCAGAGCGCAGAAGGTACTCCGCGCAAAGTGCTATGCAAGGCATGCCATGCCTGTCTTCACAACTCACGCCAGTCCATCTTCGCACTTACTCGTGTATCTATTTGTTGACAGTTTAAGAGCGGCCTGTACGCATAGATGTAGGTAAGTGCGAATGCATGTATGTTCGTCTGTACTACTGCATGCATGCACGATGTTTGTATGCATGGGTGGTATGGTGCATGTATGCATGAACGTACACATGTATGTGTGCATGTATGCATGCATGCATTCATGCAGGAACGCGAACATGCATGTATGCATATGAGACTGCATGACTGTATGACCGTATGCATAGATGCATCGATGCATGGATCGATGGATGGATGGATGGATGGATGGATGCATGCAGCATGCACGGATCGATGGCTGGCTGGGTGGGTGGGTGGGTGGATATGGGTGGATTTATCGATATGTGATGTGTGTATGTATGTACGCATGTACGCACGTGCGTATGTATGTATGTATGTATGTATGTCTGCATGCATGTATGTATGTATGTAGGGCTCGAATGGCCGCAGCAGCGCGGAACTATCGGTAGCCCCAGTGCCCATGAAAGGCACGCCTTCGCCTGGTGCCGCGCTTGCGAGGCGGCATGCAGATCTTTGACAACACCCTGACAGGCAAGACGACTACGTTGGACGTTGAGGCCAGTGGCACGTTCGACACTGTCAAGACGCAGTCCCAAGATAAGGCAGGCATCCCGCCCGACCAGCAGCACCTGATCTTTGCTGGCAGTCAGTTTGAGTGCGGCCGTACGGATTACAACCTGCAGAAGGAATCGACCCTTCATGTGACGGCGCACTTGCGACGCGGCATGCAGATCTTTGTCAAGATCCTGACGCTCACCTTGGACGTTGAGGCCAGTGGCACGTTCGACACTGTCAAGGTGCAGTCCCAAGACAAGGCAGGCATCCCGCCCGACCAGCAGCACTTGATCTTTGCTGGCAGTCAGTTTGAGGGCGGCCGTACTGTTTCGGATCACAACCTGCAGAAGGAATCGACCCTTCATTTGACGCCGCACTTGCGACGCGGCATGCAGATCTTTGTCAAGATCCTGACGCTCACCTTGGACGTTGAGGCCAGTGGCACGTTCGACACTGCCAAGGCGCAGTCCCAAGATAAGGCAGGCATCCCGCCCGACCAGCAGCACTTGATTTTTGCTGGCAGGCAGTTTGAGTGCGGCCGTACTCTTTCGGATCACAACCTACAGAAGGAATCGACCCTTCACTTGGCACCGCACTTTCGAGGCGGCATGCAGATCTTCGTCAAGATCCTGACGGTCACCCTGGAACAGCAGCTGCTACGTGACGGAGTTTCGAGATTGCTTAGTTTCCGGCGTCAAATGCTGATGAGGGGTAATTCAAATGTACAGAGCAGTAAGAACGAACCTGCGAAGGTATTGCTTGCTGTTTGTTTAGCCGAGTAGGGCTGCCGGCTGGAATGTGGAATATGACCCTAGCCACATCCTGCGAGTATGCATTTTGAGCGGAACTGCGCGGAACCGCAGCTGCACCGCTCGCCTCCTTGGACATGATTTTGCACTCACCCTGGCTGCTTAGTGTTTTTGTGTTTGGACAGTTGGTTACCTTTTCCGCGGCCCAATGCGTGTAAACGCTGTCACTGTGCGCATTTTGTGGCCGCGTTGAGGGCTCCGGCGGTTTGGATGGCCTCTCAGGAGCCCGGTTTGGAAGAATACCTTCCGCTTTCGGGTGTTCGTGTCCTGCTCTTCCGTTTGTTACCCTGAGAGCACACCACCAGTCACTACTGTAGTCGTGGATTTCTGCTCCAGGGTTCTGTTCTCGGTGGCTTTTTGGTAGCCCGCAAGGGATACCAGGCGCTTTGAATCAGCCAGGTCCGTGGCCTTCTTTGGCAAAGCCTGAAGGTCTGCAGGAGTGCTGCTTTAACTTTGATGTTGGCTCCGTCTTGTCTTGATTTTGCATGTGCTCGGGGATGGCGTTTCTGCCTTAGGCGCCAGTTAAATCCTCGAACATGTGATTCCCAGCCTTAGCGCATACTGGTACGTGTCCAGATTTCTGCGCGAGGATTCCCTAATTAGATGCAAGCCAAAGGGCCGCGTCGCTACGACTCTTCGCCCGAAACAGCAGAAACAGCAGATGTATGTATGTGTGTGTGTATGTATGTGTGCGCATGTGCGCGTGCATGCTCAGAAAACTGCATGAGATTGATTGAAAGGTGACAAAGAAAGCAACAACGTAGAGTCGTGATGTAGGTAGGATGCATGTATCTCCTGCATGCATACATACAAACGCACAGCAGCGGGCGCCTCTTTCCCTGCCTTGTCGGCCGTTGCACAGCGAGTGGAAGCCTGGCAGTTCCAGAGTTTGCACTTGGGCACCAGGGCTCTGCACAGCCAGCAAGACCGGCTCAACCTCGCCATGCAAGGACTTGGACTTGGGAAAAACCTAAAGAAGAAATTTCACATAGATACCCGCCAGCCATACACAACTCACCGACTGCATCCGAAGCGCAGTTTCGGCTGAAACTCTCTCAGTAACCCGAAACCCTAAACCCTAATCCCCACTATATAAGCCCTATTCTATAATGCCTATTATATATAATCCCTATAAAATATAATCCCTATTACATATAGTCCCTATTATATATAATCCCTACTATATAATCCCTAAGCCCCATCCTGAAAGAGCCCCAGAAAGCCGAGGCCTCGCTGGGCACCGCAGGGTCCGGGCTGAAAAGGATCGAGGAGGACTCGGGGGTCCCTGGGCTCTTCAGCCAAGCTTCGGTGGTAACTTGTAAGAATAGTCGTAATGACAGCAATAATGATAATAGAATCATGGGGATATATATATAGAGAGAGAGAGAGAGAGTTAGGGATCGAAGGCTTGAGCTTGAGCACAAAAGTCTTCAAAGGACACAAGTGGGAAAGGCTTCTGCTAGCAACCTACAACGCCTTTGCCATGGCCGCGCGGTCGTCATGCTTTGGGCCATGTCACACGGCACACCGAAGCGAAGCTGAGCGGGCTAAGGGCAAAACATGTCGCTGTGATCATGAGCTCCGTTTCCGGGTTTGGTCGGAACAGTACGATAACAACAGAACCTGAATGGCCGCCATGGTGCGGATCTCCCGGCCGTCGGATGTCGTGGGCCGCGGAGCCTGCAGCAGTACTCGAACCCAGCTTCACAATGCCACGACCACATGATGTCAACGAGCCATGTCATGATGCGAAGCCCAGCTCCCGAAGAAACAGCATCCGGCTCAGATTAGCTTGAACTTAAGCGTCGCTGCGCATTGGTAGCTGTCGTTTCATGTATTGCATACAGAGACATTTAAGCAAAAAGGAGGAAGCGCACTTTATGGGAGATAGGACCGTTGTGCCGTGTACCGGTACATGCCATGATTGTGCGCTCTGAGTACAAATTCTCAGCCCCGACCAACTTACTGGACGTCCTCATTCATGCTAATTATGTTGTGTCACTAGGCTGTTTCTATCTACTCCTGGTCTACTCCAACGACGACTACTACTACGACAACCACCACTACCACTACCACTGCCGCTACCGCTACCTCTGCCGCTGCGCTTACCTCTGCCACTCCCGCGACGACGAGTACTACTACTCCGCTGCGACATTGGCATCATGCTGCTACTCCGGGGTTGGTACACACGCTGCTTGCATGTACTCTGCAAGCAGCACTCTGAGATGGCCAAGATAAGAGGCTGTGGGGCCGGACATGATGAAACCGTAACGAAATCTCTCTACGCAAAGCTATACACACCTGTCCATGTGTACATGTTTCGCACAGACGAACACTCTGCACGCCCTTCGTCTCATCTGTCTTGGGAGGCCGTATGTACTTGATTGTATGCTGCGATTCTCTGTCCGCATTGCAGAAGGATAGCCGCAGAACGAAAAGTCAAGACTGTGAATTCTGAAAATTATGCCAAAGCTGTATCCATCCCTAACCCCTGAATCCAACTCGCAAATCCTAAACCACAAAGCAAGGATCCCGAGGTCCTTCGCAGCTGCAATCGGCTCTTTGGCCTCTGCAGAGCCGGAAATGTCTCCCCCTTGAGAGTTGAGGTCCCAAGTTCAGGTTCCGTCCGGTTCTGGAGGGTCTAGGGCCAGTCTACAGTAGGGGTCGGGTCCCTCTACGGCTTTGGGCCCACTTGAGGGTCTCAAGTCTAGTTAGTATTGGGCTTCCATGCAAGTGTCTGAGACTACATCAGGAGCTTCGAAACGTGAAGTGCAGGAAAGCTCCCAAAGAGAGCCTCTGCCACCGCGACGGGCTCAGAGCAGGGCAGCGGCTCCTGACGGTGACAACACGTCCAGCAACGTCTCGCAACAGGGTCATATGCTTGTTCGTAGGCCCGGCTCCTCCAGACTTCTCAGCTTCGCAGGCCCAGTACATTGCGTGATCACGCGTACCTGAACAAGCCTTGCCTAAAGGCCCGGCCCAAAACATCGAGAAGCCTCAAGGATCACCGGAGTCGCAACTGCTTCGGCCTGGTGAGGCAGGTGGAGCTCAAAGTTTAGGGGGTCACCCGAAGCTTCAGATGCTTCAGCCTTACAAGATCTGCCAGGAGCCAAAGGCTTGAATCCTGGCATTGAATTAATAGTGTTCCAAAAAGCATTCCAAGAGTGTTCCAAAAAAGTGTTGGGAATAGTGTTCCGGAGTTCGATGGAATTCCAAAAAAACATTCCAGGGGAGCACCCTTGAATCTGAAAGCATTCCGAATGGGAGCACATGTTGAAACACTTGTTGGAACACATTCTTGGCAGCAAGTTATTGGCGGAATGCTTTTTCGGGAACGCTTTTTGGAGTGCTTCTTGGAATGCATTTCGGAGAGCCTCTCTCTAGATCCAAGTCATAAGTGTTCAAAAAAGCGCTCCAAAAAAGTGTAGCAGGGTGCTCCGTCCGAATACTTTACGGAACACTTTTTTGGCCAGAGGGTACCCACGGAACACTTTTTGAACACTTTTCCGGAATGCTTTTGGAATGCTTTTGGAACGCTAAAGAATCCGATCTGCCCATCCCAGTCTTTGGCTATCCGGATCTTGCAACTTCAGCCTCTTTTTCTCTCACAAACTCATCCACCTGCCGTTTCTGTCAGCTTCTCATTTCAGCTTTTCAGGGTGTAGGGTGTTGATGTCAGGACGTGGTCGCTGGCCCAAATATTCACCGCGAGTTCGAGGACCCAGTGCCACATGTGCCACAACAGAAGGATCCAGGATCGCGTCAGGCGCGTGAATATCGCAAACCCCAACTTCCCATTAGACAGGAACCATTCACAGGTACGCCTCAAACGCGCAAGCCCTATTCCCCCATGAGTATTGAAATCGAATTGCGGAGCCCAGACACCCTGCACGCCGGCTCCTGAACCAAAACCGAAAGGAGAGCCTGCTGTCCGTTGCTGGAGTGAGCTGCGGCCCGCATCCGCCTCTCCTTGCAGGACTGGCACGTGGCAGCATCATCATTGTCTTGATGCAAAAAACTACTACCATGGCTATTGTAGACTATGACACGGTTGCCTGAAGCTAGTGACTTTATGTGACTCATACATATGACGGTTGGATACGGTGGGTGAAGGTATCTGCTCGATCTGAAAGCGTTCTTTCATGCAACGCAAGAAAGCACAGCATGCAGCCTGAAACCCAAGCTTTCCAGGTAGATATGGCTGCCTCGACCTTCCTCCCAATGCATGACTGTGGAGCCACGCTTTTTTCAAACACGGTCGGCATAGCGACTCGAGGCTTTTCTTGGCACGATTAAAGAATGCCATCTGGAAGCCAACCCCGTCGCGGGGGAAGCCATGAAACAGTGCCGACCACTGCCCAGTCGTGTGTGGTGTTGAGACTCTCGGGCGCCAAGGAGGATGCACAGGTTCCTTTCAAGTCTAGGGGCTAGGCTGTGGTGCCGCTGAACGTCTTGTGAAGACTTCAAGGAGGGGAGGGGAGGCGCCCCCTCCATGAATGATGACATGCTTGGAGTTGAATACCAGTCCTGTCTGCTTGAAACCGGATCCTGTTCTGCTGGGGAGGACAAGGGTGATTTTTTGATGCGTCTGATGCCAGCTGCGGTCAGCTTCCTGCCTGGTTTCGTGGCTTCCCTCGGTGCTACTGCTGGTGAAGTAGATCCTGCGGTGCTCCTCATTAAACGCCAGGCCAGTGATTGGTGTCTCTTTCACGGTATATCTGGCCTGAGGTGGGATGCCGGGTTCAGAGCACCGGGAACATGCCGCAGTCTTCTGCAATGCAAGACAGATATTATTTCCTGCGCAGAACTGGCGCTCGAATGGCAGTGGAATGATACGGGGCTCTAACAACAAAGGCTGCCACTCGAGTGCCGCAGGAGCGTTCCAAAACTCGAAGCCGCGAAACGTGTGGCATGCGGTTTCAGCAACTGGTGCTGAGAGGCACTAAAGTCCGCCCGCGCCTCCATGTGACAACTGTTTGACTTGTAGTTCAGACCCTAGAATCAAACACTCATTGGCTTAGTCTACTCCATGTCCTTCTTGTGCGTCACCCTCGTGTCAACTTGAGGGCATGGCCGGACACTTTGGGGGCCCTGCGCTTTCCCACGAAGCCCAACCCCAGCACTAAACAAAGCCTTCCTCGGAAATATCCCCAACATGATCCAGTGTTTCGGGGTGCCACAAGGCCCCTTTAATGTTAAGGGCTATCCCAGGCCGCAGTGGTCTGTGCCAGCCAAATCTCCGCGTGGAGCAGGCCCTGCCCCAAATCTTCAGAGTTTACGCGGGGCGGGCCTGGACATACCACAGACTCAGACTTTAATTGACAGACAAGACACGAGAGTTGCTGCTGAGGTGGGAACTCTACAGTGGGAGAACGACCTTCCCAGTGTCGCAAGCTCGCATATACACAAGTAGTTGTTTTACTCATGCCTGAAGCCCCCCCCCTGCCAAAAATAATGACCGAAACTCGAGGACGAACACGCGGCCTCCCAACCTCAGCCGTGACGCCGTCGGCCCTTGCCGCCGGTCGGCCGAGGTGGCCGGCGCCTCAGAGTTCCAGGCGCCACCGAGAACACCAGCAGCACCATCAAAGTCATCCATTACCCCTGCTGTCTCGCCTCCGCATTCCCCTTCATATCCGACAGACCCGACTTTCTCTGCAGCGCTATGGTCATGAGTCAGCTGTCATCTTGATCTTCATCCGATTCCCCCTTCTCACTACAAGTAGCAGCTAGCACAGCAGCGCAGCAGCAGAAACAGCATACATTTACACCATCAGAATCGACACAGCAGTCACCATCGGCAACATACTCATCATCAACACTGCCTATCACCATCCCCAAGACAACTGATTGACCGCAGCCGCCATTTAATGGTCGTCGTCCTCGTCCCATCGATGGTCACCAACTGCAGCGTCCATGTTACCCTGACAGACTCACAGCCAGCATCCGCAGCAACAGCAGCAGAAGCAGCTGCAGCTGCTGATCATCCTCCTGCTCCTGCTCCTGCTCCTGCTGCTGCTGCTCACTGCCACTGCTGCTGCTACTACTGCTACTACCACCACGACTACTACGACGACGACGATCGAGGTCTTACGTGACTATGATCCCCATATTTCTCTCTGATGTGATCTACATCGATATGTGCAAATCAGCTGATCGCTGAGGTCTGGCACGTGTCGCCAAAAGTCTCTCGATCGAACTCGCGGGCCTTCTCGCGGTCGATCTGGCACGGATTTCAAGGAAGAGCTGCACATGTTGAAGCGCCACAGCAAGCAGCATCCATCGCATGAAAGGGAAAGATCACAAGTCGGCCTTCTGTCTCTCCGAGGTTCCTGCGCGCTCTGTGGCCTCGCGGGATGAAGTAAGACATTTGTAGCTGCTCCAGGTTCCAGCTTGTGCGAATTTGGGAGGTTGATAGAAGCGTCGTTCTTCGGAACCGGAGACCTATGAATCTCAGTCCCGGCGAACTCGGAAGTTCCACTCTTCCACTCCTCGCCTCGCAGCTAATTTGGTCGAAGAAGGACTTCGCTTTGTCGTAGCCTCCACACTGCGAGGCTGGAAACACGGCTCGTGGCTGCTAGTGTTCAAAGTAGATTCTAGCGGCTTTGGCGGTCTGAAGCGACAAGGCTGCGATGGTTGCAGATCTCGTCCTGCTGATTGCTGCACACTTGGCAGCTCACTGTTTGCACACTAGCCACTCCATAACCCAAAATTCGCACGTGGTGTTGCAACCGGTAGAGAGATAGAGGAGCTGTTTAGCCATCAATTCAACCCATGCCTGCGCCCCAGAAGGCCCGAGCCCTTACAACAACCCTACAGCCCTCACTCAACCCTATACAGCGTCGGAGCCTGTGAGGGGATGGAGATCTGCTGCAGCCTCACCTGCTCCACGCTCTATGCAAAAATCTAAGCTCCGATGTGATTCCACGGGTTGGGGGGTCTTAGATTTAAGTGGGGCCGGTGATCAGTGGCCGAAGACCGGTCTCACGGCAAACCCTCAACCGAACCCGAAAGCTGTCAAGAGCAGAGGCCTGCTGGTGCGTCGTCCTTTTCCAGCTTCTCGAAGCGCTTGTTGGCAGCATCTAGGTCGAAATCCTTGGTGAGCATCAGACTACGGTTTAGACTCTTTGACGGTTCAGGGTTTAGAGTTTATAGAGGCGGAACCTTTAGAATTAGAGGCGAAACCTGATTCTCTCCACTGAGCAGCAATCAGTTCTCTGCGGGACTTTGATATCTCAGGCCCCGCACCCCGGCGCACTCGCGCTTCGTGGCCGCATTCTCTTCGGGCACCAGCTCGCCAACCTCGCGTTCAGTGTTCAGAAAGCAGGGCGAGTCTTTGACCAAGCTCGAGTTTAAGTTCCAGTAGTTGTCGCTCAGAAATAAGAACACGGCTCCTGAGCACCGGCCTTCGCATACTGGCTTTCATTGATTATTGGGATGCTTTGGGGCGGCTCTAACCAGAACCTGCTGATCTTGGATGACATGATGATGGAGAACGCCACAAGCTGAAGCTTCTTTCAAGAATCGGCCCTCTGGGCACGCAGGGTGGTCCTTAGGGCCAGGCGGGCGTACCGTCGTGTCGGGTGCCGCCACCCTGTCGGACCAGATCGTTGAACGGGCAGTGAGCTCGTCAGCTCCTCTATCACACCCGGCAGCCTCTAAGACCCGCATCGAATTCATCGTTCCCCTCGAGTCAACCGACCCGGGCACACCCCCCACAGCGTGCGGATGTCGCAAGTTCAGACTGACCAGCCTACACAGAGCAACGCACCGCAGAACCACAGAACGTGACGATAAACCACCGCCACCGCTAATAACAGCGATAGCCGCAACTCCAAAAGCAAGTTATGGACATCGAATTAGCATCGATTGTACTGGTGCTACTGATTGCGAGAAAAACTGATGGCAACGACAACGGCAAGTACAACAGGAGACCAGTTTACAAACCATTGATATTTCCATAAGGGGAATCCTGCCTTTCCGCCCTTGGCGCCATATCCTGGCGAGCTCAAGCAGTGAGAAGGTGGAAGGGATCAAGCACAGCACACAGGAACGATCAGGATGTGAATAATCTGACACAGGAACTCGTCGAACCCAGACCTCAAAGCACAGTCACCTTCAAACCTCTGCAAGTGAAGAAAGCAGCGATAAGCATGAACACAGACAGCTACAACTCCTGCCCAAAAACAATCCGGCGAGCCACAACACTGCCCGAAAGCGCTGCACCCCAAGCGAGCCACTTCTTGCCTTTGCTGTCCTTTCCAAACTTTCCCTGCAAGGCAGGTTTGGAGACTTGGAGATGTTGCGAGCTGGATATACGACAAACATCCAGAGCTGAAAGAAAGAGAGCCCTGACGGACGAAGCATCAAGACCGGAGAAAGCACATTTGCGGTTTCTACACATTCATGCAGCCTGCGTTCCTCCACGCTTCTGATAAGGCCAGAGGCGTAGTTCCAGAGAATGAGAGAGAGCGTGACGCAGGCAGGCGTAAAGCCGAGCGAACAGATGAAAAGGGTAGTGGATATGACTGGGGGTGTCGCTGATGCTAGGTCCTGCTAGGTGCTAGGTGTCCTGCCGCTAATGGCGGCGCTAGTGGTGCTGGTGCTCTTGTTGGGATTGGTCCTGTTGTTCTTGTTGCTATCATGACTGCAAATGTCACAGAATGCGAGCGTCTCGAGGCATATCCCGAAGAGCAGGCCTTTCCGCCCTTTCCGTGCCCTCTGTCCCTCTCGAACTTTCCTTTGGCCTGCGGCAACACAAGAGAAAGGGCCATCGCTCAGGATGCTGCAAGCTTACGTGTTTTTTGGATCCTCCCGGTCCCAGCTGAAGGGAAAGATCCTGCATGATACCAGTACCAAACAATCCCCCGTCTTGCTGGCCTTTCCGCCTTTGCCATCGCCCTTGTGATAGCCTCCAAATGTGGGCATGCTTCTGTGTCTTGCACTACAAGAGTCAATCAAGCGAAAACAGGAGGCTCAGAAGCCAAGAGGGTGAATCGATTAACGCGCAAGCAGCTCGTGTTTGAGTTGTTACAGGTTTCGAACCATTCTCGTCTGCGAAGCTGGCCTCCATTGTTGCCGCCAAAGCCACCCCCGTAGCCTCCGCCGTGGCCGTAGCCACCACCTCCACCACCTGAGCTGGTGGCAGATGCAGGCAACACCCTTGGCCGGGAAAGGCTGCTTCTGCACAAAACTGGCACCTGGCGCCCTGCCCTAAACCCGAAAGGCGACTGACCCTGCCAGGCCGACCAACCCAAAACCAATGCACTCCAGCGCATGGCGCAATGATCACAATCTGTGCCTGGCCCCTCCGGCTCACCATAATTATACTGTATTACACGTCTCAGGCAGGCGTTCATAAGGCCAGAAGTCGTGGGCCAGCCCACTGTGCAGTAAATTATGCTACATTCTATATTTCATTATATCCATAATCTCCAGGAAGCTCCGAAGCCTCCGAGCTTCCAAGTGCCGGGCCATGGCCGTAGCCCTGATGGCCGTAGCCGCCGCCGCCGCCGCCGCCGCCCTGGTAGGAGCTGCTGTAGCTGCCGCCACCTCCGCCATATCCGCCGCCTCCGAAGCCATAACCTGGAAAACTCGGGACTTTAACTTTAGGATAAGCAGCTTTTTGACGAATGCGTTCGATCTCCAGAGCATGTTCACTGCAATGGATATCTACACAACCTGGCAAGCTGTCTGAAAGGCGTAGCCCCGATTGCTGCACATGCGGACTGAAAACCTGGCACCGAAGCGCGGTGTTTCGTCTACAGCTTCACGGCAAAACTCAGACCTATGGTCCTACAAAGTCTCACGTTGTACACCGCTGCCTCCGCTCTTTCCACCGTACTGGCTGTGGCCGAAGCCCTGACCTGCAGTACAGGCTCTCAAGCTGTCGAGCACGGAGAGTCAGGATTGAAGACTCGGGAGCGGTTCTAAAATGGTGCGGACTGCAAGAGGCTGCACAGGCCTTTGCCAGTGCTCCAGGCAGACTCGCGTGGAGCCGGAGCCTGCGCCGGCAAACAGTTGCAGGGACAACACTCAACTACTTGGGTCAGCGAACCGAAAGCCTCTTCTGGTCAACCGCATTGATTGAAAACCCTGCCATGCACGAAGTGAGGGGTCCAATGGATAGCCAAGGCTTGAATCAGAAAAACCACGTGCAGATGGAGTAGAGTTAGGGTAGAGTCAGTCGCCGCGAGCGAAAAGTGATTTGATAGGCTGTGCTGAATCCCAGGCCACAGTCCAGGCCTGCGTGCTCCATGCATTGTCCCACGCCTTGCAGGGAGCTATAGACAGGCTATGGGGGCTATATTATATTGTCCTACCTTTCGGGGGGATCGACGTTTGGTTTCGAGGGTCAGGCCATTCTACCGCTGGCGAGGGCTTTTGAAGCACTTAGCGGCACTGGAGAAGAGAAGCCAGCAACTCTATCCTCACGCAAGCACCAGTACCATGCTGCTGTGCAAGCCCATTTCAGTCGACATTGTGAGAAGATATGGAACAAATTTCCGACTGCTTAACCCGTAAAACATGAAAACAGCGCTAAGTTACTGCACTCTCTGGCCCTCCTCCCCTCGCTGTGGCCTCGCCCTTTCGGGGCTGCTCCCAGCCGCGATTACCACCACCTCCTCACGCCAAGTCTGAGCGACTCGATAGCATTTCGTCATGGCACAGGCTGCCAAGACAGACTCGAAGCAAGGAGCATCATAGACACATTATATATATATATATATATATATACACATACATGCATATACATACATACACATTACGTTACATACCGAGATACATAGACACATAGAGACATGGTCGCATACCTACATACATGCATGCATACATACAGACATGCAGACATGCAGACATGCACGCAGACTGACAGACAGACAGACAGACCGACAGACAGACAGACGGACGGACGGACGGAGGGACAGACAGACAAGGTGAACAGCAACGAAAAAATGAATAGCATAGTTTGATGATGAAAGGGGCCAATCGTAGCACCACGTAGCAGTTTCCTGACGGGGATAGGAAGGGTTGAGGAGCAGACAAGTAGCTGTGGCGCCCTTTTGCAAATGAACCCTTTTCAAGTCGTTCAGATGGTTTCAAAGGTGCAGTCCTGTGCCCACGCCAAGCGCCGCCGATATCGCGGCGCCGCCACCTTTGCTCCCTGGCAAGGCAGACGGCCGTAGAAGCCGGAAGGGACACTGGCTGCTACCCCGAAGCAATACTCCCCGAATGGTTCCCACGAACCGATGCATATCAGGCTGGATGACTAAGTCAGTACCCTACATCAACTCCGTCTGGAATGCTCAAGTCAAGACTGCAAACCAACAGGACTGCAGGCTTTGCTGATAGAACCACAAAGGTAGCATCAAGGAACATCCACAAAACGTGTCGGTCGGGACAGCTGTCTACCGCAGGGGTGAAGCCCGTGGAGACACCCTTCCTGGCAGCTGGCATGCCGGTTTTAAATAAATGTGAAAAGTCATCATACTTTGGTGGGTATGACTAGGACTACAACTGCTGGACGGCGGGAGTTCCACTTCGACGCTGACAACGACGACGGGGACGACGGATGATCGTGACAAATCTCACAACGACGATGATGATGATGATGATAATGATGATGAAGATGATGATGGTGGTGACGATGACGACGACGATGATGATAATGACACTGATAATAATGAAGATGATGATGATGGTGATGACGATGCTGATGTCGATGATGACGATGAGGATGGCGATGATGATGATGACGACGACGATGACGGTAGGCAAATCCGAGCCAGGTCTCTTGCAGCATATGCTTTCATAAACAAAGGGATCGTGTTGAAGCTTCTTTTCCTTCCGCCTCAGCCTTCGGAAGCTCTTACCATCGAGCAAGGTGCCGAGACTTTTGCTCCGCATTGCGGTTACCTGGCAGGACCTAGCAACCCTTCTCCTAACTGTACATGTTCAGACACAGGCTGCGCGCGCTCGCAGCTCTCATGGCCGCCATTGCAGCCACAGACACTAAGACTAACTTTTGTACATTAACTGTAGGAGCTGAAGCTTTCTTCTAACGACTGCCGAAGAGCCGCTGCTTCAGTTGAGGATTCTTGCTGACGATTTGGCCATCAGCCGTCTCCGGGAGAGCTGCGTCAGACTCTTCGATGATGGCTTCTGCCACATCGATTGAGCCGGAAGCACCAGGGAAGAAATACTCCTGATGCTTCTGTGTGCTTGGAGCCAGTCCATGGCCCATGGTAGCACCCAAAGGTGGCTGGGCAGCGCAGCCAGGAAATCGGGATCCGGCGTTGACGTGGAGACGCTCCCGAGTTCCCAGAGAAAATCCCAAGGCATCCCGCTTCGTCTGCACTCGCCTAGCAGATGGTGGGGCCGGCTGCAGTGGCCGGGCGGCATCCAAACTTGGGCCTTTGACCAAATCCGAACCCACTTCCGACCGCACCACTTTCGACTCGGCAGTCACAGCTTGGCTTCCTCGCTTGTTGCTCGGCTCGACGGGCTGCGACGGTGTCTCGTCGACTGTAGGTAAAGCAGTTACTCCCCCGGCGCTCCCCTTCAGAGCTTGAGGCTTCGGTGCAACTTTGGCCGCGCCTTCTTGACGCGGCGGTGCTGCTCCTCCTTTAGATATCTCCTCGTACTCCTTCCGGGACATTGTCTTAGGCTTACTGCTTTTGATCTTCTCCCCTTTCTTCGTTCGATGTCTCTCTTCCAGTTCCACACCAGGAGACATCACCATTACCTCCATCATGGGAGGTTGCTGCGACTGAAACTTCCTGAAACCATCCTGGAATTCGACAGAGTTCTCCTGCTTGCTTTTCGCATTCTTGTCACGCGCTCGCCCCCCCCGCTTTTCCGGCTGTGCTCTCTGATCTTGTTGAGAGACTTCATCCTGCTTGCATACGAATGAGGGGGCCGGGTTCGGGTTGGGCAATCTGTGGACCTGTGGCGGCTGTACCCAAATCACATTGCCCTCAGAATCATGTGTGAACTGCTTCTTGTCATCCTTCATTTGGGCGAGCTTAATTGCTTCTTCAATCTCTGCCGCCTTCCTCTCTGTCCGAACTTGCTCGTCTCGCAGCTTCCTGGCCTCGCGCTCCTTCATGTCTCGGAGCATGGCTTCCTCCTCGTCTTCCTCGCGATCGTCCACCAATGGGATGAGCTGGCTTCTTACTGTCGGGGTCTTTGGCGTCTCTACCTCCTCTGCAAGAGACTGGGGGCCAAATCTGGATGTAGGCCTGCTGCCAGGACCAGAGACAGATCCAATCGATGCACGCGATCCCATCCGCCAGACGGACCCCCGGCCTTTTCTTGACTCCTCAGCTTTGCGGCCAACTTTCCGAATTGGCACACAAGCCCGCGCCCAAGTGTCAATTCGACATCTGGCTGGCTCAGTCTCCAAAGACCATCCGTCTTTGCTGTTGGCATCTGCATCATCTAATCCACTTGTCCATGAAGCCGGGGCTGATCCGGGTCTCGGAGCCACCTCGAGAGTGCCTCGAGACCTCGGCAAGCCCTCTGTGCTCTTCGGTCTCAAGCTCTCTTGGGCTGCAGACGGTGTGGAAGGATCTGTCCCGGTTGTCTGCAACTCGCCTATATCATGTCGGACGAAACGCAGTTGCATTTCACCCGTTACAATCTCGCACAAGGCATCCGCGGCAAACCCGAAGGACTTCCGATGAATGTAGCTTTGGTACAGCAGGATCCCTCCTTCTTGCAAGATCTGCTCCAACACGGCTTCTACCGTATTTTCCGCATCAGAAAATGGATCTAGCACGCCAGCCCCTTCGGCATCGTCCGTGGTCGCCGGGGCCGCATCCATCTGTCCCCGAAGCGCTGGAGCAGATTGAGCCCAATCTTGAGGATCTGCTAGCTTCAGGTCCGAAGCCGTACCGCCCGCGTCAACACATCATCTGCTCCCTGAGCAACAAACAAACTCCATGCCTGCGAACACCCTCACGTCACGGACAAGCAGGGAACATGCAGAGTTGCTTTGAAGATAAAAGGTTGTCTAGTCTGGCTGGTCTGGCCGACGCACAAAAGACTCCAGACCCCGAACTCTTCAAACATCCCATGCATTCACACACAGGCGGCGCGCCCATACGTGGCTTTTCCCGACATGGCAGGGCCTCGTCAGGTCAGGCAGACTGCTGGAACTCAACAATCGGCATTGCTTGCTTGATGGCTTGCCTGCTACATAGATACGTGCACGTACTCATCTATGCATAGACAATGCAAAGATCTAAGCGGCAGATTCCCCCTGCATGCTCCGACACTTCGGACTTCGCCTCCGAACGGGATCTCTCCCTTGCCGCCCTTGCCGTCTTTCCCTGCGTACAAAACTGCACGATACATACCAAAGTGCGACTTGTAGGCTTTTAGGGGGAGAAGCAAATCTGGCCCAAGTATAGGGGGCTGTGTCGAAGATATCACCTGCTGAGCTGACTACCACCCTCAGTCGGACTGTTGGAATGTTGGTGGCAATAGACGTGTGCTTGCATCGCATCCAGGTGCTCTGTAAAGTTGCTTCTGGCACGAAGTGCTGCACCCCGATTTGCCTGATGGTCTTTGGTTGATGGACACGATCGCCGGATCAGTGGCCTCAGCGTCATACGATCAAAGCTTTGCTGCTTCTTCGCATTTCGATAGGGGTCTTGCACTTCGCCAGGGTGGCCTTCGACAGCACTCGCAAACTTAGAGACCTTATAATGTGCTGCAAAGCCGCAGCACCTGGCTGCTTCCCAGATTCCAGCACCGTCAAGTCCTTGATGTCTTGACCCCGAAAGATGATGAAGTCATACACCTGTCCATGTGCACATCTGCTTAAGTCAATCGACGGACCTGTCTTGAGCTATGTCAGCGTATGCACAAGTAGCTCAGCTGCTGAGGGGAAGGTGCCAGATGCACGTGGTGCAAAACTAGGCTCGGTCTAGAACTGCATTGGGTCCGTTTAGAAACATGCCGTCCCACCACTGCGATTTCCAGTTCGTTGAAGTGTTGCGACCGTCTCTGCAGCATCAGTACCATGTGTCAATGCACGATTTGCTAATGAAATCAGACTCAAGTCGAAACTGCACGAGTATCTGCCAGCATGTGTGGAACGGCATGGAGCTTTCATCAGAACGCCTCGCTGGAGGGAGGAATCTCCGGCGCCTTCCTGATTCAGGGGGATGCCGCCGTGACTTCCGAGGGGGTGGGCATGGGCATCCTGACCTTATGTAACCTGACAATTGTGAGAGCTACATATACAAATCCAAAGGCTGTACCGAGTCTACAGCCTATCGCATGCGGCACCTTGCGAACGGACAGCAAGGCGGACTTGAAAACTTACCGACAGGCACTTATATCGAGAATCGGGACATGCGACGCCAATCGAAATCTGGACCCCGGCAAGCAGCACTAAATAATAATCGGAACAATAAAAGCAATACCACGAATAATAGTAATCAGAAAAATGCGATTAAGAAGAATAATCATAGTAATAATACTGTTCATAAAGATGTGTACTAATATATAAATAGAAATGATATTCTCCGTCTTCTCTACTCCCAAAACCAAGAAAATTGGGTAACCCGGAGCCGGCCTCCCCTCAGTGCCGAAGCATCTGACGGACTGCAGTGCTATGGTGGACTCCTGCAGTCGAGGAGACAGGGGGGGTTCTCCAACAATTTGCGTTTTGGGGGACCCCAGCCGGGATGCTAATTTGGAGAACTATTCACATGGAGAAGAGGGTGTGGACTCGTCATAAGCACCAGATGAAGATTCAAGCGGATATGACACTCACTAGCCTTTCGAATCGTGGATGTGATTCCGGGCACCATAGAGTCACTAGAATCACCATGCACCGCTAAGCGCCGCTTCTGATTTTGGTCCTCAGTTTGACATGACTTGGTCAAGCCAGGGGCCAGGGGCCGAGAAAGAGGGGAGATCTCTACGGAAATGGAACTCGAATTTTCGAGAAGCCCAGCGAGCTCTGTATTCTGAGCTGTTCAATCAGAATCAGCCGCGGACTTCGACAACAAGGCCACGTGTGGAGCCGTCAGCACGGCCAGCTTGAGGTAGGATGTCGCCCAGTTCGTGACTGACCTCGGTAACAGTACAGCAGGTACTTGTTGGATCTGGTCTCCTGATCCCTAATCGAACTCCGGCTGAAGCCTATTCTGGTGTTGCTGGCGTTGAGGGGCCAATGGTCATGCTGAGATGTGCTACTGGAGTTTGGCTTAACCAGCAAAACTCCGGAGACCTGTCTGGAGTTCGGGTCCCTGTAGTAGGCTTTCGAAACAGGGCGCAGTCTGATTCAACTGCCTTTGCGTTTCAAGGGGCTCGTTGTACTCCTGCTCAGAGCCGGGATTGAACGTGTCGAAGCATTCCTTACGTCAACCGTTCAGCAGGTGCGAGAGGCTGACTAAGCGGAGGCGTCCGCACAAGTGTTGTTTGTCTTACAATCTTAAGACAAAAATGCCCTCAGCCATTTTGGGCAAGAGTCCTGGGACTCGGATGCAGCAAGCAACCTCAGCTGCACTCCAAACCTCTGACTCTCGCGGACTTTGGGCAAAGATTAAGCTGTTGGAACCAGGGGTTCCAAAAAACGCCCCGAAAGGGAAACCCTCCATCAACACCCTCAATCTTGAAGCCCTAATTTTAAAGCGTAAATCCCTAAACCCCAAGAAGCAGAGCAGTCTGCCAGGTGGCTGGCTCTGGCTCTGCCCAGCAAAGTCTGAGAACTGGCCGGAATAGAGCTCCAACAGTGACATGCTGGCCTGACCTCAGCGGATGCTCTTCGGGACCCATCATCATCATCAGCTCAGCATTAGTTCTTTGCTATGCTCAAAATCCCTTGCCTGGCCTTGCAGCAGTGACGGCGCCTGCTTCAGCTTCTCCTCAGCTGGGGCATGGACAAGAATGTGGCTTCTCGCTTTGGATGAGCTTTCGACAGGGGGCGTTCGGTCAGCTGAGAGCATACGGCCTGAATCCCTCCATGTCCAACGTCCTTTAAATGGTACCGAAACTTCACTTCTTAATCGACCTGACCTGGATCTGATATGCAGTACCACCATACCCAATCTGCAAAGCAAGCAAACTCACAGCTCCGGACCTAAAGACTTCGTGACTGGCTCATGTCCCGGCCAAGCTTCCTGCCACCGCGATTTCAGTGCCTCATGTGAATGTCTCTGTCTGGCGCACAAAGTACTCACACTGCGACGCTAGCGGCGAAACTATCCTACTAGGTACTCAAGTAGCACACTGGCTCCCAAATGCTTGTTCGAAACGCAAGGCACCGCATTGGAAGGCTACAGTACTTCACGTCCTTGCTAGAGTCTGGAGATTTAGGAGGGGGAGCCTGAGATACTCACGGCCCTGCTACAACTTCCAGGATACGGATACAAGTAGGTGAGGGGAGGTACTAGGTGAAGGACCAGGCCCCCGTGGATCATAAAGGGTGCCCAGCCACCTCATACTCTGCAGGACGTGCGTAGATCTCCCAGGCGAAGGAGAAGGGCGCCTGCCCAAGCTCACAACGATGGCTTGAGTACGCCCTCGAGTTGAAACCAGACATACAATCAGAGACTCACAAAACAAGCTGCTAGCCAGAAATTGTAGAGCAGTCCAAGTACACCTGCCACATGATCCGGACCATGGCTTTCCGAATCTGTGCATTCCGGCTGGCCTTCAAGTTGTCGTAGACCCAGTCGAAGCTCGTCCCCGGACAGTTGTATCCTTGGATTGGAGGCAATTCCCCTTTCCAGGGCTTGCGATGGGCTGGGTCGCTGGAAGAAGCTTGTGAAATCGGCTGCATGATTGCACGAAGCAGTCTTCGCCGTCCCAGGAGCCCACTTCCTTGCCAGCTGCGCCGAAGGGGCACTGGCAATAGTCTTCGTCCACTTCCTCCAGGGAAAAGCTTAGACTGCGCGACATACAACCATGAATAGAAAGCGGCTGGTCCGCTGCGACTTCGACTTGCAGCTTGCTCAAACTGGTGCGTCAAGCCTCCCACTGCATGGCCCATCTTCAGCAAGCATTAGTCGCTTCAGTCTGTCCTTCAGCACAGACAGCATCAAGTCGCGGTTGCGGTGCGCCATGTGCACGCTGTCGTAAGCCCACGGCATGTACAGACCTAACCTGGATCTTGTGTGCGTTTTGGGGTTTGGGAGCAGGGACTGGGTAGTTTCGGACTTACAGGGGCTAGGACTGGGGTTGACGTATTTAGCAAGGTAACCATAGCATGCTATATGACTCAGTCGTGCATTGGCTTGCAAACCCAACTGTCCATCTTGCTTCTTGTTCCTGTCGTGCTGGATTTTGCTCATAATAAGATTACATAGACCTACGAGCGCTCAGCTGCTTGCGACAAATGAAAGGTGCCAAGCGGCGTGCCACTGTGTACAGACAGGAAGGTGGTGGGCTTGAACTCTGTAACCAAATCTCGCACCATCTGAGTCTCCACTTCGCTAAAGGGCTTCTCACCGTGATACTGATCTCCCTCCATCGCCTGATCTCCGAGCTCCCACTTCTCATCCCAGTTTCGATTCAGGTCGACACCCCGTGGGTTGTCCCGAAGACAGTAGTCCCCTTGCTCCACCCGAGCCCGCGAGATCGGGTTGGCATTGAGGATCAGCTGGAAGTCGCTTTCAGCCAGGGCCTTCTTCGCCAGATCTGACTTGGAGCTTGGCGCGCAAAGCATCTTCAGTAACATCAGGCCGCTTTCGGGGCTAATGAGCTCGCGGCTATGTTCCCCGAAAAGAAAAGCTACCCGATTTGGTCTTGAGTTCGGGCCGGGCCCCGAAACGCGAACATAATCTATTGACACATTCCCCCTCGTCACTGTCTTTAGAGTTGCCTTTGCAGAACAGCCTGCGACGAGCTCCCTTGCTTCCTTTTGGATCTGGTCGGATGTGTGGTAGAAGGGAAAGTCTGACACAAGTTTGCTCCGGGTGTCTATTCTGGAAGAGTGCCGCAAATTCACAGAGTCCGCAACGAGTGCGCAGAGCGGCAGGCAGAGGAGCGCTGTTTGGCGCATCATGGCTTCGAAGAACTACAAAGCCCTTCAAGGGATATCACTATCAGATTCATAAAGCCGTAGAGCCACTACGGCCTCGGACGGTAGCTGTCAGGTGTGTGACATTTTCTGCGCCAGACCGATCACGCCTCTATAACAAACGGGACTCCAGAATCCAAGGAACCATGTATCCTGAGTCCCTGCATTCCGTGGCCCCGTGGCAACGCGACTTCATGTTAATGCTGCATTCATTCTCGTTACTCTACCAGCAAAGATCATAGTCTCATCCTGCTACTGCTGCTGCAAACGTTGCTTCGTGCTGATGCTGCTTCGGTGTGGTTCAGTGCTGCAGCGACTGTTCTCTTCCTGCGTCCTACTCCCGTTGGTGTGTTCATGTCTGTGCTTCTGCTAAGAGCAACAGAGACCTCAATCTCGCCATTTTCCTTACAAGATGACCCGGCAAGACGGGTTTCCATGACGAGCAAGGCCCTCATCACCACAATGGACAAACCAGGCATCAGAATATCAAGAAGCTGAACACAGCACGCAGGGAAACTCAGCTCTAGGACACTAGGACCCCGCTCCCCTTCCCTCTTTGGAATTCCTGGGTATTGATGGTGTAGAGGATGCCCTCGTATCGCAGCTCCGAGTTGGACACCAGGCCTGGAGGAAACTACGGGGCGACATACATGACTGTCCGGAAGGCTTGAAACTCGAGCCTCTACTGTGCTTCTGCTGTTCCTTGCTGAACCAGGACGAGGCCCACGACACGACCAGCTTGCCGCAGAGCAGTAGCAGCAGTACGGACTAGCAGTAGCAGTAGTAAGTCGTAGCAGTAGCAGCAGTAGTAGCCGCCGTCGCAGTAGTAGTACCAGTCGTCGTCGTGGTGGTGGTGGTGGTGGTGGTGGTGGTGGTGGTGGTGGTGGTGGTGGTGGCGGTGGCGGTGGCGGTGGCGGTGGCGGTGGTGGTGGTGGTGGTGGTGGTGGTGGTGGTGGTGGTGGTGGTGGTGGAGTAGAGGTGATCCTCATGAAAACAATAATTTGCAACAGTTACTAGGAACGAACATAAACATAAGAAGAGTGATAGTTGTCCATGGTATAGTATATTCCGACGTGGATCCTCCTCACAACAATCCTCTGGACGGCGCTCAGTCCCACGCTGATTTTGCGGCCGATGTACGGCACCGCGTTTTGAGACATGCTGCGGCGGCCCTTGCAGGAACGGGCGTGCAATCTGATGCGCAAAGCTCTGCATCGAGAAGGTACGATGAGCTGGTTGCAGCAATCCCCAGCCGTGACTTTTCCAACGGAACGGCAAACGTCACTTAAGCTAATTGGTCTGATGTTGATGGGCCGATGGGGCTTTGTGAGAGCCGCGCCTCTCTCGTCGCGCCTTCTGTATCTACGCTTTGAGGCCAAGAATGGCTGCGGAGTACTGCCGTGCCGCCATTACATCGAAACGACAGAGCAACTTATTATGCTACTCATCGCATAGCCTGCGTTGCTGATAGCGAGCATATGGCTCCACATGCATCCACATACCTAGCGGTGAAATGCTGGCGACGGATAATTTAAAAAAACCAAGGGAGAGATGTCAAATCAGGGCACAATCACCCCGGACGGTGTGGAAGTCCTGCGCCGCTGTTTTTTCCAAACCCCTCGAACCCTCCCCTGTCCTCCAGCCTGATCTTGGGTGGCCTGCGAAGACATGACAGGCTCAAATCCTTCAAGAGTCTGCAAAATCATGCAAGCCCCCGAACAGCAGAGCCTGAGGCAAGCGATGGCGTTCACCAAAGAGTTGCCATCGAGAGGGAGGGCACCCTCCTGCCATTGATACGAGAGGGTGCAGGCGTCTGGGCATCTGGATTTGGTTCCTTGTTCCTGTGGTTGAAGAGCAAAGGCAGCAGAGGGATAGCAGCGGGCCTTGGCAAGCTCTTCCTGCACCTGCCAGGTGGGGCGACTTGGATGGAGGACGCAGCTGGATTCTCGGACCCATACCAGAGAGCTTTTGCGCGATGAGGCTTTAGGACCAAGTTAGCGATCTCGGTGTATGGCTATGCAGCATGTCATTGTCGCCTGGGAAAGCCACGGGGCAGCGTCGATGCCGTCTCCTGACACGGAAGGTCGCGAAGCAAGAGCCCTGTATGAGCATACGAGAAAACAATGCTTGCAAGGCATCGAGAGCTCTTCTGCCGATACCCCACAGACCTCCAGTCTCGAACGCGACGTGGTGAAAGCCTGGCGACATGCTCTATATACACCCAAGATAGCTTGGCCCTGACTGTGATGGGCTCCTACTCGGTCTCTGAATCGTTTCTAGCATCCCTCATGGAGACATGACTGCACTTCGGACAGAAGCCCTGCTCCCCTTCCATTTTGAGCCCGCTGCACACCGCACAACACCCGAAAGAAGTGAGCACGGTTGAGTAGCTGATGGGCGACGCAAGTTGCCCGGTTGCCCCAGGCAGAAGCCGCAAACAGGTGCTTATACTACTTCGGTGTCTGTCAGGCGTGCTTCGCCGAAGGGCGTTGGCGCCGGACAATCTGAGAAACCTCCCCATTCGGGGAGTCTGGGTATTTCGATGGGTGGCCGCACTTTGAGACCACACCAGCCAACAAGCGGGCTCGAGAGTAGCTCTAGCGTGCGGTGCTATGTCAAAGGTTGTATTTTTCTGGAAAACGGACGTGACGGTGAAAGAAGCTGAACGCAGCCCTCTTCGAGCACGATGCTTGCCGACAGGCGCGTTGCATTTGAATTGGGCTTGCCACGAGTCTTCACAGAAGGTTCTGCTTGTGGTTCTCGGGTATGAGGAAGGAGGCCCGCAAGCAAGCCGAGTGTGGAGTCAAGCTAAGCCTAAGATGTGCTTTTGGGATTGACATCCTCCCTACTTCATGAAGCCGAATGCCGTCCGGCAAACAGCAGACCAGTGCCCTCGCTGCTGGAGGAGTCGTCAACCTTCCGGAGCAAAGGCTGCAACGGATCAAGATGGCCTGACACTACGAGTAGCACCTGCAGGGGGCATGAATCCCAAGCTTCGCGAGTTCTGGTGTTCGCATTTGTTCGAGCGTGCCTTGGGTTTCATACGCATGTCTTCTAGCAGTTAGTAGCCTAGAAGCCCAGCGGCGGTCCAGTTTGGAAGCTCAGCTATGTTTCTCTCCTGGCTGCCCCAATCGAGCAAGGCAACTTGGGACCATTTCCCGCGGCCTGAACGTGGGGAGCCGGCTTGAAGCGACGAGCCTGTTGCAGAAGTGGCGCTCTCCGGAGTTGCTAGATCACCTACTCGGTGAAGAAGACTCCGAACTGCGGCAAGTCAGGGAGCTGGCTTTTGGGAGCAGGACCAACAACCCAAAGAAAAAGCCTCTGCTTGCTCGCTACCACGGAAAGAGATCGGCAGTTTCCCCAGCCGCGCCTGCGCCACCACTGAGCAAGCTGCCAGCAGCAGAAGCGCGCAAGCCTTCAGATGGCTCGTGGGAGCTTCCTGCTGCAGCTCGCAGCTCTGAAGTGTCTATGTCGCCGAAGCCATCTGGGAGTTTCCAAAATTAGGGGACCCTAGTATAGTACTCTAAATATCCTTATCATAAGGACCCCACAAAAAGGTACGCCTACTTTTCGGAAACACCCATCTTCGAACCCCCCACATCGATCTGAGCTGGCAGCGGCAGTGGGAATTGCTGTCCAGAGCCATGCGACCTGAGTCGATTGCAGTATGGGAATATTTATATTTAGAATACGAGACTAGACTCCACTGCACCATGCTCTCAAACTGTACTAGACTACACAATTCTATAGTATACTCTACTATACTCTATTATTTTAGACTATACTAGACAGACGAGACTATACTGACTCTAGCTTGCTACTCAACTTTTGGCCCTGCCTTTGCAGTGTCCCCAGCAAGTCAGCTCCCGGCCTTCGCATCGGACACTTCGTGATTGAAGCGTTTGAGGAAGACCATGGGCTTTTCCTTAGCATGTCTCATCTCACTCAGAGTGCCTTCGAATGGGAATCACTACGAGTAACACAGCTCTTGACATGACCCACGGTGCCCAGCACTCGCTCTCGGCATGCTGAGCATCCCGCTGCTTTCATCTCGGTCTCCAGAGTCTGGCCTGGCTGTTGCAGATCCCCTGCTCGCCCGGAAGGAGCAAGGCCTACTTGAGCGAGAAGCTTCGAACTGCTCGCATTAAGGGGTGTGTTGCTTAGGGCAACTCCTAGACCGCTCCTGCGAGGAGGCTGCAAACATCTTGCGTAGCACAAGTCTAGCAATCTCTCATAAAACTCCGTCGAGCTTCTCGAGCCGATATTGACCCTGGTACAAGTCGGCTCTCCTCTGTGAAACTATGCCTGCATAGCTCCCTCCCTCTGGGCCTGTGCAGTCATGGACCTTCGCTTTCTGACAGTGCGTGTTGCCCACCAAGGCGGAGGGGCATGTCCTGGAGAAGCGACGATCGCGGCTCCGGTTGCAAAGCCACTGCAGTAGCAACTTTAAGTCTTAAAACAATTTGCCTGAACTGGAACGATAGCATACCGATATGCCGATATGCTCTAGCCGCCCAGCCAAGATCTTCGGATCCCCTTCCTGGGCAACAACTCTTGCGACAAGACTGGGCTCGACACGAACCATCCGGACAGCAGTCCAAGCCGGCGCACATCACATGCCTTACGCCCAGCGAAAGATGATCAGGAAATGGACAGGCAATCGGAAACGAAAGCGTGTTCTCAGAGTCAGACTGACCTATCTCGCACAACTCTCCTGGGCTGCCGGCTCGTGGCCGGGGCAGGGCACGCTGGCCTTGGAGCGGGCGAGGAAAGCTTTCCAACGGCAGTCTGCTGGAACGAATCCCCACACAACAGAAGTCTTAAGAGCAGACAGCTCAGAATCTCAGTAATCGAATTTCCGAGCCCTTTGCGAAACGAAAGGCTTCAACGTCTTATCACAGCTCGTGAGGCTGAGCTTCCGACGCCAACGGAACAAGTGGCCTTTCCGACGATCTTGGGGGCTTCCATGCCTTGGTGTGTGTCAATGGAGCGGAATTGGTTCAAGGCGTCGGAGGCGGGTATCAACGGTTACCATCTCTCCACTACGACCTGACATGACGCACACTACCTTGACTTTTACTGAGATTGGTTCTACTCAAAATACTGAGTCTGAGTGTACTACTTGTGCTCTCGGGACTGTTGTTTGCGATGTGTCTGCGAAGCGGATCCGCTCTTCTGCGAGATAGCTGGGCGTGGGACAGGTGCAGTCGTACTGCTTCGGGTGAGGGCAGCCTGCAGCAGTGTCCATGAAAGAGTTGAAAGGTGGCAATTGCTAGGCTTCGGCACTGATGTTTAGCAACAGAAATGCCTCGAGTCAGACAATTCAATCAATGTGCGGATGGAAGTCTCCTTGTCACCACGACCCTGCAACTTAGCGATTTGTGGCCCTCCTCGGATGTCGTGGTCTTCGCACTACGCCAATGGAGTTCTAGGCGCGTTTCTGGACCTTCTTGACATTGAGTACTCCAGGCAAGGTCCGAAACCCTGTCCCCACCCGAGCCTGAGGTGCCAGGGGCCAGCAACGGAGCCGATGGGCACAGCCTTTGATCCCGAACGGATCACTGTCACTGAGCAGATTCATGAGGCTTTCGGTGATCAGCAGCGCCGAAAGGATGATCACAACTTCCTGCAGCTCTCTGACCAAAACCACGCGGACTTCGATTATTCCTGGTCAATATTGCTACAGCAGAGTTGAATATCAGCGGGAGAGTAGAGACACATCTGTCACCAACCTGGAATGATCACATGCGAATCTCATTCACCTCACACATCCACGGAAGTTCGAGACCCAAAGCGAACCGCACTTGTAAGCCCCACACGAGCCATCTGGGCAGCAGCTGATGCCGGAACAGACGGCCTTCCTTTGTACCATGAGAGGCTCAGAATCAGACTCAAATAACAAGACAACGAGTTCAATGGTTCCTGTGCAGCCTCGACAAAGAGGCAGCGCTTCGTCCCGACATCAACTCGATGGGTGTCTTGCATGTCTCGCAGCTTTGTCCTTCCGCGTCCTTCCCCCCCCCAAGTTCTGCGATCTAAACCCTAAAAAAATCAACAATCCTCAGCTCTCGACCCATCGGGGCATTTCACACCTTGGTAGCTCCGGAGTCCAGGGGTGAATGAGAGTGAGGGGTTCCGGTTAGGACCTTATAGGGCTTGGGTCTCAGGTGTCTTAGAGCAGGTTTAGACCTTCTGCACCCGAAGTTTCGAAGTTTCGGGTTCGGCGGCGACTTCAGTGTTGTTCTTGGGAGGCGAGGGCGCCTGGGAGCGCTTGGGACTTAGGAGGGGCTTTAGGTTCTGGGGCTCCAACGAGGTGGGCAGGTGGAGTGGGAGGCACCACGAATAAAAACCGATGCGTCCCAGACAGTCTGGGCTGTTGCCATGTGAACTCCTGCATCCAAGGCGCTGGAGCCCGCCAAGCACTTGTTTTCTGGATCGCACCCGTTATTCGCCGGACCATGCGCCTGTCACATTTCGCCCCCCCACCACAGTCTGCCAAGTAGAAAACAAACGGCAAGCTCAGGGGGGCCGTGCTCGAAAGGCCACACGCAACACCTATCCTATCTCCAAGTGCCTCCGTGATGCCAACTGAAACAACACTATGCACCTCCTCCGCCTCCTCCTCCTCTGACTCGTCGGGTGTCGGTTCCTCCTCTTGCTCTTCCTGCACGCAACATCTTAGTAGTACCTGAACTGCCGGCACCTTGCTTAGACTCCAATCGCTTGGTTCCGAGTGGGGACGGGGAGAACACAAGCCCTCTCGGACTCATTTCCTTTGTCATTTTTGCACGCCCTCAAACGTTGTCGTCGAGAGCTACATCATGCTCGCAGTATGCCCACTCGCGAGCACGGCGTTTTAACGACTCAGCCTTGTCTTGGCATGCACTCTGACTTCTCCAGGAAGTCTTCCATAGGAACATGTAGATGTGGTGGGTGTTAGCTAATGCCAACTCTCAGCCCTGGCAAGCACATACTGAAGCTTGGTTCTACCGCAAAATAGAAGGGGCTGCGCTTTCTCCCGCAGTGTTAAGCCGCTGTGACTTCGACATCAGAAACAGTACCGCAGACGTTGCGGTCACAAAGACCACATGCAAGATCGACATGCTAATCCCAGCCGTGTGATCCGGTTCAGGGTGGCCCTATGACTCGGGGGAGACAGACACAAGACCAGCCAAGCAAGACAACTCTCGCTACCTAGCCTGGAATGGTACCCGATCCAACCCACTCACAAATCGGGTTCAGGAGAACAGACTAAAAACGGCTCATGCTCAGCAGTAGATTCTTGGAGTGCGTCTTATGGTCCACCTTTATGGCCTCGGGGCCGCAATCCTAATGGTACGTTCCTCATGGTCCGGTGGCGACCCTCAACACCCTGAGCTGGCATCGCAGTCCTGCTTCTCTTCGCCATCCTCATCGGTGACCTGCGGACTGCGACCCTGAAAACGAGGTGCGCCTGACAAGACCTCATTCCAAGGCTGGCAGGCCTCCTCCTGCTCCACCTGCTCCTGCTCCAGGTCATCACCGTCCTCAGGCATCATGGGCCCATGACATACCCCGCCCCCACTACCAAAGCCAAGCTCGGGCAAACGTGTCCTCGGCACCATCCAAATCCTTTTCGGCGGCTCCTCCGGAAGGCTCCTGAAGGCTCAGAGAGCCAGGGGCGATTGGCCAACATTTGTTTAAAGGAAGCGAAACTCATATGATATATAAAATACAATGTCGAGTTAGTAACCTAGTAATCATGTATACTGTATAGCATGCCATACTTGTATCTCAGCTCGGACACACATTTCACATGCTGCCGTGCATAAACTGTAAGCTAGGGAGGGGTGAGTGCAGGTGACTTGGACGTTCCGTGCACCTGGTCATCCGCCGCGCTTTCCCATGGGCCGAAGTCCTTGAACTTGGGCTCCTTTCATCACTATCACCGATTGTGATCTTGGACCCACTCACGCCGGCCAACTCCAAAAGGCGCTGCTCCTTGTGCTCTGGTTTGGGAGGCTCCGCCGGAGCCTTCAGGCACCAAGCATAGGCTTTCTAGCGAACTCATACACGCCCTGATGTGGAGGCAGGCTATTGAGGCCACTGAGATCTTTATGGCCGCATCGCTGCCGTAACGGCTTGTTAGCAACCAGAAAGCTTTTAGGGTGACTGACCAGTGTGAAGATCGCTTGTAGTTCCACCCATGACGAGATTTTCACGGAAAAAATCACGCCCGTCGGCGTCCAATCCAAAGTACCCCCTCAAGGCGGGTATGTTTTCGGCAGGATTTTCGGGTAAGTCTCTTATTCAAGGTGTTTTCTTAGGAATGAACTCTAAATGGAACCTAAGAGCCCTGCAACAAGAACCCCAAGGCCAAGAGGAGCTGAAGGAGGCCTGGACTGTGCAGTCCCCGAGCTTCTCCTGACCGGACCATGAAATCAATCGAGAGCAGTGTGGAGCAGCCCTCCCAGTAGGGGTCTTCGGAACAAGCACAGGATTCTGGGGCAGTATACATATACAGGGACGAGGAGGTAGTGCTACCCTCCACTAGGCGAAGGCGTAGGAAAGCGGTCCTGTGAGCCTTACTAAGCCTTACTAGGACACTACTGCAACCGTGCAACAGAGACAACACCGGAATCACGTCAATCGAGCAACGAATGCCAGAACATGTACGAGTCAAGCGTGGCAAGGACATGCTAACGTAAGACTGTAGCAGCATGCTACAGTGCAATCGAACGCCGGGTACATCCAACCGCCGAGCACCATCGTATCAAAACACCTTGCGAGGCAGATGGTAACGACGACGATGATGAACAGCGAAACACTACAACAATGCAGCATTACAACGGACAAACACACCACAGACTTGCAGACTTGCCGTGTCAGCGTACGAGCGAATGTAAACATCATAACATCGCACGATACATGACTAGACCCAAGAAGGCCAGGGCCTTCTTCCAGCAAACCGCCGAGTTTGATGCAGAGGGGCACGGCCTTGGTGCGTCAGTTCGTCCGGCCTAGGCCTGCTGAAGTCACTCGATGTAGGCTACGGAACGTAGCACAAGTGCACAGAGCTGCAGTAACGATGCCTGCCCTCTTTTATGAATGATTCGCGGCTACCGCTGCATCATCAAGGATAATCAACGAGAAGTGAGGCGACCATCTCTCCCACTATTGAAGCTTCTCAAAACAACTAACTAGACCTGTCATAATTTTCGCTGATAACGACGTATAGTACGTGAACCGAAATGGCTTCTCGCTGAAGCTTTGGAGTGTCTGGGCTCCCTGCGACCCATCGGGACAGCAAAGAGACCCTGCACAGTGAAGGTTCCTCGCATTGAAGAGCAGAGCATTCTGATTTCTTTCGAAGACTCCTCTCCAGCAGTACTGCCACATAGGGCCGCTTTGGCTGTCAGGTGTTTAAGGATTCTCCATGGACAAAGCAGGCCCCAACTACTAAAAACGAGTTCTGTACTTCGCTGAACACTGCATGTCGCCAGAATCAGTCTGTTGAACAGGCAAGTTGGGCCAGCCGAGGGCTGGGCGAGTTGGGACACGGCACTGCCTCGCCCACCTCTGTGCAAGTCGCGGCCAAATGTGTCTGCAGTCGAACACACGCAGACCCTGATCAAGGGGCAAGCCTCGCAGAACTCTGGCAGCTTCAAGGGTTTCGGAGCATGAAGCCCTGGCGCATTTCCGACGGTCTCTCTGCCCAGACTGACAAGACAGAATGCAAATTACTATTAGTATTCCCTTGTAAATCTTTAGCGAAATCAATATCGCCGTGACCCTACTACTAGACGCAGTCAGGAAAGCCGATAGCTCATGCAATGAAGAACAGTCGTGATAGTGGTAGTAGCACGAGCAGCACTAGCACAAGCTATCATGTTAAGAACCCCGAGTAGTACCTGACTAAATCTGCACTAGTGTTCCTGAATCAGAGTGCTCCTCGAAGCCCCGGCGATGCAGAGAAAAGACATTCCACGTAAAGCCCGAGACTTCACTCAGACGATTAGCACAGGGCATCCCGTCCTGTGCAGTCATGCGCTTTCGGCTTCTGGCACCTCAACATTTTCTCGAAGGAGTTGGGTGAACGAAGGGATGAAGGCTCGCACGATAAGAGCAGACTCACGACGACGACACAAGTAATCAACACCCACGATGTTTACAAACATCGTGGTGGAAACACTTATACACCTATAGCAACTGTTGTTTAGCACAGCAACAACAATACTCACTCGCGATGACGATTGATGTATCACTGGCCAATTGACCGTGTTTCAATAGAACATTCACGTCCATTGACAATATGTGGCAGAGCAGTTGTCAATAGCCCTAACTCCATAACCGATTCCCACACACATCCTGAAGATCTAACCGTAACCCGAATCTGAAATATGGGACCCTCGCGCTCCATTCTCTCTCTCCCTCTCTCTCTCTTGCTGCCGGGGGGCTTTGACCCAGAGTTCGGTGCCGAGGGACACAGCCTGAGTGAACATGCCGGCAATCTAACTGAAGATTGCAAGACCTCGTCGCAATGCTACTAAAGCAGCGCTCTGTAAAACCAGACATGATTAGTAGCTGCTAAAGATCTCGTGACTTACACGACTGCCAGAATAGCATTAGCATACGTAGCCACCACCATCTTCGACCGCGGTATGATAGATGCAGCAGCAGCAGCAGACTACTCGAACAACCACGCAGTGCAGCTAGTATGGGTAGGACTATCTCTGTTCTTATACTGTTTGTTTTGCTCTTATTCGTGCCAGTCCTGGTTAAGTTCTGCTGCAGCTTTTCCTTCTACTTCTAGTACCTCTGCTACCTCTGCTACTTCTGCTACTGCTGCCGCTCCTGCTGCTGCTACTACTACGACGCCAAGGACCACTACTAAGAACACAACCAGCAGCATCAGCAGCAGCACCACCGCCGCCACGCCGCCAAAACCACTACTCCCCTCCTGCTGTTGCTACTGCCTCCAGCTACTAATAATTACGTCGCCGTCAGAAGTGTTGCTGGCTTGATCTTTCAAGGGCCTGCCCTGATCATGGGCTGTAGGTTCTGGCTCAGTCGGTGCCGATAAGGAAGAGTCCGCGGCACTGAATTTACGGACTAAGGTGTCGACTCAAGGTTTACATGGTGTGAACTTTGTCTCTGCTGGATGTCTCACGTCTCGGCGACGGGCGAGCCATCGGGGCAGCACTGGCTTTCTTTGCAGAAGTCCCTGAGTGCATGACAGCGTGCAAGAGCGGAAGGAAATGTGCAGGACCATCAGTGGCTGAGTAAAGTTCGAGATGCCGGAGGACCCAACCACCACGGTACTGGGTGCACGGTAGTAACTCTGCTGAGAAACTTTGCAAACTGAATGCCGTGTCAGGGCCGTGGGTAAGTGGAAGGGGTGCCCTCTCCCTGATCCATTCTACACGTGGCTGCACCGACAATGACAAACGTATCTCTGCCTAGTGCTGCTGTCTCGATGGAGGAAAGTCATTCAAGGACAGCCTGAAACACCAGTCCAAGAAGGGAACGGCAAGCAAGCTGTTCATCACTTCATTGCCGAGCTGCTCCGAATTGGGGCATCGCACGGTGCTGCCAGGCTTGCATTGGCCCTGCATCGACAAGGAACAAGCCACCGGCAATAGCTACTCTCCCTGCAAGGTGAGGACATGCGAGGCCTACAGGGCCCTCTTCGACTCGTGCTACCAACACTCCGCGACAAGGCCAAAGCTTCAGACGAGCCTTCGGTTGTTCCTTCTCCTCCTCTGGTTCCTTTTCCTCGGCCTGAAAGCGAGAAATGGCAACGAAACACTGGTACGAATGCTCTTACAAGCAGCATTGCGAAGTCCACGTATTGATTATCCGGGTAGATGCTATCAGTTTACGCCTCGTGTCAGATAGTCACACAAGATGTGGATGGGATGCTGAATTCTTGCCAGATTAGTGCAGTGGACACTGGGTATTTCGCTTCCAGGGACTGAAGGTGCTACATGGCATCAGACTGCTTCGCCTTCCATGGCAGCACCGCACGTGATGTTATGCGACTCCTGGTCAGCAACGACTGGCAAGCAGTACGAGAAACTCGGTGCATGGCTGGATTGTCGCCATCCGTGCCCCTGGCATGAGCAAAGCCAATCGAAGACTTGAGCAAACAAACTCTGTGGGCTCCAAGATCTCACGAGACTTTCCCCATAAGATGGTCGTAGATTCGGCCACGCTCAGATACATCGAGAGCAAGACATGCTACTGTGCATATCACTGTGCGCTGCACCGGTCCTCTTTCAAGCGCAGAGGCAGCTGCGGCAATTCATTTTATGCTGCAGCACAGGATTCTGTGCTCCTATCAGAATGTAGACCGGCCTGCACGCCACCTTTTTCGGGTGCTTGCAGATCTTGTTGGAGTAGTATGGAGCCGAAGGGCACAACCTCAAGACTCAGTTGAGAAGCTCGGCATTACGAAGCAGAGCATGGTAGCAGCCGACGGCTCCGCTCCGACATCGGAAAATCAAAAGGAAACCCGATTGATCTTGCCAGGAGCCCTGCGACTGGTCTGGGCAGCACTCGTCGCCGAGGCAGTAAGAATTCCTTGGCACCAAGATGCTCATGCCATACATCCAGGTCCTGACATGTGTATGAATGGATTCCAGCATGGCGAACGTGTGAACACCCTTCAGCCAACACGCTGAAGCTTACCGGCTTACCGTGGGTAGCATAATTAGTGGAAATGCATATGTCGCGCCACGAGAAACACTGCAAGCACAAGCTGCAAGCCCTTGCCTTTTCACAGCGGTCCGACTCCGACCCGCAGCTGCAAGCATGCACTGAGCCGAGCCGTCTTCATCTTCCGGGACTGCCCGCTAATCGATACATCCGATACGTGAATTCGCAGCTCTCACTTCAGGCGAAGGAGCCCTGAGCTGGTCCTCGCAGTTCTTTGAGCTTCTTGCGGCAAAGCTCCCCATCAGCGTTGCGCCACCGACCTGGCTCCTCCAAGATCGGCAGTTCCCAAACAGCACGTTCCATGTCGTTCCTGATGCTTGGATCGGCCCTGCGTTCCAGCAGCAAGGAGCAGAGAGCCCAGTTCCTCCCATTCACGGCCCAGTGCAAAGGAGTGCCCCCACCTCGCGCGCGAGCATGGATGGAAGACTGTGCCTTGTCAATCAGCTCGAAGGCGACCCGTCTCGCATCGACAGGATCAACGGAGCTCCAATGAAGCGCAACAGCGTGCAGACCCGTCTCACACCCATCCTGCAAAATGTCCCTGGCTCCAGCTGCAAGCAATGCATCGAAACTGCCAGCATGGTCTTTGTGCTCGTTCCGAAGCCTCTTGCCGCCGAGTTTCTTGGGGTTCCCCAACGGCAGATGCCATTGCTTCAGACAGAGCAGTAATGCCGTGAGATCCCTCTCTGTCGAAGCATTCGCATCCGCACGGGATTTCAGAAGAGCTTCAACGCAATCCCGGTGACCTGCGGCAGCTGCCAAATGAAGAGCTCGCAATCCTCCCAGTGGTTTGCCCATCTGAGACCGCCCGAGCTGTTCCAGAGTGACATGTTGATACTGCACTGCCTTTGGGTCAGCGTGGATGACCTTCTCGAGCTCCGATGGCCACCAGCCTTGCGGAGCAGCCTCTTCCGGTGAGGCTCCGTGCTGAAGCAGCAGCCGCACACAGTCTGCATGGCCTGCAGAGGCGGCCAAGTGAAGAGGAGTCAAAGCCCAGGCTTCCGCGGAGGGGGCGCTCCCAGAGCTGTGCAGCAACGTGGCCAGAGAGGCGTAGGCCCCAAAATAGCTGGCATGGTGGTGAGCCGTCCATTCTTCGACATCCCGCGCCGCGACATCCGCCCGTGCCACCAGCAAGAACTCCAAAGCTTCTTGTGAACGTCCAGCGCTTGCTGCGACAGCAAGCACCGGGGTCCGTCGGGCTGCGCTTGCCGTCGGCCTGCCGCCGAGGCAGTGGCTTGCATAGTCGAAGGCGTCGTAACCCAGGTGGCCGATAAGCTCTGGGTGCAAGTGGAGCATGAAGCCTAAGTCAGCTTTGTGTTTTTGTCCCAATTATTCTTTTGCACAAGTGTTGTTCAAGCTGGGAAAGCCTGTCATACCCTGTCTCCCAAAATCGGAGGCGAGGCAGCGGTAACGATGTTCGATTTATTTCCGGCCACAGACAGTCTGTCGCCGAGAAGCGGAGCACCGGGACAGCGTTGGCCCGGGCCGCTGCGCAGAAGAAGGCGCTCAGTGCTTCGGGGTGTGGATCCTCGAGCTGCCGTGCCTGTCAGGCAACCGTGGGGTGTTCTGCTGATGGTGCCTGCTCTGCATTATCTGTATGGTTGTTGGGTGCTTGCGGATGGTTGTCTAGTGGCCGTTCGTGACGGAACAACGACGTCAATCTCTTTCAGCCATTTCAGCGACCTAGCCGACCTTGCGCGACAGGAGAAAGCATTAGCAGGCCGGAACCCTGAGAGCCAACAGGCCAGCCCCAACCCTCCAAACCCTCAACTACCGTAACACCTGCACGGCCTGGCTCGGAGTGTAGTTTGAGGATGGATAGCTGATCTTTCGATGGGTAGTGGCGGGCGGTAGTTTGGGGCTTTGGAAACGGCTGGACAAAAAAGGAGCATCATGGTCCTTGGGAGAGGAATTGGGACTCCAATTACGGCACATTTCAACCTGCGAAAAATGCGGGAACCAATCTCGTGGGAGGCCACATCTGAAGTGCCTCAAGGGCATTGAGGGCGGCCAGAGCGCAAAGCTCCTGGCTCAAGCTGAATGGCGGGATGATTCTGGCTTCCACGGCGGAAAATTCCACAGAAAACTTCTGAACGTTCAAACCGAGTCCTTGCTTGCACCACTTGCACATGGGCTTCGACTTTCCTCGGGTGACAGGACTGGCATTGCCAGTGTGATGTCTCCACGGCATAAAACACAATGAATTATGTTACGTACGTGACGTACCGCAACGCCGAAAGCAATGAATCCACCACCCACGTGCGAAGCCTTGCAGTTCCGGCATCTTGGTGCAACACACGAGCATGTTAAAATCCAAGAACAAAGATATTCGTGGCAGCAGTGTGTCTGTCTTCTTTGGTTCTGCTCGTTGCTTTGGCATGCTGCGGCTGCTTCCTCCAAAAGGTGAAACCGCCCCTACACGTATTCGACTCCATAGACAAGATGCTAGTATCTTCGCAAAGCCCTCGGCAGTGAGAATCCGAGAGGCCTGGTGCATGTCCTCCCAAGGACGGGGTGCAGAGCTTGGCGGCAAAGAACAGGCTGGGAGTGCGATTTTAATCTTGTTGCGACCAAGGGATGACTGCACACATTGTCTCCCTAGCACAGGATGGACTCGGGTCTCTGTCGTCAGAATCGGGATTGCAGGGGAGTTGCAATGGGACCTTCCAATCCTGACATTGTTCCGGCCTGTGGCTGCTCCTTGCCTCTCCGGAAATCCTGTCAGGAACTGCGTGCTTTGCGGTAGATTGCAAACAGACCCCGGAGACCAATGCGACAATCACAGCAGAGCTCATCATGTCTTTAATCCCTGCATCATGCAGTGATAATGACAGACACTTTCGAGCAAAGATAAGATTAGACCCAGAGATGCTTAAGAAGATTCGGACAGCTAACGAAGAGATGACAAACCCTTGGAGGTTTATCTTTATGTCGTGCGTTTGCACGTGTGCGCAACGGCAGTTTCGATGTTGTTGCTGCACTGTTGCCGTTCATTCCCAGTGGCTAGAAAATAAAATGGCTAGCACTGTTGCGATGCATCACGCCACTGCAAGAGACCCAAGTTCGAGCTCTGCAACAGCGTCCTGGCACCGGAAGCACAGGATGGGACGCAGCACCTCGTGGGGTGCAACCGGAGAGAGTGCAACGTGTCCACGCCCACACGTGATATGCAACTTCGATCAACTTCGAGCATGACAATGAGAGTTTGCACGTCCACGGCGAATACGGATTGCACATGATCGTCTCAGTGCAGTCTTGGCACGTGCTGAGCCAAGTTCTGGCCTCAATTGCTGCGTTAAGGGTTTCGGCAGGATCACTACGCTATGATGATGCATTGCATGCGAACATGGCAGGATAAACGCTTAAGGTAAAGGAGCGGTGGCCTTTTGCACCCTCAATCCCAAGCCTCAAAAGCCCTAGTGAGACAAGCGACCATCGCCCCGCTGAATCCAGGGTCGCTGGAGCTGGCTGACAACACCCTTCGTGGCATTTCCAGTTCGACGGCGCACCTGATCGCAGGCAAGCCTCGGACCGATCGGCATCTTCAGCCCTGGTGCACAGCTTGTACATGTGATGGATAGCGCGAACCACTTAACATCTGGTCCGCCATGCTTCACCCCTCACCTCTTCCGCCTCCCCCTGCCCCTACAAAGGTCATCCAGGGAGCTGAAGGATCTCATCGAGCATTGCACCCCGGGACTCTTTCAAGACAGATGCCAGCTGAAAACCCAGATTGTCTTCGCACCTGTCCTCGATGCAAGTCCCTCGGTCACCTGCCCAAACCACATAAAAGTTACCAGCCATATCCACGCTGGAGCTCGAGGTACCTTTGGCCTTCAAGGCTTGAGCCATCTGAGCCTCAGCCGTTGAGGCGCGGAAGGTTCTGTCTTCGGAGTTCTCGCGGCAGCAGTCTGGCAACGCCACGACGCCCACTTTCGGCACGCTGGTGAGGATGCGTTCCAGCACAGCTCGAAGTGGGAACCCCCCAGACGCGTCGCTCTGCATGCGCATCATCAGATCTGCTTCTACTTCTGCCCCGTGGCCTGCGAAGTAGAAGACCACGAGGTGCTCTTCCTCCGGTTGCGACTGCAGCTCGCAGACGAGCGCCGAAACCTGCTCTTCAAACACCGTACCGTCTGCGTCTTCGCTGAGACGCACTTTGAAGCCCGCACGCAGCAGAGCATCTTTCAGCTTGCGTCCCGTCGGTACAGCATTGCTCAAGTCGCCTTGAGTTTCGTCCTCCTTGTAGCTGTTGCAAACAAGCAAGGCATGGCGCAGTGCAAGGGTACCTTCGCAATGCAGCGCGGGGTGCCGAGGAGGCCCCGACGCCTCAGCCTCGGCGACCTCCTTCGGTGAAACTGGGGCAGCTCCAGTCCCCAACTGCTCCATACTCTGCGGCCTGATCTCAGCAGGCAGGTAGCCCTCTGTGGCTGCGGTCGATGCAGAAGAGCCGGAACTCTGCTTGCGCTGGATCGCGAGAGGTGGGCCTGGCAACCGGTTGCAGAGGCATCCATGCGCAAAACTTGTGCTCAGCTCTCCCAAACCATGCCTGCAAACTAGAACTGGATGTAACTGGATGTTATCACTCTGGTCTCTACAAGCTTTTGACTATCTACGAGTGATCCCGTCGTTATGGCCAGGCCTGCAGCACACACCGACCTCCTGTCGAATTTGCCAATTTCACGAGCCTCAGCCAAATTAATTTCAGACGTCTCACATCTGGGCATGGGCCATGCAATCCTCGGACTTGCAGTCGTCCATAGTCACTGCGCTGCAGACGAGTTGCCACGGCATTCTTCTCTTTGAGGAGTGCCTCGTCGGCATCTTGACATCACGGTGCTGATTTAAGCTTGAAACTGTGCAGCAAAGCATCAGAGCATCTGACCCAGTCTAAAAAATGAACTCAAGGAAACTGGAGTCTCTCGGATTCGTCGGAGCCTCCTCTTCTGCCGTCTTTCCAGTTTCAGCAGAACGGATGGTGGGGTCTGCCCGCGCTTCCAAGAGCCGCCTGGGACTTGGGACTGCAACAGACTGAGTGAGGCTTCACCCCTCGGCGTAACTCATGTCCCCAAATGGCCTGGCAATGATGTCGCGTCCGGTATGTGCCGCCATATGCAAGGCAGTCCTCGGCACGAAGCATGACAGATCGATCGTGCAAGCTAAGACGAAGGGATTGTCGGCAAAGCATCCTGCCACGAAGGCCGTGAGCATTTGGATCTGCACGTGCCTGGAGCAAGGCCTGGCAGGGCAGGCAGGTGCTCCATGGGTTTCCCGGATTCACCCCTCTTCGTCCTAGAATGCGCCTGGGTCATAGGCCAGTTGTTGTGGCCGACGGCTTGATGTACGGGACTGTCGCCATTCCTAGCAGCCAGGGTTGAGGAACGAAAGGGGCGAATGAGAGCAATGAGAGCTGCCTCTGGTGCTGTTCCCAGGGCTCGCTCTACGGCAAAATTCGGAAACTGCAAACCCTGTAGTGACTGCACACCATGGGATCCCCGCAACTTCGTCCTCAAGAGCTCTGAAGCAAACCCGCTTTGCACGCGGCCCTTATTCGGCCATCACCGAGGCTCTCTGCCACGACGGTCGGATCGGCCTGTGCATTCAGCCTGAATCGTCGCACAAAGAAACCGGGATTTCGTCTATGTGACTGGGGCTTCAGCGCATAAAGCCCTCAAGAACGCCTGAAGGCTTTTGGGCTAGGCTGCCATGACGATTTGCAGCTGCGGTGCAGAGTGCGCACTATGTCTGTGAGCTCCTCCTTGTCATCCTGCTGTTTCAGGAGGTACTGAAAGGTGCACAGCCGTGGCTGGAAAGGCTCATTCAAAACTTTTTGCAAACCAATCGGTAGGCTTCAGTCTTGCCTTCATGTAGGATGGGAGCCTGGCCGCGCAGTCGAGAGCAGAACGCCCCTTGCCATTCCTTGCCGATGGACATCGCACATGTTTGGGTCGCATTAGTTTAGAGACCTGCTCCGCCTCCGCCCCTTCCCCCAACTAACATATTGATCCGTTGAATTCGTATCGGCTGGCTGTAACAGTCCAGGTGCTTCACGTTGCAGTCTGCCCGCGCTTCAAGCAGCACCTCACATGAGGCATGTTAGAAAACCGAGTTCACTTGAGACGATTATAAGCGGAACCACGATCATTTCCATGAGTACCATCATCAACATCATCTCGCCTTCTGCGCGACAGTGTGACAATGGTGTCGCTCTGATGGCCGGGGATGCTAACTGGCATGGTGACGGAACTTGTGCTAGTGCAGCGTTTTAGGCAGTGCATTGCAACGGCGTCAACTGTATTGACTTGAGCTAGGCTAGCTGCAGTCTGTGGTTGTCTGGGATACACCTGATTGAGGAATTGCAGGTCAGAGTGGAGTTAGATTGAGAGCATAGCCCCTTCTATAACTTACTTCGCGCGTGTCCGCGCAGGGGCGACATGTTTCGTCCTGTTAGTTGACTGCCGAGCCGGTTATGACTTATTGTGACCCTGCTGATGTGGCGGTGGTCACCGTGACAAGCGACGAGAAATCAAGTTGCCCACCCATCGACATCCATCCCCGCGCCTCCAGCATTGGCAGGCGACGCCGCTGGCAGGCTAGGTGCAGCGATGAGTGCCCTTGGTTCGTAACCTTGGGGCCAGGTCTTTGCACAGGCAGTTCACGTACTCGAGTGTTGCATTAGACCTCGATCAGATGACCCAGTCTAAATCTTCAGTCTCGAGGACTGGTTACCAAAGATAACGCTCGACGTGACGGAAAAAGCAGGAGGGGGGGGGAAACTGCCTTCTTCGGCGCCGCGGGAGCAAAGCAGGGAGACCATGGGAGGAGGAACTTTACAAGACGTCGTAAACGCGCAGAAACCCCGAGGACTACGCGGAGTCAGTCGTAGCAAAGGCAATACTTATGTGGCCCTGGGAACTAATCGGGACAAGCAGATTCATCGCAGTCCGCATAGTACGCCCGTCTCGCAAGAATCAGCATCCGTATTTGTGCTTCTTTCTCGTCCTCCTTTGCCTGTGGTTCTTGAAGCCTGCATCTTAGGAGCCGATTGCAAGAGCGTGTCGGCGTCGCTGTGCTGGAACATAAGCTCGACCTCGGTGAATGGATTTTCGGAAGACTTCCTCAGCATGCTCGTGGGTTCCTCATGAAGGCACCTGCTGTAAGATAACCCCCAGGCACAAAGGCGAACCATCCGATTTGCAGGCCCAGGGGCCGTTTTTGTGAGACCGAGGCCTGCTGCGAGTTGAAAGGCCTCTGGCTTGAGAGGCTCTGGGTGGCTAAGGTTTGGATGTGGCATTGGATGCTACTCTTTTCCGGCTGTCTGTCAGGGAAATCGCTGTTGGCTGAAGCAGAAGTGTTGCATCGCACAGTTTGACATGGGTTTAGTCAGGGCACAGGGCTCAGCGCTTGGTGTCCGATGATATTCGATGTTTAGGTTTGAATTGAAGGGACGAATGCTGGGGGTTTGGGGTGTGGACGGTTGAGGCTTCAGGGTATTAGCGGCCAGCAACGACATCGTACGAACGGGAGCTCGCGCGAGCCATTGTACAAGTTCTTATATAAGTGTCGTGTTCCCCTATGCACCCCAGATTGATTAAGCAATAGCGAAGCGAGATGATGCAAGAGCTCAAGGCTCCATGCTAGCGAGTCAGAGCTTGGCTTGACACTAAGCGCCGCAGTCCACTCTTTGACTGCTTTAGCCGAGCCACGTTCATGACGCTGGCCAAAACTATTCTGCGTGGCTGGACTGCGAAGGACATGGCATCGAATAGATGCTCCTGGCAGGGCCGAGCAACTGCACACTACCAAAGTGCAGTGTCGAGCGTCGTGGCAGAGGCGAGCAGAGAATTGCTCTGGTCTACTTGCTCTGAAGACTCCAGAGGTGTTCAACCAACTGAAGCGAGTTGATTCACCTCCGACGCAGGATCGGTGCCTGAGGGTGGCAGAGATCGCCACATTGCCACTTGCTGTGGCAGGTTTCGCAGAAGTCGAAGTCATCGCAGTCGCGGCAGTGGTAGCGGATTCCTTGCGGAACCTGAACATGAATGTGCCCCAGTAAACGTACATGAACTGGCATTCGTCCCTCAGGTGAGCAAAGCTGAGGCGTGCCAGAATGCCGTCATGGAACGCAGTTGCAGCCGTCGCAGAGGATGCCGGCATGAACCACCGGCGTTTCAGACGGGTTGCCCAAGGCACCCTTTCGGAGCAGCACCTCTCTACTTCTGGTCGGGTCTCTGCACATTGCTTGGACGGGTAACCCTGCGACATGTCGAGTCTAGGCAGCAGGTCGAGCACAGGACTTGAACTGAAGGAAGCGAGTCCGCCTGCGAGTCTTCTGGTCGGCAGACGGTGCGTTGGCCTCAGGTCTCACGTGCTTTGTCCCTTCGAAGTTTAGATGCTTGACTCGAAACGATGCCACTCAATTACGCGGCACACTTCGACATAACGGCAGCAAAACGTCAAATCCGACGACTAAAGCGTGCACGATGTGCACGGACATCCCAGTTCGGCCGCAGGATTGGCCACCCCTCTGGCGATCTCCGCTCTAAGCTCAGAACTTATAGAGGCTTCATTAGTGGTTCAAGTAAGGTCTATCCAATACACACTCATGATATAACACCCGGGCACATTCCAAGCCAAACTCGCGGGCGGCGTCGCGGATCACTGACAGGTGCAGCTTTGTCAGACCCGGCGGATACCAGTATTCGTTCTCCTCTGCAGCCGGTTCTGTAGGAAGTGCGTCCATGATGGTAGCTCTTGCCGAGCTTGACATTGCCATAGGTGCTCTGTGCGATGGACTGTTGAACAGGCTGCATGGCAAAGCTCCTGGCTATTCATGAAGACATAAAGCTGTTGTCGTACAACGTGCATGCCTCGGCGAAAGAGCACTTCGAAACTCTGGATTACGTCAAGATCCAGCATAGATGCGTCGATGCGCATCACCGGATGCACCCAAGGCACAGTCAATCCGGTCGCTCGGCAAAGGGCTCTCGGAGTTCCGAGAGGTCGGTGCCTGCCGTTCACGACGAGAACCACTCACGGAGCGAGGGTCTCGGAAATCTTCGCGAGGTTTGATCGGACAGGAGCTCAAACCGCATGAACACTTACTGACTCGATGCGCCCAAACGACGACTTCTACACTCATAAGACCAGCACCTCCCTCGCCCGTCGCACGACCACTCGGAGCTTGCTGCCCTCGCGCTCATCTTTTGCCAGAAGATCTGGGAATCTCGTCACCACCTCAGCACTGCAATATCGCAAGCTCATGGAGTTTACTCTGCCTTTGTGGGTGTGTGTGTGTGTGTGTCGTTGCGACCTGAAGATTAGCACGTTGACATGGACAAGCCACTTCCCGGACTGCCCTCCGCTTGCGCTCCCCTTCTTGACATTGCTGTTCACTCCATGGGAAAGGGCACTCCTGCAAGGACGGGTCCAGGATCATCTTCTCGAGCTCCGTCTCAACCTCCTTGCTCCAGTCTGGCTTTGGCCCCGCTATTGCCGGCTTGTGCGTCACGGTCACCTGCCGAGGGATCCGTCCCTTGCCATTCTTGCCTTTCCCCTTGGCTTTGCTTTTGCCCTTGCCCTTGCCCTTGGAAACTGCAGGCACGTTCACCGTCTCCTGGTGCCAGCCCAAACTTTCTGCAACCTCGTGCACCACCCTCCGCTCGAACGAGTTCAGGGTGGCTGGAAACCTTCGTGGCGTTTGAATTTGACAGCGCCCCAGCCGGCTACATCATTTGCTGCCTTACATGAATGAAGGCAGCAGAGAAACTTGTAGGATTCCCCAGGCCTGAGCGTGGAAAGCTCCTAGCGCCAATGCAGCTCGATGCTTGCGACTGTTCCCCAGAGCCGGCCAGTAGGCTCACACAAAGGCATGAGAAGCATGTCTCCTGGCGGACCCAGTCTTCCACCTCCTTGGAGTTGCTCTTGCTCGGCGTCTCTGGCTCCTAGCGCCGGGAAGCTTCAGGCGGTTCGCAGCTTCGAAGTGGCCGTCCTCCTCGGCGTCTTCACCAGGCCGCCTTACCATGATTCCTCGGCCGGATGCCTCTGGCCAAGGCGGAGTGGCACTGGCACGACAAGTCCGTTGCCCAAGTTCCTCTGTAGACATTTGCTATGTCTCTTAAGTGAGCATGAAAGAAGGAAAACTGGACGGCAGCGACACCTCCAGCGACTAAGCCCTCTGCGCAGCTCATGGACTGATGGATATGCTCACACACTCGACACCCTGAACTGAGTGCCCTGATTTCTTCGGGCCTTCGATGTCCAGCCAGAACCACGGCGGCGCACCTCCTGATCTGCCAATCGCGGCCACTTCTCTCTACAAGCTTTTCGTGCTTCTGGTCGGCAACAGGAAGCATGTTGTAACACAGTGATGATTCCACGGCAACCGGAAGCATCATCTAGCCATCGCAGACCCCGCCTCATGAACCAGCATGTGCTTGTACGAGGAGAGGTTCACGCCCAGAATCACCTCTTCGCCTGCGGTAGGGCAGCTTCCGAAACAGATGCTTCATGATCGGCCTCTTTGACTTTGATCGGCGAAAACCCGTTGCCTGGCTCCAGCCTTTCCAAGTCGGCGCGAAGCTCCTGCAACATGCCACGGGCTCTCCAGTCAGAATCTAGACTAGAATCCAGACCGCCATAGAGGACCTCCATGAACACATCATCGTTCTCTGCAGGCTGCCGCCGTTCACCTTGCAGGTAAGCCCCCAGTTCCAAGTCGGCGGCTCCCCAAACCAAGCCACCCCTTCACAGACTAAAGTCCAACTGACCGACATGCTCCCATCAAGTCATGTGGCCAATTCAGCCTATCCTTTTGCTACCACACCGAGAAATGGTATTGCATTGTGCGCGTCAGCTGGACGTAGGCATTGGCTTCTTGGAAGCATATTGGTTGCGTCCGTATTTACAGTCACAGGAACCTTCCCTGTCATTATGTATGTATGCATATATATATATATATGTAGACATGCATACATACACACATAGGTGCATACACAGAGTAGTCAGATGTGATTTGAGGTCACGAGAACCTGCAGGAATCCTATGGGCCATGGGCATGGCTGCCAATCTCGTGAGATATTTGATGACCGAACACCGGACGATGTCTCTGCGATTTGAAAGGGCCCGAAAAAGTCCATAATGACCTACACAGCAGGATAATGATCACGATGAACTAATCAACATTTGTAGGAGTAAAGGGAAGGAACCATTTGTGCGTGTCACATCCAGTCTCCGATATTTCATTTCCAGATTGTCAGATGCTCCAACGGAGAATACTGCTATGTTGATCCAGACATATACCGACTCTCCGCCATAACTTAGCAGCACGAAGACGTGCCATCGAGGCACGGTGGTCCTCTGGACAAAGCGCAGAAACGAACACCGTGTGTTCAATGGCTTTCGACCGCCTCAGTCGTCTAGAACGCTGCGGCAACTGCAGCTAAACAACCAACTGCTGAGGCGCAAAGGTCTGAGCTTCGGTTGCAAGCGAATTGCATACGAACCTGATTCCAAATTGCAGACTGGCCACAAGCCCAACTTCTTGGCAGTGTCGTGCACGATTTTCCTTGCGGGTGGGGAGATTCCGCTTTCTTTAAGTTATGTGTGTTTCACAGCCTCTGCAAAGAGCTCATGTTCTCGCCCTTGAACTCTTCTTCCCCACCTGCACCACTGCAGCAGGCACAGCTCAGACAGGCACACGGGCCAGACAGCCGGTCGTCATAGACAAAATTCACACAAGCTGAAAATAAGTTTGGATGTCGACAGCCAACAGCTCCGACGGGGCTGCAGGATCCAACTTGCTTTGGGAACTCTCTCGCTCATGGCAACAGTCCGGGGCCTGCTGGCAGCTCCGAAAGTCGTGCTCGGACACCCTGCCGAAACCTTGAGATGATGCCCGGCTCCGTCCGAAGACGACGGCAGCTCTCAAACGCACAAAGCCCTGCACTTTGACCAGCCGAACAAGCCGAGAATCTCCAGGTCCTCGAGGACCCGACGAGTGTGGATGGAATCCGTTTGCTCCTTATACCTGCGTGCGTCGCTCTAGGCATGGACCAACATTCCCGCTTTATGGCGTGCATTGTTGCTGGGATTACTCCGACAACGCTGATGGCCTGTACGTAAGCAGCTGCCTAATTCTGGCCAGGCACACAATCAAGGGCCGTCGGGATCCGTCCTTCTTGTACTCACCAGGACCGATACACCTTTGAGGGCTCGGAGTGAATCCAGGAGTCTTATACTTCTTGCAGCATGTATCGCCTGCATGCATTCGTATGTAAATGCGCATGTATGTCTATACAGATATGAGGGATATGGCCTTTCTGTGGCTCTCCCATGTGCCGACCCGTCTTGTCTCTAAAAGGGCTGCATGCCCTGGATCCGATGCCATCCGTCGCTTTGCAACCACAAGGAAGAGACGGGTGCATCTACCTACACAAGCCAGTGGGAGAGAGAGAGAGAGAGATAGAAAGATAAAAATAACGGAAAACATACACAAGATTGAACAAAACGAGTCACAAAGACTCAGAGAGAGAGCGAGAGAGAGAGAGAGAGAGAGAGAGAGAGAGAGAGAGAGAGAGAGAGAGAGAGAGAGAGAGAGAGAGAGAGAGCGAGAGAGAGAGAGAGAGGGAAAAACATGCACAGACCCGGCCCTGCCTTAGATCCAGGCGCTGCGCTTGATCGAAGATGATGTCGCAGAAGTCCTGGCTTAGGTCCTTCGTGTTGAGCACCTTCAGTTCGCACCTGTCGGTCGTCAGTTGTCAGGAACCTCATTACGCTGGGTGGCCCTGTGGCTGGCTGGCCTTTTGCATTGCCAAACAGCAGGGAAGTGCAACAGAACGTGAGGATTCATAAGGTGATCGTTTAGCCTTGAGGATGCCTTTAGGCCACAGGTCTCCCGCCTGTTCTTGTTGGAATTGAACTCGTGGAGGCACTTGCTCACATTCCGTGAGAACTCGGCCCTCGAGACATTTGTATTGAAGGGGATGCGATCGAAGGGCATGGCCAGAATTCCCGAGCCCATGAGCCCAAGCCCAATTTTGTTGTGGTGGTGCGCAATCCGGAACTTCTCCCAGTCCCAGGTGATGACAGATTCTTGGTCGGGGCGGGCCCGGGCATGCAGCAGCGCCTCCACACATGCAGAGTTCTTGCCCATCACGGCAAGATGTAACAAATCCGGCGGACGGGACAGCTTCAGCGCGTCGATTTCTGCGCCACCCGCTTCGCACTGATTCTGGATGATGAGCTCTAAAACCTCCAGATTTCCGGACAGCGCCGCCTCATGGACTGGGGTCCAACCGTCTAGGTCTTCCCGAGTGCACAGGGGATCTATCTGGCACTCTCGCTCCAGAACCAGTATCGCCAGCTTCCTCGCCGTCTCGCCCTGCTTCCGAAGACCTGCAATCAGGTGGAGTGGTGTGCGCTGCTGGCCATCGGAAGCATCGACTTTTGCACGGGACTCCAGCAAGAGCTCGGCCAGTTCAGGTTGTCCTGGCCTTTGGAGAGCCATATGGAGCGGGCTTGTAGAGCTGGAGTCTGAAATGTTGGCATCTGCCCGTAGCTGAAGAAGCCACCTCGCCACCTCCAGATGTGAATGAGTCAAGGCTCGAAAGAGAGCCGTTCTGCCCTTCTCATCCCGCACATCTGCCTTATCTCGTGATCACCAGGACTTGCTACCACACAGGAGAAGAAAAAGGTCCGAACTTCATGCATCGTGATGACCTGAAACAAAGGTGCTGACAAGCGGCTGCTGTGCCCATTCTTTGGAGCTCCGCTGGTGCATAGATTCGCTTGGTGTCTTGCAGCACAGTCCCTGTGCCCACCAGATGCAACCTGCAGCCCACACTATCACTCTGCCTGCCAATTTACTGTACACTGCCTCACACTGTGACCCTTCATGTTTCTGAGTATGCTTCCGCCGGGCAACATCTCCTGAACCAGCGAACTTCTGCCATATCCCGCTGCGAAGTGTAGCGGTGTCACACCATTCGCCTGTCAGCTTCGATGGAAGTCCACAGGCCATCGAGTCGGCTCCCATTTGAGCTTCTAGGCCACTCTAGGCTTGCCAGGCTCAGTGTTTCATGAGCCTTCGCTTGGCAGCTCAGCGACGAAAGCTGATCCCTGAATCACGGGCAAGTAGCGCTTTGCCGGACCGGATCGCAGTGATTTGCAACCTTGGACAGTTTCAGTCGGCAACGTGGACAGGCCATGCAGTCCATTTCATTGAAGCTTTTTCTGCTGCGATTGGATTAAAAGTGCGGCGAAGTGGCCAACAGCTTGGCGATCTTGTCATATAGACTACCCAGCGGGTCCTGCGAACGGATCCAAGGTCCACTCAGGCTCAATGCTCATGTTAGCTACAGACGCTGACCACAGATGGGACTGCGGTTGCGAAGTCCCATGTGACCGGTTTCTAGAACACTGTATAAAAGCACAAACAAGAGATGATGCAAGTGTAGCACCGCAACAGATGAGACTGAACTATGCAAGGAATGAAACACCCTACATGTAGACAACGTCTACATGTGCAGAGACAGGTGCACAATATTCCCAAAAGTCCGCTACAACAGGTGCGGAGCCAGTGGCCTTGCGCTGCCCGGCTTTCAGGACGGCCAGATGCAGCGGCGAAAGATCAGCTTCAGTGGATGTGGTGGCCCCGTTCTGCAGCAGGTGCCTGACTGCGTTCGTGCGGTCGCGCGGTGCTACCATGAGCACCTTCTGATAAAGCTGGCGGTGACAGTATTTGCAGAATTCCTCGGCCAAGTAGCTGGAGGCAGTTCAGGTGCCCAGACCTGACGGCCTTGTCCAGTGTGTCGCACTCCCCACAATTGCCAGGGGTAAGGAGCACCTAGGTCCGGAAGTCTCTTCAGACACCCTCCGGGGTGCATGTGCAGATGCTGACTCCAAAGTTGCTGGGCTGGAGAACGACGGAATTGACAGAAGACAAAGCCGTCTGCAGAGTCTCAAGGATACCCGCATCCTGCGCATCCTGTGGCCGACATGCCAACGGATTGGGGTGCTCAAACAAGCTTCACTTCATGGTCCGTGGTCCTTTAATAGGCTGCTGAGGTCGTGCTCGTGGCTTGAAGAGAGCAGCTTGTTCCAGTGCCCTCTCAGATTGCCTGCAAGCCAGAGAGAAGACACATTCGACATGATACAACGGTGCAAGGTCGTCAACACTGCGTGAGAGAATAGAAAGGCTACAGTACCACATTGACATGTAGTTTGCGGTTGTCTTGGCCCCACCTAGGTCAGTCACGGTGACCTCCACAGCTTCCATCTTGCTGTCCCGGTAGGACAGCATCTTGCGGTCGGACCGCTTGCCTGCAGGGCAATGTATGCATCCAAAGCTGTGCGAGGTTGAGCTGTTCCGATCCGATCCAAGATTCGCCTCTCCCCCGGACGTAGCCACACCACAACATCGACTACTCTCACAAGTACAACTACCACGACGACGTGCTCTACTTCTCGTATTCTGGTATGGTAATCGTTACCCATGGTGACTCAAGTACAATAATTAGTCTTGCTTCCCGCTTCCCATCACCGTAACAAGCGCCTTGAAGGTTCAGCGTCGCCTTTGGCTGGACGTCGGACAGGAATCCACACCAGGCGGATGCATGGAAATCCTCCGCCTGAGGCCACGACCGGAGGAGGACAAAGCGGACTGCTTCCACAAGCTCTGAAAGAACTCTCCAGCCTGGAGGCCCTCAGGAGCTTCCACGTACATCATCGACAGATAGAGGTCGGCTTTGGCCCTCAGCGTGCGCAGAGAAGGTGCGCAGATCTGGATGTTCTGCAAAAATCGCAGCACAGTCAGAATGAGACCAGCTCGCTCTGAAGCCAGTTTCATTTGATCTTCTCACACTGCTACTGGATGACCATACCGGTACATGTGTGCCGATGTGCACAATGTATGCCCATATAGCATGTACGCGTGCAAGTGTGCTTATGCATATACGATAGTCACGGGCACTGATCACCTGTCTAGTCTTGACTCGTGACGTCCTGCGACGGGATATCTGAACAGTGAGTTCGACCGGGGAGTGTAAGCTTCCAAGCAAATCGACGACAATCCACGAACAACACGCAACTCAAAGAAAAAACAGCAAAGCATCTGTTGCATCCAGGCTTCCGCAAATTCACAGCCTTCTGTATCGGAGCCTTCAGGGCACTGATCTAGCTCCGCTCTTTTCAAAGTCTATCGTTGAAAACGCAACGACAGGTCAAGTACGGCTCCTTCAACTCGGCCAGATGTTGAGGCAGGAGCATCAGAAAGAATATGTCCTGCTGTGGCACGATCGGGTTTGCACGCGAAAGAAAACCAAGATGCAGGTGCCACTGTCAGGCGGCTCAGGTGTCAGACCTCCTCCATATTGTAGATGTCCGTCACACAGCGCTCCAGCTCCTCACGGAGCATTCACCGACAGTTGGGCCCTGAAGTGCTGTCATGCCGAAGCGTGGCATATTCGCTCATAAGCACATCACGCTCAGCACAACCGTCGCACTCCGCCGGGGAACAGTCTCCGGGACCATTAGCACAATCTTGTGTTGCAGCTCTTTCTACAATGATTTCCCGCCGCAGAGGGAGCAGCCGCTTGATAACATCATGCGTGTGGCAATGCCTGTACATTCAATCATTTCAATCAAGAGACTCCTGTTGCGGGGCTTCTGTTTACGATTTCGGCTAGACTCAGAAGCCCCTAAGGTAGGCTCAGGAAAGTCCTCGCGAGACGAGCACAGATCGCCGCTGAAACCGAGATGTGACAGCCATTCCTGCCGGTGATGCAATTCAAAACTGCTCCTTTTCGGCTTCCGGAGTCGATATGTCACACATGATGCCTGCTTTCAAGAGCTCGGAAGCCGGTCTTGCATTGAAGTGGCAAGTCCGGAGCGTGCACAGAACCAATTGCTAGATCTGACACAGACAGGACGACGGCGTGCCCGCCAACCCCGTCACATAAAATGACACACCAGCCCTCAGTACACCCAAGGAAGTGCTGGGCAGAAGTGGCAAAACACTCGCGCTCCGGTGCCTGCAGATCCTGCAAGGTCAAGCCCTTCGGATGTCCTTCCCGCAGGATGCTTCAAATGCAAGAAGCCATTGCCGCGGTTCTACAAGAGCTGTAGATACCGAGCAGCACTACTGCAGTGCGGACTAAAGACCCCAGCACATACCAGACACACGGGGTCGAATCGGCTCACGCCACATGCCCACATCACCCATCAGAATCAGCGGGATCCCTCTGCGCCTGAGTACAAGCAATAGCGGCGGGGGGGCATCGGCAATGGCGTAGCAGAGGCCATGCTCGCTTGGACCCAACAGTAGAAGATCCACAATAAAACCCTGAAGGCTTCTCAATTTGACACGACCCAGCAACGACCACAACTCACCGTAGACTATGATGTCGAGCCAAATGAGCCCAGGCCATTTTTCCCCTCAAGACCTGACAAAGATGGCTCAAGACGCTTCAGAAGAATCCGAATTTTGAACGCATGTTGCCGGATCTCCTGCAGACTGTGCCTACTTTGGGCACTGAGGTGAGAAGATAACGGCCAAATTCAGGGGTAGCTCCACGCTTGGGAGCTATCCACCCGGAACTGCTGTTGTCGTCGCCCGCAGGCTGGCGATGCGGTTGGACAGTGAGGTAGCCAGGCAGGCAAGCGTGGTGCCAGTGCCCACAAAGGACCTCAGCCGGTGCAGGACTACGGCCCTGAGGAATTGGGGAAGACACCCGCAGCCCATCCACCGTTCGTCCGGGGAGCATGAAGATGATCAGCAGGAAAAAGGGCATGTTGCCGCTGCAGCACGTCCTTGGCCACTGCAGGGACCATCAGCCGTCTTGCTGTAGGATGAAACCGTGAGTTGAGGCGAGGCACCCTGCGATGCAGCGGCCGAAGACCCCACAGTGATGGTCGAAGTAGCGGACGCAGCGGTTGCAGGTCCTTCCGCACAAGGAGCTGAAGACTCGTCAAGTCAGCTACTGCAAAACCAATCGATCGCACGAGGAAGGTAGGGAATGGCCTGAAACCCGAAGTAGTTGAGAGGGGCAGCAATGCTACAGCTGCTACAAGCATCATCAAGCATCCTGACGCCTGGGCAAAGAGGGCCCTGGATCCTGAACTCTAGACTCTGAAAGGGCGTCAATGCCTGACGATGTGCCCTGCATACTTCGAGTCATGCTGCCTGCCTGCAGTGATGACAGCTGCCCTCCTTACCTTGCGGCAAGCATGCTTGGGAATGCTTCACTTGCGGGAGGGTGGCTCACTCAATTTCTGCTGGAAGGGCTGAGGTGGGCATAGGATCATCTCCTCCACTGTCTGTGCAGCCTCGGCCTGAACAAGCCTCCGCGTAGCATTGCGACGGCGCTTGCGCGAAATGCAGCCCAACGCAAGCTCGTCTTGCGTCGACATAAGCTTGTCAAAGCTTTATCAACGTCTTGCGCAGGCCTGTACTGGATTTCCCGGCCGAGGGGCAGCCTGGCAGTTGGCGGAAGAAAAGCTGCAGTGCTCTGGGAAGGGAAGCCACCTCGGACCGGCAATTCATGCAAATGGTGTGGCTTTTATTCCTAGCTTGACTTCCTGAATTGCCCAGGTGGAACCACCGCTCCGTGATGTCAGGCACATGAGGCACATGCCCTAAGAAATGTTATGTCACATATGCTAGTCCTCTCACAGACAGGTCTTGTGCTCAGATGCGCAACCTATGTGTTGCCATGATTCTGGTGCTGCCTCAGGCTGCGACTGCCCCCATGAAGTACGGCCAATGTGAACATAGAGGTGCGGTGCGAAGTGCTTTCATGCCCATTGACCCCCACCACCTTGCAGCCAAGTCCACTCGCGACGACAGCATAGGAACTTGCCGCTTCGGCCGCCAAACAAGGCATCGGATGCAAAACGTCCGGTCGCCATCGTCCACGTTCCTTGCAGAGGCGAGTGGTTGATCGAGCAAAATGAGTCAAGCACACCAAACTGCTTGAGGCCTACAGAAGAGCTCTGCACCAAGGTCTGCCGCAGACTGATTGCCAAATCGTTACTAGGAGCTGATACTCTGTCGGTGGCAGTCTGTAGCCTTCATGATGTGATCACGTGCACTGTTCAGCGAGGCATCTCCATGCTTTCCAGCGATTCGCCTCGCCGGATCTTCTCGGCTACCTCTCACGTCTCGGATACAGTCGTGGTTCAAGTTTCAGAGGTCTTAGGATGTCTTCGGGGCTTGAGGTCGCCACAGGCTTTTTGTTCGAGGCCGAAGCTGTGAAAGCACCTGAACGGCTGGCGAATCGCAGCACGAGCGTGCTTGGCACCGCCTGGAAGCTCCGCGCATGCCTGTTGCTGCGCAAGAGTCGAAGGACCTGTACAGTAGGCCCTGGGCAGTTTCCCGGCCATGGAAGGCCTTGAATTAAGGGTGCAGCGGCTCCACCCGCAAACACTCGGAAGCAGACAGCTACATGGCTACTGCGTATCGTCGGTGGCAGATGCGTTTGCGGCAACGTCTTGTTTCCCAGTTCCTCTTCCCAAAAGGAAGGAATAAACCCGGCAGATGGAATCCCAGGATTCATGGATGGGGAGGACGATGATCACGAAGGCAGCTAGGAAGCTCCAGGCAATGCTAATGAAAACCCAGAAGGCAAAATAGTCCTTGCCAAAGATGCCAGCCGGCACAGACAGCACGGGCCAAACGAATACCATCAGGACGCTGAATGTCAAGCCCCACTTCTGAACCCAGCTCTGAGCAGCATCCAGGAACTCCTGCGTGTAATCCTGCTCATCTAGCCCACTCATGTCCTGCTCCAACATTTCCTTGGCCGGGGTACTAAACGGCCTACAAGGCTATGTGGCTTCCCAGCACGGGACCCTACTTTTACTTCGGGCCCGCCCTCTCTGACTTCCTCTCCTTCTCACCAAGCCTCGATCTTGCCCATAGATTCGAAGTCGTAGTTCTGAGGATTCTTCAGGGAGAAGACGAGATGGATCAAGGCCGAGGATGCCAAAGCCATGAGGTTGCCGGCAAGATTCGGATTCAGCGTTCCCAGGTTCTCGAGGGAGATCTCACCAAACTCGGCCTGGCAGACGAGGAGCCAAGTTGCCAGGGCCAGGATCATGCCGCCCCAGGCCGCAGCCACGGCCCCTTTCGCGTTGGCATCCTTCCACATGAGCAGGTTCCAGAGAGGGATTACGGCAGAGCCGATGACGTTGCCCATAAAGAGGTAAAGCCAGCTCAGGTCCAGGCCAATGCAGTTAAGGGCGACACCGAGGCCGCCCGTGAGTAGGCCGAAGACGACCACCACCGCCTGGGAAACTCTCAGCAGCTGCTTCCCGGTGCACTTGGGGTTGATGTAGGTCTTGTAGATGTCGTACGTAATCAGGGATGACACGGCGATGCCCTCGGCAGAGCCGGTGGAGGTGATGGCCATGAAGAGCATCACCGCCATCATCACTGAACCGAAGCTGCCGAAGAGGTGTGTGGCGACTGCGGGCGGCACCAGACCGGCGGCGGCTTCGGCGGAGGAGATGGGGAGCTGCAAGGCAACGGCACACAGGCCAAGGGACGTGGCGAGCGCAAAGGGGATCGTGAACCAAACCAATCCACCCAGCAGGTATCCCTTGTGGGCGCTGGTTGGCTTAGCCGCAATGGCAGATTGCCAGTACGACTGGTCCACGAAAACAGTGCCGAAGTTGCCGATGATGTTGATGACACCGAACTTCGTACCACCCGTAGATTTCATGGTCAGATAGGATCCGCGATCGTTCTCCGCCACAGGCCCACAGGCATACTTGCCCGGTTCGAAGAAGGTCTGACTATCACGGTGAAAGATTTGCTCACACTGTGCAGTCGAATAGCTCGATACCTGCATCAGGCCGTCATAGATGCTATCGCACGAGAATTCCTTGACATAAACAGTGTACACACACACCACCAGAATCAGGAAAATGATGCCGGTATGGAGGTAGGAGGCCATGAATGTGGCCTTCAAGCCGCCTGCCGCTGTGTAAAGGATCACACCCCAGGGGATGAGGAAGGATGCCAAGTTCGTATCCACGCCCGTCAGGGCGTTGACCGTGGCAGCACCGCCCAGCAGCATCATGGAGGTCACGAGTACGTTAGCCACCAGCGCGAAGAAAAGGAAAGTCAGGTGCGCAGGTTTGCCCCACCTTCGACTTACGCTGTTAATTGGAAGGGTGATGAGCTGGGACTGATGGGAAGGGTAAATTTTGGAATGTCGCTACCTGGCCAGAACCATCTCGCACACCGTGTGGGCCGTCCGAGCACGGCGCTTGACCTCGATCGCCAACATGCCGAAGAGTAGCACCTGGATCGTTGCGCCACTGGCGTACCAAAACGGCCCAGCAATTCCGTACTGCCATGCCACATTGCAGGATTGCAGAAGTGTCGCCGGCCAGGTCCACTGCGAGACGATGACAGTGGCTGTCAGGCCTGTATTAACAGTGCGGCCGGCAGTGTTGAAATATTCCGATGTGTGTACGGTTCCATTGGCATACTTGTCCAGATACACCAACACTGTGGTTACCACCGAAAAGAATACTCCAAAGCCAAGCAAGATTGCATAGCCTGACTCTCTCGGCAGCGGCGTGTTGTCCTCGAAAAAGCTAGTCTTGCCTATGTAGTCCAAACCCATCAACATGTGGCCGGTGCAGTGGGCAGCGAGAAATCACGTTGCTGCAGGGATGCTTTTGAGCCCAGGAGCCTACAATAGAAAACTTTCTTGACATCACGACTCAAAACACACGATCGGATGTTCTGTTCGGACCACCTCCGCGGGCAAGGGAAAGCAGTTCTCCTCTGTTCTGGGAATCACCTGAAGTGTCCAACAACGACGCTTTCTGGGTGTTCAGCACCTGCCTCACCCATAAGAAAACAGCTTAACTTTACGACTCTCCCTTTTGCCAGGCAGCCCCCGGATCTCCGCAGAGGATGAACAGCAAGCAAACCACGGCAATCGCCGCCTGCGGCCAGTTCGGACGATGTGATGCTACTGACACTGCTGCCACAACTCAAACTACTGTCTGTACGTATACTTCCACCAATGTAGTAGAGTGCGGGCATGTGCGGGCGGCGTGCGGTCCTGGCAGTCTGATCCGATCCGGGTTCCTGGTCCGGTGGCTGCGGCGGCTGCTGCTGCTGCTGCTGCTGTCGCCAACGTCGATGTTCTTCATGTTCTTAGTCTTCTGCATCTTACCATGAAAAGTGTCCTGCCTCTTGCTGCTATTAGGCGTCTTGTCCTTCTGTTGCCTCAGACTCTGATTCGTCTAAGAAGCATGCTTATTCTTATGCTTGTTGTCTTATATAGTTTCTTATTCTCCCCATGGCTAGTGCATGCTAACGCTAATGCTGCTGTTCCTGCTCCTGTAATAACCTGTTCCTGCCGCCGGTGTTGGTCTTGTTGTTGTCGTTGCTGATGGTGTTGTCGTCGTCGATGTCTTGGTCGCGGTCGCAGTCGCGGTCCTGGTCGTTGTCGTCGTGTCGTCGGGTGGTTGTTGCACCTATGGTTTTGGATATAGCTCTTGTTCTTGCTGTTGTTGTGGCTGTTGTTGTTGTTGATGCTGTTGTTGTCCGGGACTATTGCTGTTGGCCGGTGGTAGTGGCGGTGGTGGTAGTGGTGGCGGTGGTGGCGGTGGTGGCGGTGGTGGCGAAGACGACGACAACAACTTGGACGACTACGATGCCTCCTCCTGAAGCTGCTGTTGCTGCTGCTGTACTACCAGTACTTCTCCTCCTCCTCCTTCCCCTTCCCCCACCCCCTCCCCCTCTTCTTCCTCCTCCTGCGGCTGCCACTGCTGCTGCTACTGGGGCAACTAATTCGACGACGACGCCTACTACATACAACTGCTCCTGCTATGACTGCTACTGCTGAAGCTCGTGCCAGAACACGTATTGCTGCCAATGCTGTGTCTCGTGGCTTAATCAACCAGCTGACTCCAAAGCTCTTCTGCATGGAAACGCCCGACTCGGAATGACAGTGGTAGCCTCCGTGTAGATCGCGGTCAGGTAGAGGAACCTCCACATACTGCGGCTTACACGAGCCGTGCCAACCGAAGACAGGGGGGCCTCATCTTCAAACACCGTATAACTGCAACATTCCGCTGGCTCTCAAATCATCCTGCTTCAGTACTTTGACGGCCTCCCCAGTCTCGCCCAAGTCTCGAAGCGGCAGAAAAAACGCCCGCCCGCATGCACAGTAGTTCCGTTAGGTTTGCAGCGTGCGACTTAGGATGCAATGACCGACTGACTGCAGCTGAAAGGATTCACAAACAGACGTTCGACCCTTGGTCCCAAGAGACCGCGCACCCGTGAGCTTTCAAAAGAACTTCGAGCCTCTCCGGTCGTCCAGAGCTAGCAATCGTTAGTGTTGCTACTCCTGCGCCTGTTCAAGTTCCCATTACGGTGGCCCCAGAACGGCCGAAATTGCCCACATTACTTCTCGCAAAGACTGTTGCGAGACTACTACGTGTCCCTGCTACTCGTGGTAGCCGGTCAAGTCGAACACAGCCACCACTCAAAAAGATGCTACTCTTCCGGCCAGGAACACTGGTCTTGTCCTTCAAGTTGTACTAATCAGAAAGCAGGTATAGCCTCTGGTCCGCTGTTAGCATCTGGCCCAGGAAGCGCGGCAGGATCGTCAGGGCCAACCCGTGCGTCCCTCCTTCAGGGCGTCGACTGCGCTGTCATCTGGTATCAGTATGGCAGGTGAAGGCACGCATGTCTGATTTGCCAAATCTATCTGCGTTCTCATCTTTCGGCATCGTCACTGGTTACGTTATGACCATCATCACCATCACCATTTCATCGTCATTGTTAAACGCAAAGCTTTGCTGTAGCAGCTCGGCATTGCGATTAGGTAGGCTCGCGTGGAGGCAGGGGCACCTGAAGGAGAGGGGGAAAGAATCAATAATTTCACGGGGGGGGGGGGGGGGGGGGGGGGTGGGGAGGGGCCTCTCCGCCCTCCCACCTAATCCTACAGATCCTGATAAAGATCCCGAGGTGAGTTGGTAAACGACAGCTCAGGGAGGAGACCCGGCCTACGAGGCAAAAGATCTGGAAGCTCACGTAAAAGGTGCCACCTGTCGACTGCCTCAAGAGAGAGAGGACTCAGGCTTGCGTCTGGCACGAGGTGCCATGTACAGACTATTCACCTTCCTTGTCCTTCCTTTAGCCTTCTCATCTTCGGGCTGCTACCGGATGCTTCCGAGAAATTGCCAAGCTTGGCTGGCCATCCGGGGTGTACTCTGATGTGCACGCCGGGGCGCAGCAGCATGTCACACTTCTTTGGTGGAGGCAGCGGGGGCAGGTCCTGCACATGCGGGCCTTGACTACTTCAACTCCGAAAGCCAGACACGTCTCCAGCAAACTCCAAACTCGGGCTCCTCCAGACGCCAGCAGGACGCCAAATTCTCCAGGCTTCCATCTTCCTCATCCACCTGCCGGGGCTTCGGTTGAAAGACGGGCTTGAGGCTTGGACTCCGCCCGGTAGCCTCGCAGCCATAAACGGTCCGAACTGGTGCCGGCATGGTCTTGGCGGACATTCATCCAAGCACAAGGTCGAGGGAGTCGCTGAGTTGAGGGATTACGGGGTGGTTGTATCTGTTCGCGAGGGCTGATCAGCCGCGGGCTGACAGCCACTCAGCATCACATATTTTCGCCTCATGTTTCGGGACCGGGCAGGGATGAAAAGCTCCGCGCAAGGGTTCAACCAGGATCGGTGAGGTTTTCTCACTGCTTCTGGCTGCGGTTCAAGCTTTGGGAATCGAAGGCTTGTCATGACTTGTCATGGCTGCTGATCCGAACAGCTGCGCGTGGTGAGCATGTCACTGGGACTTCGGATTTCGCAATTCCCCGTCCCAACAAGCTCCAACAACATCGAGCTCCCAACTCCCAAAGCCAGGCTCCCAGCGGAATGTTCGGACACACCACACTCTCCCCTGCGAAGCACCCGTTGTTCATGCGCACCTTCGGGGCCGAAGAGCAAGGGCCTACGAGGCTCCTTCCGTAGCACCATCGAGCCCCTGCGCTTGAAAGAGATCCACATCCCCAACTATGATGGTACCCTGGCAGAAGCATCTGAGGCTCGGGACACCATGCCGGCCGAACTTCTTCAACTCAGCTCTTGCGTTTTCGACGTTTGGGGAGAACGAGTTCAACGGCTATTCTCGGTGGCGCTCGCATTCTAGTCGCGACCTTCGCCCTGATTTGACATGACGTAACCTGAGGCCCTTGCGGGCGCCACAGTTGGGAGAAGGTGCGGCAGCGCCTGTGCAGTGGACTCAAGCAGGCAATCCTCCAAAATTTAGGTCTAGGCTTTTGGATCCAAGATGAAGGATCGATTTATTCGTTTATGCACTCATTTTCACTCCATGCCCCGCATGACGGAAAGTCGAGCCAACAAACAATGACAAGACTAGGCCCAAACCACCGTGGGAAATTTCGCTTGGAGCAAACCACACACAGCTCGGGCCAAGCAGGTCTTGCCAAGCTGCTGGTTTGGGAGTAGTGGTCGCCACCTGACACCAGGAGCCCATGTTTTCGCATCACTTGTGTCATGTTGCCGCCAACAACGGCGATGCCAAGGACACTTATTTCTGTTTTCCGAAATGCCGAAAGCCAAAGACTCTTGAGACAACCCAGCCTGCCGCTGCGCTATGCGCGGCCACGGGATCACATCCTTGGAAGGTGCTAGGGCTGACTTTCAGGCACCTCCGACTCAGATGTCCTCCAACACTCGCATCTGAAGATCTACTCCACACCCGGAACTGGGAAACTCTCCAGCGGACTTGTCATACAAATCCGGGGCTGCGCAGTCCCCTCTGATTCTCGGCTGTTGCAACGAAAGCTTCTTGTGAACTGTTTTGTATGCAAACATTTCTAGGTTTCGCCATATGCATCGCAACGCACTCCCACATATGTTTTAAACATGCACCAAGAAGTTTGCAGCAATGGTGCAAAACAACAAACGTTGCTTCTGAATCGTTGTTATACAAACTGTTCTTGCTGGTTTCATGTCTGCCGGCTGGGACCCCACGCCTTTCTGCCAGGCCGGGTGGCCAGCCAGACCCTGGACGGGTCAGTGGGTCAATGTAAAACCGACCAAGACTAAGAGCCCCGAAACTTTATGATTATAATATTTCTGCTTCCGAAGCAGTATCAATAATAATGGAGTTAAGACCGATAATAGTAAGAACGAGAATGATCATAGCAAGAGTCTTCTAAACAGAACAGTCAAAGTCATAACAAGAGTAGTTAAGCAGAACAGTCATAATCAAAACACAAACCACAAAAATTCTCGATGATCATCATCGAAATAAACTACGAATACTGTTATCATTATTACTTTTAAGTTGTTGTTCTACTACTACTACTACTACTACTACTACTACTACTACTACTACTACGACTACTACGACTACTACGACTACTACGACTACTACGACTACTACGACTACTACGACTACTACTACTACTACTACTACTACTACTACTACTACTACTACTACTACCACTACCACTACCACTACCACTACCACTACCACTACCACTACCACTACCACTTCTACTACTACTACTACTACTACTACTACTACTACTACTACTACTACTACTACTACTACTACTACTACTACTACTACTACTACTACTACTACTGATAGGAGCAGCAGTAGCAGTAGCAGGAGTAGCAGTAGTAGCAACAGCAGTTGCATGAGCAGGAGCGGCAATGGCAGCAGTGGTGTTGGTTGTCCAAGTCGTCGTAATGGTAGTTTGGCGGTGGTGGCAGCAGTAGCAGTAGTAGCAGTAGCAGTAGCAGTAACGGTAACGGTAGCAGTAGCAGCAACAGTAGCGCTAGCAGTAGCAGTAGCAGTAGGAGCAGTAGAAACCGCGTAGCGGTAGTAGTAGTAGTAGTAGTAGTAGTAGTAGTAGTAGTAGTAGTAGTAGTAGTAGTAGTAGTAGCAGTTGTAGTAGTAGTAGTAGTAGTAGTAGTAGTAGTAGTAGGAGATGCTGATGATGATGATAAATAATATACGTATTTTATTCTTATGTGACTCAGGAAGTCGTGACCACATCCCTCCACTCAAGCGACGGAGTCGCCCGTGCACGCTTAGGGGAGGTCGTGGACTTTGGGTCTTGAGTCTGGTTACAAAGGTCGTTGTTTCCTTGCGGTGCTTAGGCCGATCTTCCACTAGTGCATGCAACAACACGAACACTGGGCTCAGAATCTCGGCAGCTAAGGGGCAGCGAGTTTGTCAAGGAATTGCCGCCGGCAGCAGCGTTCCTGCGGCATGTACAAGAACGTCGAAATTACGTAAAGAGGTATCCCCCTGCCACAAGTCTCCAAGCTTTACACCTTTTTCGAATGTCGCACAGACAGTCTTTCAATTGCGTGAGGAAGGGCGTGGATAGACATGTCCCGAGCCTCATGCTGAAAGTCTCGTCATCCAACCTGATCACAGGTGGTTTGCTGAAGTTCACACTCTTGATGCCGAAAGCAATCTGGAATTGAAAGGTTGCTTGCATGCGATGAAAACACACCTTTGCAACTGGAACGTACAAAAGTTACAAATCAGGCGAATCTCCTGCCGGCCTGTGCAAGCACTGGAAGGCATCGCTGACGTTGACAACTGCCTCTTCGACATAGACAGAATCGGAAGGACTAGGTATCTCGAGTTGTTGAACGCGTTGCATGTCTCGGCTGCGACACACTACCAGCATCTAAGTACACTGCTCGGTCAGCTTCGAACGGCAAGAGCTGCACCCGACCTCCTTATTATCTCGCTTCCCCTCGCGCCTGCTGCATGCAAACGAGCCAGGACCAGCCCAGCTTCTTGCAACCCGGGTCGCTCTCGCAGGACTCCTTCGAGACCGGAAGTTGACACTGATTCATACTGGAAGCCTAACTCGGCTGCGCCGCTGTCTGCTGCTCCGTTTCGATTTCTCGCTGAAAATAACTGTTTGACTGTTACGATCGCTACTTCATGGCATCAATATTGAACTTTCGCTGCAAGTCTTGAAGTGTGCGCAGCCCGTACACACTCGGGGCTCATTCACACTCCCGATCGGAGCCCCGGTCCTTGTAGGAGAGGAAGTGCTGCATGACCCACTCCTGATCACCCGACACAAACGTCGAAGGTGCAGCGGCCCACCTCTGCCCTCACGTTTCCAATGGGATAATCGCCCACCACTACACAGACAAAACAACATCCCGCACTGGCCTCGTTCAAGAAGTCTTCTAACGCCTGAAGCAACACGTGTCCGCAGAGCTTCATTTGTCTAGGCAGGCCAACACTAAGTCACTAAGCGTCTTGCTCTCTACCCTAGTACTCCTTACTCCGACGGCTGGGAACCACCCGAGCGCCACACCGGGACGACAGGCAGCATCCTTGACACCGTGAGATGCTGGATCGTGCCAGGCAGCTTGTCCCTACCTGAATACCTTGAGATACCTGCATTCAGACGCAGGGCCAATCATCTAATTCAGATGCCCTGTGTTTTCCAACATGCTGTAGACAGCTGCGAGCCAAGCTGCTGGATGCCTTCCACAGCCCAGCCTGGCAAGCCAGACTTTCATATACGAGACATACAGCTCGCGCCGCGCGAATCTGACTGCTCAAAGGTCGATCCTGGCATGCACCATGTCAGGCTCTGCACTGTAAACGAACCTGAACTTGCTCGTCCTCTAGGCCGAAGCCCTAAGCATCTCGACATCCCATTATTCGACTCTGCCTTTTCCTCCGAACCAGGTTTGGTGGAGGCAGACGTGCTCCCACATGATGCCCACCTCTTGAAGTCAGCATTGGATAGCTTGGTGCTTCTTCGACTGCAGCTCTGCAACGCGACGTTGATGCGTAAGTACGAAATTGCTTCCGGGACCACGACACAGTCGAAAAGAGCGAAACTATGTCAATTTCGACAAGCACAAACCGCCCTTGGGATCCTGTTCATCAGACCTATCTTATATCAGTGAAGCACGAAGCCCAGACTCAGCGCTCAGAAACCTGAACAGCTTGCATGAATCGAGGCCCGGGCCGTTGGGTGTTGGAAGTTTGGATAGAACTTGCTATCCGGACGTACATGCCTCCGAGTAATTGCACTCCACTAGAACAGTCAGCGCGAACTTCAACGGAGCAACTACATCGCGAATTGAACAAGAGAAATTGGCACATTTGATGGCTGCCTCGAAGCCTGGACAACCGAAGACAGTACAACTTGATGCTACTCTTTCGATGTTTCAGCAGATGACGTGAAGAGTCATAGCTGAACATGCTGAAGATCTCGCTTCTGGAAATGCAGCTCAAGGTGCCAGTATGTATCCCCGCCGTGGACCTGCAAAGGAGTGAAGGCCGATTCTCAAACCAACAACGCACATACTGGAGGCATGGGTACCATTAAGACATGAGGATGGTTCCTCCCCAGTAAGACCCGAACCAAAGAACAGCGGGAGTATGTTTTCAGGCATGGAGAATCCATGGTCGTGTGCGTCGAAGTGAACCGGACGTAGTCAGAACCGCTGAATATGCTCAAGTTAGCTGTCGCTACTTAAGGAAGCAAAGGCACATACGTAAGTACCCGCCTATGTACCAACCCACCTACCTGCATACCTCCCTACGAGTACCTACCAACCTACCGACCTACTACACCTACCTATCTACCTACCTATCTACCTACCTACCTACCTGCACATCTGCATACAGGCATAAACAAACCTGCATAAGTGCATGTAGGGTTGTATGTCTGTGTACACATGTACGTATGTGCATGCATGCATGCATGCATGCATGGATCGACGGACGGACGAACGGAGGTATGTATGTGTATAGTGTATATATATATATATGTGTGTGTGTAAGTACACAAATGCATATGTGTATATATGAAAATATACACATGCAATACATACATGAATGAATACATACATGCGCGAAGACTTATGTGCATACTACGAAGAGATAGATAAATAGATAGATAGCAGCTATTTGCATTCATGCACATATGGTATGCAGCAACCTCTGTCGTTCGCCGGGCTCAATCCTGCCTCCATGGCCATCAAGAGGCGACCAAGCTGCCGAAGCTGGATGCCCATCTGCGAAGCCTAGCTGGGAAGCGTAGGCATCCCCCCAAAGCCTGGAGATCATCTGTCAGAATGAACCATACCCCTCTGTAGCGTACATACCGCACGGTTGAAGGCACCTGAGTTTTGGGGTTAAGGAGTTTAGGATGCCAGGCCATTTCGAACTCTCACGCAAGGCCCACAGATCTCTACATGGCTGCACCGCCTCGTCGCCACGATTTGCCAAGACAGTGCCGTACACTGCCAGGGCGTAGTAGCCTCGGGGAGCTTGCACGAAAGAAGGTGCTGCAGCCACTCGAACCCACCAAAACAACCAAGAGCTCATACTCTCCAGCCTTTCATCACAAAAAGTTGATCCGTCTCTTGTAAGTCAGGCGCGCCAGCAAAGAGTGGTGTGCGTTTGTGCAGAGTAAGAAGCACTAAAGGCCGTTGCATGTCACGACCCCGCCGTGCTCAAGATTCAACATTTTGTCATTGGCCATGTTGGGGCAAAAGGTCTTGCTAAGCCCGGGGCTGTTGATCGCCTCGCTAACACTCTCCTGGTTCCTGTGCAAAACCCGCTGTGTCAGGGATTCTTAGCTTGTCGCGCTTTGCAGGTGAGGAAGTGTGTTGACAGGTCCTTCATTCCAGGCCGGCCTCAAGCCAAATGACGCAGATGACTAGCAACAAAAAGCGACTATGGCCTGCATCACACATACGTACATGCATACCTACATACATACGTACGTACATACGTACGTAAATACAAAGTCATTCATATACATACACGGCCTTCCAAGTGGTTCGAACTTGATTCCGCCGGCCCAGGAGAAGCACAGGAACCAGTCCTCCAGCATGGTTTCTTCAGGTGTTGGCCCCTCTACGGATCTAAATTCAAGGATGGCTTAAGGGTTTTGGGTGTAAGTTGCGGAATTTTGGATCGCTCTCTGCAGGGGGCAGCGCAAGTCGCCGAGATGTCCTTGTGCCGCACGACGGGGAACTTCTTGTCTGCAGAGGAGGGGTTGGCATAGTCCCTGCAGACGCGGCGAGGTTGAAAGACGAAAGTTGCCACGGGCATGAGACCGCCTGATCAGGGCCAGCACAGGTTCCCTCCACTTCTTCTCCCACTCGGGCCGGAACTTTGCCAGCACCTGGGCGCATTTCCAGGAACATCTGCTGCACAATTTGCTCCCCCGGGCGATCGTGCAAACTCCAACGCTTTCGTTTCTGCGAGTCCTCCAAGGCTTGCCAAGGAACCGCTGTGGTGTAAATCCAATAGCCGTAGTGGAAGTGGTGGTCGTTGTAGTAGCCGTTTCCGAAGTTGTAGCCTGTCATGCATGCATCCCGCAGTCTTGAGATCCGCACCATCAAGGCAACCGCAACTTGAGGAACTGCCCCTTTGCACAAACCAAGCTCGTAAACCGAAAATGCTTAAACTGAAAAGCACCCAAACAAAAGATCCCGTCCCAGTCATTTTGCCTACGTTACGCAGCGCCGGGCACGTCGAAGGCTTCGATGCATCGTTGGAGCCTCAGCTGAGGCCACCGCCCCCGGGAAGTCTTGAACCCTGGCGATTCAACCAGAAAACACTTGTAGCATGTACGGTCAGGATATAATGCACAAATACGTACCTACGTACGTTCATACGTACATGCAGGCCTACTGATGCTGTGTCATGCGCTTGATCCTCTTGACTCTTTGTAGTTGAACCCCTTGATCCCTCCCCGATGCCGGCGATATCGTTCCTCCTTTGATACAATCCCAGGCACAGTGCGGAGCGCAGCTGTTCCAACAGTCGTCGTAAGTGCATCCACAGGAGACCAAGCCTTTCAAGGAAGTTTCGGGCTTGCCTTGAGCTTCAGGATACAAAGATACATTGCACACACGCATATATATATATATATATATATATGTACACATATGTGATAGAATATTCCAGTCTACTTCTTTGGCTTTGAGCCGGGCTCAGGCAAAGTCTGCCACTCGGCTGCCAGACGGCGATAAGATCTCATGAGAACCAATCGGAATCGGCAACTCGACCCCACTCCAGCCTCCCCAGGAGCGATCGTAAATAAAGGGGGTGCTGCCGCCTGGGTTGGCGGCCGCAAGGCGGCGCAGAGTCGGACTCACTGGACATCAATCTTCATATCTAAACCCTAAAGAATGTTAAGACCAAGACCATACCAGTTCTAACGCTGCCACCCCTTGCTCAGAGACCGGCTCTTTGTCAGCCACGCCTCGCAGGTCGTCTGCAGGTCGTCCAACATCCTCTTCACAAAATCCTCAGGTGGCACGGGACACGGGACAGCTCGAGATCGGGCCGTTGCGGCACAACTCCCTCATCTAGTAAGATACGCGCTGGAAGTCAAAATTCGCCCTCCCATCAGCCTCGTCGGACTTCCCCATCTCCGCGGCAATAGTCACAAGCCGCGCCTGAACTAAGGCCAGCACGGCTTCTTTGTGTCGACACTTACGCCGTGATGTCGAAGGCGACACACGCATAGCTCACTCGATGCAGCTAATGGCTTGTTCAGGTTGGCTAATCACTCGCCGAACTTACGAGTGCCGAGTGCGAGCACGAGGCACTCAGACTTCAACTATACCTCTGAGTACCCAGGCCATGCGGGCAGCGAGCTTGCCACTGAAGTAGGTGTCGCCGACCTGGTGTCGCTACAGTTGCTGTTAGTTGTAGCAAGCTGTTTCAAGTCCTCGGCCTTCATGGTAGTGCATGGGCTCTCATGCTCGAACCCCATGGTAGCCATGGGCACTAATTACTCAGGGTTAGTAGGTTATTTCTCACCAGCTGGTGCTTCAATCAGCAGAACCGAAAGCAAAAGTGAAGGTCCAGCATTTTGCATTGCAATGTATGTTTTTTACATCGATGTAACAAACATACATTACAAGGTCCAGCATTTTGGTTTGGTTGTTTAAAACCTAAAAACCTTGTGTTAAAAAACTCGCGGAGGCAAAGAGAAACCCTCCCGGATCCCGGCTCCGAGTTTCACGTTCTCAGGGAGCTCGAACTCGCCTGAAGCTTCAAAGGCGAGGAAAGGGAAGAACACGAATAGAGCTCTTAAAGGGTCTTAGGGAACCCTGCAGAACCCTTGGAAGGAATCCTATGGAGCTTTGGCTGCTCCGTAAAGAAATAGTATTAAAGCCTTCGCAACGCTTCCCAAGGTGGCTCCTGAAGAGTTTCTTACTGCTGGGGCTTGTAAAAGACTCAGAGATCGGAATGTCACAGAGATCCGCAAGTCGATAGAAGTCCTAGAATTTATGCGTGCAGACGCCAATCTACATTTGCAAAAGAGCGGCGCCAGCAAGGCATACAAAAAAAAAAAAAAAAAAACTATCAAGAAATCCTGGTGAACTTTCAGCCCCTCCCTTGCAGAAAACCACAGTGCGCCGGGACACTGTCCGGCTTCTCGCCGTCGAACTTTGATCCAGCCATGCGCCTCGATCTGACTACGTATAGGTGTACTTTGTACAAACATAAGCTTCTAACTGCAACCATACATGCGTTTATCTTTGTTGGCTTCGTTGCATCTTGACCTCCTAGACGAGCGGGAGCTCTGCGAACATTATTTGTCGCTTCGTTGCGAGTTCGCGTTTTACCTCAAATCACTCAAGGCGCTCAAACTCCGATCCCCCATGCCACCCCTTCTCTAGAAATTCCTCAGATAAGCTAAGGGAAACTGCCTGATGAAGGTGCATTAAGCTTTCTGGGTCTTTCGGGCGGGGGGGGGCACCCAAACATGCCGGCAGGACTCACCTCCTCCCATGAGCGCCTTGGAGAGCTGAGCATGACAACATCTCACTAAGCAGTACTCGCTCTGAGAGTGACAGTAACACCGGTAATCATAGTAATACCGGCAAAAACAACAATCCTAAAATAATCGCACAGCTACGGCTCGGAGCAATCGTATTTGTGAAGGTCAGAGTCCTGCCTATAATATAGCGCCTGTAGACATATTCAAAAGCAAATGATATCTGATGTGGTGATGACTTGCAGCGCGCGATTTTGAGCCCTGGCAATGGGCAGTATGGCCCATCAATTCATCAAAGCGATCTCTCCGATCCTGCCTCTTCCAAAGCCTCTCGAAGAATCCCGCTGGTCGGCAAGGGATGCCGCCTGCACTCCAGCGTACAGACAACCGGACATGGGTGCGGCAACGAAAGGCAGAATGGGATCGCAAAACAGCAACCTCCCATGTAAGCGCAAACAGAAATGCAGCCAGAAAAGGTCCCGAGCTCACCCGCCGAACTCTGTCGCAGGGTTCAATGGGTAGAGCTCGAAGTGCAGGACCACTGGCTTTCTGACCACCTCGGCAGGCTGACCGTTCGTAGGATAACAACAACCTGTGGAACATGCCAGCATGCCACTGGAACCAAGTTAAGCTGTAAGCATCATCATCATCGTCGTCATCATCACGAATCCAGCATCTACAACGACAACGACAGCATTAGTTATTAGTGCATTTCTTGATGCAGACAAGAGAAACCGAAAGCTGTTGCCCCACAATGCGATACGGCGTTGCGGGAGCCTGGACTGCCGGGGCCCGGACTAACGGCTTCGGCAAGCCACCTTTGCGAGCGGAGCCAGGCGCACTCCAGTTTCACGGGATTGTTGCGATGATGGTACGATCACCATCATCACCGCCATCTTCTTCTGCTTCTTGAAACTCATCTTCATCTCTGTACGATCATGATTGTTATCGTTGTTATGCCCATTGTCATCCCACAAAGTGCTGCCCTTGCTCACACGACAAGTGGCGCAAGTCGCGGAAAGGCGTCTGGGTCGCCGAGTCTAAGGCATCCCGCACCTGCATTTCAGCGGATGATGGGCAGGAAGCTCTAGAGCCGAGGCCTTGGGTTCCTCGAGTCTGGGGATTGAGGCCAGCTGCGCCCTCAGATCATCGTCCTGGCCTCCTCATCCAGCAGTGGCACATGGACAGGCCACAGCAGCTGCAGAACGGCATCCTCCGTCAGAGCTCTGAACACAGGCGCGAGTGCTTCGGCCACTGGGATATGTGCATCCCTGTGCTGTCAAGCTGAAGGGAGCTGTGAGCTGGTGCCGAGATTCAGGAGAGCAAACTGGGAGTTCGTCAGGATTGGTGTCGCTGAGTAATGCGGCATGCAAAAGACACGGTTCTTTTGCCCACGGCAAACATTCTGCGAGACTGTGTGGGTCCGCTAGCCTCAGTTGGGCACAGGTTGCCAGACAGACGTGCAGAATCCGGAGGAGACAACTGGAATGTCCTCGATGCTTTTCGACCTGCCAGCCTGGAATTTCAACTCCATCTCACTACAGTGTGCCCGAGCCGCTCGATTTGGGAATCGCGCATTTCGATGCACCCCACTCCTCGGCCGAAGCTGGAGGAAACACCACGCCAAAATCCGTATTATGTGCCGTAACTCAGCATTTAGGCTGTATGGCTTTTCTGGCCTCGGATATCTTAAAAAAAAAGCTTCTAAGACCTGTGCGACACCTCTTCCGGCATTTAACGATTTTCCGTGTGGGATGCTTGTGCTTATACTTATACTGGCAGTGTTAGTGGTACGCGGTCGTGGACGTCGTCGCCGTCGCCGCCGCTGCCGCAGCAGTAGCAGTAGCAGTAGCAGTAGCGGTAGTAGTTGTAGTGGTAGTGGTAGGTGGTAGTGGTAGTGGTAGAGGTAGTGGTAGTGGTTGTGGCAGTGGCATTTTGTTCAGTGGCAGTGGCAGTGGTAGTGGTAGCAGTAGTAGCAGTAGTAGTAGTAGTAGTCGTCGTAGTAGTAGTAGTAGTAGTAGTAGTCGTCGTAGTAGTAGCAGTAGTAGTAGTAGTAGTAGTAGTAGCAGTGGTTGTAGTAGTAGTAGTAGTAGTAGTAGTAGTAGCAGTAGCAGCAGCAGCAGCAGTCGTAGTTGTAGTAGTAGCGTTTGTTGTTGTTGTTGTTGTTGTTGTTGTTACTTGTTGTCGTCGTCACGATGCACTTCTATGGTTGTCGTCGTCCTTGCTGTTGCTGCAGCTGGAGTGGGACGTATGCTTGCTGGCCAGGCTCTGTGAGGCCCATCTCCCGCGTAAGGGCGTCGAAGAAGGCCATGTCTGGCTTTGCGTAGTTCTTGTACAAGCCTGGCTTGGTCTGCGCGTGTCCAGGGCAGAAAAGAAACTGTAACACAAGAGCCCCGCTCCTTTTCAGCACTTCCGAAAGGACCGAAACCAAGCTGTTGACTACCATTACTGAAAAGATAAAGCTGTAGGGTTGAACCCCTGAGCAGAAGAGAGCTTGAGAAACGTTGACGCCCCACGTCCTGAAATCTGGCCAAGCAGCTGTCGAACTCGGTGGTCATGGGCTTGCCAAATGCGAAGCAATGGTCCCTCCAAATGTCTTGCCTAGCAGAGAGATCTCGAGCTTCATGTCAAGGCTGTAAGGCTTTAGGCTATGGCTGTTTCATGGGCGCGAGGCCCACCTTATCAACCTGCACCCCAAGCTCGAAGCCCTCACAGCTGCAGTCGAAAGCTACTCGAAGATCTTTTTGAGCTTCTCGTCGTCGCGCACCCAGGCCATGCGCTCTTCTTCGGCCTCGTGCGCGACCCACTCCTGTGCTACGATCTCGAAGGCGTCCCTCGGTGTCCGGTGAAGCGCAGAACTCTGCGGCTTGAAAGGCTCACCTTCACGGCATCATTCAAGCCTGCCTCCTAGGCCATAATCACTACAGCAGCCTCTCTTCCTTTCTCGACAACCTCGTTCAATCTTGGTGTCTTCCGTAGCGATCAAAGCTCTGACTATCTGGAGCTCAAAAGCCAAGGCACGCTCCGGCCATGGACTTGGACCTCCACTCGTCCACGGTTTTCATGATCTGATCCCTTTCGAAGTCTCTCCTTGGGAGCCGAAAGGAGGATGGGTGGCGAGGGTGCAACTGCCATCTGAATATGAATTACGACTGGGTGTCGCACTGGGCTGCGACTTGCCTGTCTTGCCATGTTCTTTTCGTACTGCGTCATTGCAATTCCACGCTGTCTTGCTGCTGCATGTTTCGTAAAGCAAGGCTTGTGACTGCGGCTGCCTTTCCCTCACCACTGTACTTCGAGAATTCAATTGCAGTGAAGTACTGTGGTAATATGGCACTACTACATGGCTGCAATATTTCTAGTCTAGGCGATTAGATTATATTGGTGGTTTAGCTTTCCAAGGTACTGCAAAGACTGAAGGGCATCTTCGAATTCGCGTGCAAGTATTTCATGTCTACAGTAGCGTCCTGGAATACTACGATAACGTTCAGGATGTACAGCCTTATGAATGTTGATTGCATGATGAACTTTTTGGGACCGGAGTAGATTGCTTGGTTGCTTGCTTTCACACATTGTCAAAGTATTCTCTTGAGGACTCTGGGTTGGGGGCGCAAGGTTGGCGCGTAAAGTTCTGGATGCACGTACGGCAAGACAGGATCATCTTGCGCTCTGTGCCTGCTCCTTAACCTCGAATTCAGGCCACTTCAACGGCTTCTGATTGAGTCCGCGCTGCACGAAACTATCTACAGTCTACAGTAACCCTGCCAAGCTGCGGAGCACTGTCTAATATCTCTCGGAGAACGTTTTTGAAAGCTTCCAGACCTGCGGGGTAGCTCGCCATGGCTTCTGATTGGCTGCATGCAGAAACTGCAGGGGTTTGCCCGGCCTCTCTCCACATCTGGCCTGTCGGGCTTGTTCAACAGGGATGTGCAGCCGAAAAGCTCCAGGCACTTGTGCCTGAGGCGACGGATTACGGACATCTGGGACAAGAAGGTGCTGTGGACAGAAACTCACTAAAATGCTGTCTGATATATCATGTCGCACAGCTCCCCCTCTTTCGTGTTCCGATGATACCTTGGCTCAAAAGGCATGGCTGCCCAAGCACTTTGCATCATCCCAGGAATTGATCGGCTTCTCGTCCTTGTACTGCGCGACTGTGCCTCCGTCGGAGTGGGGTTAAGGGCCCGTGTCGTGAAGCCCGGTCGATCGGGGTGGGGGACGGGGGGGTTCCAATGCCATCCGCACGGTAAACCAAACAACGGCAGCAGGAAGCAATACGGAAAAGTTGAATTGGCAAACTCTCAACCAATACCATCATTACTTCCACCTCTTGCTTAGTTGTTCCATCAAGCCAAGCATTGGAACTACATAATTAATATTTTGGCGAAGTGTGCTTTACGGCAAGTTGATGGGAGCAGGAGTTCAGGCGGTAGAAACATGGCGGCCTGCGGCGGGAAAACGAGCCGCCGCCCGAAAAGTGCACGGAACTGCGGCCGGACCAGGATTGCGAATTTTGGAATGGCTCCGGGTGGCACTGTTTGCGCCCTCAAACTGCTCATGTGTTGCACCGTCCTCTGTTACACTTGCAGACAAAAGGCTCCTCTCTTCACTTCACTTCGCAGGGGAAAGGCTCCTCTCTCTCGCTCTCTCTCTCTCTCTCTTTCTCTCTGTCTGCCCTGCCGGGCTTAGGGGTCGGTTGGCCCGACCCTCAGGCATCCAGCCCGCCCGTCCCCCACCATGTATTAGTGAGCGGACGGCATTGGGGTCCCAATGTATATCGCTCTCTCTCTCTATATCTCTCTTTCGTCATCTTTCGTGTCGAGGCAGACCCACAGCGCCCGCCCCCCCCCCCGGCCTACGGACATGGCCCAAGCGGTCCAGCCCTGCTCCTCTTCGTGGGATTCGCACATCTCGTTGTAGAGTATGAGCTCGTCCATCACTTTGTGGCAGGCATGGCCCAAGTCCATCCTGCTCCCTTTGTGCTTGTTTTCAGGGCAGATGATGCCCCTCTCTTCGTCTCGGATGAGGTGAAGGTGAACGCCCTTCAGAGCGTTGCAGACGTTGCGCTGCGCGTCCGCACCCTCCTGGAAGGTTGCCTCCGTTCTGAGCTTGCCGTCGGCCATGATCTCCATCTTGCACTCCCGTGTCTTCTCCAGTACCAGGCACATGCCGACCGCATGCTGGTTGCAGTTGCCGCGCTTGAAGTACTGGTCCGTGTCCGCATTGCCTGCCAAAGCCATGCAACAAGAAGGGACCAAGAATGAAAGCCGAACCCATGATGATTGCAAGAACTTGCTTATCCAAGTCGTCTGAACCCCACCTCCTCCGGTGATGATGCGGTTCAGGACCTGCATTTGTTTTTTCAAGCATGTGCCGTAGCACTGCTTCACCACGTTGTTCTCTGAGCCAACAATCTCCGTGATCGTCGCGGAGTTGGTCCTGGGCGAGACATGCTTTCTTGTTTCGAGGCAGCGATGAGAGCAAGCAACAAAACACTTCGATCAGCTGCGACAGGAGAGCACAAGACAAAGCCGATCAGCCAGGCATCAGAACTGAGACGGCTAAGGGAGGAATCGCATCGACGGTGATACCAGCAGCAAGTCTCGCGGAACACCTCAATACATTCCCGGTCCGGGCTTCATGGACAGGGCTTTTGCTTTACGCAACCCGCAGCTGTTGAAGCACCCAGAGGAACTGCATGTCCAGTGGCTTGATGCAGTCCAGCCCGAGAATCTCTGCATCACTGAAGAGATGGTGCAGGTTGGGCTCCAGGTCGGCATTCTGAGCAGTTCAATCACTCTGCAGCTCATGTCGAAAAGTGTCACCGCCCCAATCCCCCCCCTGTCTGGGTCTGACTGAACCCTGGGTACAGCCAATCCAGACTTGCCGGCCCTACACTACCAGGCTGCCGTGGCACTGGTTCAGCCACCTGCTTCTTCTCGCCGCCGAAGTAGCTCGAGAAAGTGTCAAGCATCCAATTCACCAGCTTCGCCTGGGTCTCATTCGACCATGGCGTCTTGGGAAATTGTGAAGACAAAAGGATGCTGCCCGCCGGTCTATCAGTGTGTTTGCTTGAGGGAGGGCTCACCGAAAGCCATGAGTTGAAAGATAGTGCAGGTGGGTGCGACATGGCCTCTTCAGTGGAGAGCCACGACCATTCTACCTGTGTTTGCTTTACTCGTAATGACCACTTCACCAAATCCCGCTGCACTCACCGTCCCGCCACGTTTCGGCAAAAGGACATCAGAAATCGTAGCGAATCAGTACACCAGAAATACACTGAATGCGCTCCTGCAGCAAATCATCCAAATGTGACTAACGTTTTGTGTGACACTGCCACCTGCTCGGAAGATACTATCCCGCTACTCTTGCCGATTCCGCCTGCCGTGACTATGGTGCTAGTCTTCTTCTTTTAGGGACAGTGGCCATGGCCGCGACTGTTTTCCAGATCAGCTGGCGCAGGGGCTCAACGATCACGAGGAGCTCCTCCAGGGCAGTGACGAAGTCACACCATGCTTACCATCGCTCTCTGGTCCTTCTGTGCCCGCTCGAATGAAAGCTTTCCATAAATTCCAACCCTCGGAAGCTCCTTCGTGCACTGATACAGCGGCCCACAGCCGAAGAGAATGCTCGGCCATGCCCAGGGAATCGGGAAGGCCTTCCTGCAAGCAAGAACGAGGAGTGCGATCAGCGACTACGACAACATCGAAACCAGCAGTAACGACAGAAACCTCACCTTGGATGGTTCGGCAAGACCAAACCGCATCCCTGGAGGAGTAGCACATCACTGTGTAAAAAGGCTGAAGACGAATATTCTGCACAGCGAACTACTGCGACCGAAAGCTGCGCATATCGTTAGCTGTATTAGTCGTGGTGGTGGTGGTGGTGGTGGTGGTGGTGGTGGTGGTGGTGGTGGTGGTGGTGGTGGTGGTGGTGGTGGTGGTGGTGGTGGTGGTGGTGGTGGCAATAGCACCAGTACCAGTACCCGCACCAGCAGCAGCACCAGAACCACTCAGTACCGGTGCTAGTAGTTCCAGTTGCAGCAGCAGCAGCAGAAGCAGTAGTGGCAGAAGTAGATGTCCTCGTCATCGTCGTCGAAGTACTCGTAGTAGCAGTAGTAGTGATAGTAGTAGTAGTAGTAGTAGTAGTAGTAGTAGTAGTAGTAGTAGTAGTAGTAGTAGTAGTAGTAGCAGGAGTAGGAGTAGGAGTAGGAGGAGTAGTAGTAGTTGTAGTAGTGGTAGTGGTAGTGGGGCTGGTAGTGGTAGCGGTAGTTGTAGTGGCAGTGGTAGTGGCAGTGGTGGTTGTAGCAGCAGTAGCGGTAGCGGTAGCGGAAGCGGTAGCGGTAGCGGCAGCCGTAGCGGTAGCCGTAGCAGTACTAGCAGCAGTGGCAGCACCAGTTGCAGCATAACTAACAGTGGTAGCACCGATGTACCAATCAATCATGGTACCAATTCTAGTGGTAACAGTCGTCGTCGTACCTTGTCAGGGGTGGAAGTAGTCGCAATTGCAGCAGAGTTGTTGCAGTAGCACAGACCATGACGACAGCACGACTTAGCAAGCCAGTCACGAACGAGGGCGGGGTGGTGGTGACGGTGACAAGAAACCTACGACAAACAAGACTAAGCAGTTCTTGAGTGTGCCATGTAGTGTAGTAAACTCTTTGCACAGTGTCAAAATTACAGATGTCACATAATCGCAGAAACAGCTCATTCTGCTAGCAGCCCCTGCATCCAAGCAGCACGGCAATCGTCCAGACCAGCCGCTTGGTCACGAAGTTGTAAAGAGCCTGCGAAGCATTTGTCACCTCGGCTGTTTGCAAGGCAAGGGCCAAGCTAGTATCGACATCTGCCAGCACAATACACTCAAATGTCAAAGCCCACACCTCTTGGCAACTATGTGCACGCATGCGCACACTGAATGGCCAGCTCCCGTCTCTGTATCCATCCATGATCGGGACGGTACTGTAGCTTGCATGCCACAAGCCACAGCACTTCGGAAACTATCTTGCAAGCTTTGCGGCCCCTTCGGTGACAGTCTGCTTCCTTGGAACAGCGGTCCCTCATGTAGACTCTACCCATCACCTTTCCACAGGCAGTGTACCAAAATACGGCCGTCGTACCGAATCTCGGTTGCATGCAGGCGTCAGGGTCTTCTCCATCTTATTCACAACGTCCAATCCTATGTTCGCCGTCGTCTCCTTCTTCCTTGAAAGATGGCTCAAATCAGTTCCGTATCCTCTTGCGCACAGTCACGATCTCTTAAGCCTCCCATTGCCTGCGCATCTACTCGGCACCTGAAATTCCGCAAATCCCGAAGTCTGAACAGAGAAGGAGAAGGTGTTGTACTGCACAGGCTTTTTATCCGCCACGCGGCTGCAACACTGCTTTCAACTCGTCCTTGTCTAGGCCGGTTCCCACCTGTCTGTTGTCAGAAGAATCTCGAGGTTTCAGGCATATCTCGGCACGCCCTCTGAGTCCGAACGACGTGACGGGGCTTGTGCCAAGACCAGGCGACCGAAAAGCCCCCGAAACAGGTCAAACACCACCGTCACAGAGACCCGCCCACCTGGGCAAGGCATTCGCCTGCGTCGGAGGGCGCATCCTCCGGCGGAGTGTGGGAGGCCTTGCCTGCACAACGGGATTCACCTTCTCTGCTATTCCGGACTTCCAGCTACGACTTCACGAATTGTACGACACCGGCACGTCGACGGCATCCGATTCTGTACCACAACTTTCGTTCCCGACCCAGCAACCAAAATGACCCATCTAAACTGGACTCTGCTCAGGCGCACAATACAAATCCCGCAGACTTGCAGTACATGCAACAAGCACACTAGAAGACTTTAGCAGTGTACCGAAAGTTAGGCAGGATAGTGTCCCAACCTCGCTTGTGTCGGCGGTGGCCATGGCGGTGCACTTGATGATTCTGGGCAAAAGAGCCACCATGACCTGCCGACGGGCTGATAACTCCCTGCCGGCTTCCCATCCCGGCTTCACGCGAACCCTTTCAACTCCATGACGCATGATCCGAACCCCCCAAAAGCCGTGTTCTTCCATTCATGCATCTCAACCTGAATGTGTCTGGATGTTGAGGCCTTACAGACCCATCACAAAAGGGCATAAAGGGCATCCCTGAAAACCAGGCCCTAGACGCTCTCTGAGCCTCAACCCTACGCCCTGCCACAACCCTCTCACAACCCCCTTGGAACCCCAAAAAACTGCCCAGAAGCCCCAGCGGCCCCAGCCTCCCGCGTAGTCCAAGTGAAGGACCTTGGCCTTGGCAGCTCTTCGAGGCTTCTGGTGCGGCCCTTCTCAGCGGAAGAACAACTGTGAAACCGCGGGAACCGGCGATTGAAGTCCAAAACGACCGAACGAGAATGAGTCAGAATGATGATAAGCAAAGTTCGAACTATATCACAACGGCCCTTGTAACCACAGTAATGGGCATTGATAATTCTACTCGGCCCGGTGGCTATAGCACGCTGCACGGTCAAGTGCTCCCGGGCCAGCGCCTGGCGTTGCCTCTGAGAAAGCACGCCATGGCCTCGGCTCTTGGTGCCAGGCCTGGGGGTCGAAGACATAAACTCCTTTCGGAAGCATCCCTTCTGCTCGAGACTCAGAAGCCTATGAAGCCAAGCGACGGACCACCCTGTCTATCGCCTCCTCATCTGTGAGATTGGTCTCGTCTCCAAGCTGCCTGGCTCATGGCGTTGGCTAACGCTGGCTAAGCCCACGTGGCCTGCAACCCTAAGTCGGAGTGCTACTAGTACAGGCCCGAGATGTTTCGGATCCCGACAAGACACCAAACATGAGCTGAAATCGCAGGTGTAGGTCCCGCTTCTACCAAGTACGTGATCCTGGTACGATGGGGATGCAATCCTGCAAACCGTAGTTGAAACTACCCTCGTGGCAAGGAGCAGTGCCGAGTTCGGCTGCACGTCGTGGAGACCGTTGGGGAAGCCTGCCTAGCATTCATGCAGCCAGGTAGCTGACCGGTCAAGCATCAGGTATCTGTGCACACTATGGTAGTTTTTCATGGTGTATGATATAATCCATGATTAATGCCAAAGCGGAACGCAATCCCACCTTCAGGCGCTGTTCGTGAAGCATCGAGGATGCAATATTCTCTGCTGTAGCGGTCCTCAACTGATGTGTCTCGCGTGTGACTTCGGACTTCTCACTGCCGAGCCGAGATGGTCGTATTCCATAGTGAAAGCAATGAGAACGAGCTTGGTATGCGGCGTCATCATGATCACTACCATTACCACAACGATATGTCTCTTGTTTGATGCTAGCCCTCATGGGAGTTTGTACAGATAGCGATAGTTACCTGTCGGGTATGCAGCTAAATTCTGCAAGCGCCCAGAAACTTCGTCGGCGAGGCTCCAAACTGGAGATGAGAAGTCGCTGATTAGCTCGGCCATCTCGGAGAAGCGAAGCTCCTCAGCGCGCTGCTCGAAGTCTTCCGCTCGACGTCAGAAACCAAAGGGTCATGGAGAGATCCCAAGCAGGGTGATTCCCGAACTCGGAAGTTGAAGCATGAAGGGCAGACAGGGAGCAGAGAAGGCGTGCGCAGTGCCCTGCTCATGGGAAGCAAGGCTTGCAGCGCTCCGCACATGGTCGTGGTGCCTTGAGGGTACGTTATACTGGGGCCCTCACAATAAGGATTTTTACTATTTCGGGTTCTACATGAGGGTCCCCTATTTGAGGAAGCACGAAACAAAGATTCGGATTGGCGGTTTCAGTCTGGAGGCTTTGGGCGAAACCCTCGACCGACCCGGACCCCAGCCGGAACAGTGTCAGCGACAAAAAAGCCGTGATTACACTGATAGGAAGCAAAACGAAGGAGAAAGTGCAGGGCCGGCGCTCGGCCGCCTTGACGCGTTTGTGCATCGTTTCAGTCTGGCCCTGACCGCAGCTGAGACTCCGAATTTCACGGCTGACCTCTGTGTCCATGTCCAGCTCCAGGGCTACATCTTCCCTAGCAGCGAGGGGGATGTAGTGAGCTGCGCACTGTGTTCTCCTAGAACTGTCCGGCAATGCAGCTCCCGCGGCAAGCCTGTAGCCGGCTGCAACTGCAAGGAACAGCAGCAGCCACATCTCTGGAGCGCCGCGTGCAGGCCAGGATGGAATGTATTCTCAGAAAAGGGTCGCTTTGGTGAAGTGCCCATACAGGACATCTTCTTTGAGCCACAACATAGCAATGGAGTCTCTAGCATTTCTGTCACGTTGGGAGTTGCGACCGCCAAAATGCGTGAATGCTCTGAAAGGTCTTGCAGTTACAAAGCTCTACAGCTGCCTTCTCGAGGTAACCAGGCACGGTGCGCACGTAGCCAGCCCAGTTGAAACTGACCTGAAGGCCATTTGAACATCAGTGCTGTCCCAAGGTAGACCCCAGTGCCTTCAGGCAGACTACCTGCCATACACACTGTGTCACTGCACCAGCTCACACTAATGATCCAAAGTACAGCAAGGTCGCTTTAGATTTGGACCTCCCGCAACTCACCCAGGATGGTGCGGCGGGAGCAACCGCTGTAAAATCAAAATGAAGCCCTCTACATCGCATGCATTGCAGTGTCTCCTCAAACGTGCACAGCAGAATTTGCATTCTCCATCTCGCGACCGTGAAGCTCTTCTTGCTTCCCACCTCTGCGTCATCTGCGTTCAGACCGACCTGTCTCAACAGGACGGGGGTTCTCCGGGACAGCCCCCACCGTTGTGATCCCCTCCGGTCCGCCTTGAAGTTGACGCCCGAGGCGACCTTGGCTGCCGCCAGTTTTGTTTCGAGGATGTCTAACTCTGATGCTCTTCAACACGAGTCGGCTACTATCGAAATCGACCACGATGCCCACGACGGGGAGAGGCCCTGTTGCACTTAGCACCCTTGAGCCCGCAGCTGGGTATGCACCCGCGTGCTGGCGAACCAAGGAATGCCAGCGCTGCACGTCCAAGCCTTGTTTCACAGCGCTAGCTTGAAAGAGATTGCCGACATCCTCATACTGAAATCTTGATCAACATCATGAGCAACACTGCCATCACCAGGATCATGTGCATCCCCTCCGTCACAAACATCAACACAATCATCGACATTGCCATCGCGGACGACAAGCACCACCACCTTCGTCTCTTTCATGAAGACCATCGTGAAGCAAACATCACGAAGAGGCTTAAGCTCTCAAGCGACAAAGCCACCCTGCCTGGGTTTTTGCCCTTCAGCATGGCGAGCTGGACCGCCGCACCTGTCACAATGGTCGGCTCGCAGTCACGGCAACAGCGGGTCTTGCTCCGCAGGAACATGTGTAACGACGTGTGAGGGTAACGTGACCCCTGCGACGCTCTTCTCCACAACTTTCACCGGCCTTGCAAGCGATGCTTCTGGCGGTTGTGAAACAGATGCCAAGTAGGTGAAACGAAGGCTTTGTGGAGTCCTTGGCATTCCTTCATGTTCTTGTCATGTTCCGACGAAATTTAAACACCGCCTGCAGCTAAATATTGCAATATTTAGCTGCAGGCGGTGTTTAAATTTCGTCCCACTGGGTGTTACGACAACGACATCTCCGTCACAATCGAAGCCCACAACTGTGGCCACTGCCCCACAAGTGTAAAGCACCTTGTCTCCCACACTGAGGAGCCTCGTTGTTGTGCTAGCATACCACCTCGCAGTGGTGCCATTTTCTTTTCGCACATAGAGGTCTCCATCCTCATCGAACTCTATAACGGTGCCAACTTCCCCACAAGGGTACTGTACCCTGTCCCCCTCGCTGAGGGCCTTCTTGCATTTGCTGATGAACCAACTGGCCTTGCGGCCGTGGTCAGTAGTCACGATGAGGTCTCCATCTTCATCGATGCCCGTGATGTGCCCGCGGGTGCTGTCGGTGTAAGTTACATAGCCACCGATGCGGAATACCTCGCATCGGTAGGTCACGGATGAGACTACTGGAACCTCGGCTTTCACTTGGCAAGGAGCTGGCTCGGGTGCTTCTGCCGGCACTTGCGGAAGTAAATTTTTGAATGCGGGAGTCATGCGGTGGACTCCGTACAGTCGCCGCTGCATGCGCTTCCACATGCGTGCGAGCTTGAGAAACACTGCAACGGCCACCGCAAGAGGATCCACCCAACGGCACAGCGCCAGGGCGAGAGCCATGGCGACGTTGCTACCCAGCGGCATCATGCCGCCACTTACAAGTATAAGATAGCCCACAAAGCCCTGAGCCAGAACACAGCTCTGGCCAGGTTGGAAGGTAGTGCCAAGACTGCCGCCTTCTCGAGGTGTGTGTGTGTGTGTGTGTGTGTGTGTTGTCACAACGTTTAGCCCAAGACAGAGGAACGGAGCAACCTAGTAGGTCGGTGACATGTCTTGTGGCGCTGCCTTTCTTTTCTGCTCTAACTGTAACTACAAGTAGTACCATGGGACAAAACCACCGCCGGGCCTTTCGGCGGCGTCGGCTTTGCAGCTAGCAGCCGGAAAGGCCAGGCCTTGCAGACCTGAGTTTCCGCCAAGGCTCGCTCCGTTCAAGACTTCAAGAAAAGTATGCATAGTACGCACTCCTGCAGAGCGCTACAAATAGCAGTCTGTCGCTGTTGTCCCTGGCTCCAGCCCGCCGAGCACAATCGGAATGCCTCGGCATGATCCTGGGATCCCGACCCATCCCATCCCGGGTGGGAAGACGACAAGCCATGAATCGCCGGTGCTGAGGGTGAACTCTATCTCCTGACAGAGCATCAGTTCCTCTCTTGTTGTGGAGACCGCAAGGCATGCCGTGGGAGGCTCAACTGTGACTAAGTGTGCAATCTGCCAAGGCCAGAGGTCGGGGCGTCCAGATCGGTTTCCTGGAATCATGCATAATCATAGAGTTCATTTTAAAAACACCGGAGTCTAATGTCGACGTGCTGAAGCAACCTTGAGAGGGTGGGTAATTAGGAGGACCTGTCATTTTGACGGTTTTGTCGCTGGTCTGCCCCTCCCCCCAAACCTCTTCGCTCTTGCTGGGTTGCCCTTCTCTGACCTCCTTTCCCCCCTACTCCCCTCGCTTCTTTGCTGGGTTCTTTTGCCTTCCCTTCCGTGTGCCGCCCGTTTTTTCCTGTGCTTCTTTGACCTCCCTTTCCCGTTTGCTTATTGCGGCAACCGGAAGCTTAAACACTCACTCCCAAACCCTGGCCTTGGCCAATATTCTGTTCGTCTGCATAGCTGGCTGCTGGCCGCGGGCACGCATAGCGGAGCATGCGGAGCTCGGAAACGGCTCCGAGGCTTCTCTCGCGCCAGCGGATCAAATGCTCGCCCCTCGGGCTTAGGCCTTTCCGTGCACGAAGTCGCTGCAGTCCACCTGCTTGCCGTCTACGAGAAGCTTCTTGGGCTCCTGGCGCGGGATGCCATGGGCACAATCGCAGTGTGACAAGGCACAATGAGACTCAGAAGTTCAGGTCAACAGGAAAATGCCTGCAAACCCAATCTCCAAGTTCCACGCCCTCGAGGCTCTATGCCAGAGATGTCCAAAATTCCAAAGCTCTCCGAGCGCTGGGTGCCCCTGCCGCAAGCATCAGATCCGAAGAGACCACAGGCCGCACGGAGCGGAACCTCGGAAGGGGGTGGGGATGGGGGAAGACTCTGGCTCAAAACATAGAAGAGATAATAAAGGGCAAAAGCAAATATACATATATATATATATATAATTTGATACTGTTGTTTTGCTATATTTATATATGCGCATAGGATATGTGTCCTTCGCCAGCCTGGTGCGGGCGAGGGCATGGCCAAAATCGCAGACGCTTAGAACTTCCAGTCGCTCGCCCTTCTTGGAGGACTCGCCTGCCTCCCTTTCCAGGGTTTGAGACAGGTCATGACGGTTCAGGGTCTAGGGTTTAGGGTCAGGGCTTAGGGCCATACCCATAAAGCAATATTTACTCTGACTCCTGCGGGATGCAGCCTGTAAGATTCTTCTTCCACTATTGACATGGTTTGGTTGTGCATAGCCTTGGATCACCCCGCGGCACCCGAAAGTCCACACAGGGCCCGGGCTCTGCTGTGATAAAGGCCGAACCGCGGCAAGCCGGGAAGGTAACGGCCTGCAGGAGACTCGAAGGTCTAAAATTCAAGAATTGAAGTAGGACGTGGGAGAGGGCAGGACAGCACAGGCTATGTTGAGCTTTGTCTTGCTGCTTATCATGTTCGATTCTCCCATGGTGCTGTCGGCATGCCGATCTAGCATGATAGCGAGTCCTCACTCTTAGGCTTTCTCAGTGTCCTTCCTGTGCCAGACGGTCCATTGTTGGAGTATCGGCATCGGAAGACATTGCAGCAAGGGGGCCTAGCCTTCGCACTGACGCCACTTCCTTTCCGGTACGCCATTGTCACACCTTGGGACCCCCTTGGGATGCTGGGCGCAGGCTGAAGGAGGCACAGGAGGTAGAATCTTTTGCTGTTAGCAGCAACGCAAAAACAAGCCATACTCTCATACTAGCGCTTCGCAGTTAAGCGACACTTCCGGTACAGGTCTGCAGAATCATAGCTTGAAATGAATCCAATGTAACAGTGCAGCCAAGCTAAGGCGGCAGCAGGCCTCGTCCCAGTTTTCGGCCACTGGCCCTTGACCGGAGTTGAATTCTGAATTGTGGTTCCAGAAACATTCTAGGATCTCGAGGCCACACCCATGGAGTGGGATGAGAGTCCCACTCTCGCTGAATCTTGCTGACTTCTGCATGCAAGGACGCTTCAACACTGGCCTGACAAAACATCTTCCTGGCCGTCGTAGCCCAGGAACACACCGAGACCTTCGCTGCAGGTTGCGGGAGAAAAAAAAGGAATGCGAGCCCGAAAAGGTCCGGACCATGCTGAAACTCTTCCATGCCAGGCGATGTCATGAACGGCTGCATCACGTGGACCTTGAGAGGACATTGAGAGGCTCCAGTGCCCAGTATCCACTAGCCAATGTGCAAATCAACGCTTGCTGGCAAGGCCCCACATGTTTCTTCCCCTGCCAGGCGGTTCGGCCAGGAGCAAGTCGTTAGCAGACGGGGACGCGCCCCGCGACAAACTGCTCGCTGCAGTAGAAGGCTATCTGAGGGTGCTGTGTCTCGACGCATCCCTGATGTGCATGCAAGCTATCCTCGACTCCAAGATCTACTGAGATGCCGAAGACAGATGTCAACGATAACAAAGCTTCAACTGGTGCCAGCCCGGGAGCTCAGGCTATTCGTCTTTCAGCTCTGCTCTGTCTTAACTTCGCGACTTCGCAGTCTGCCGGTCGGACGTAGATTCCGATACGGCCCTGTGCAAACTAAACCACACGCATACAAGCTTGAGCCTATCCCTGTGACTAAGTCCAGCCGATTGGAAGGCTTGAGGAGGGGTGAGTTCTACATTGCCACACTCAGGAAGGCGAGGCCTTGCACCTGCAGCGATCACAAGGATTTGGCGTGTGGTTTTTGCCATGTTCGATATGGCGCTTGCGCAGAGCTGTGCATCGCAAAGAGGGCTTTGACACGACATGCAAGGGTCGTTTCATCCGCCTTCGCGGCCCGAGCAGGCGCGTGGGACAGTGCAGAGGCGATACCCTGACGGGGTGGCACTTACGGACAAATGAAAGGAAGCTGTGCCTGTTGCTTCAGACTCCAAGTGCAACAAACTGAAGGTTCGGAGGCTTGACGCCGATTGCGAAACTGTCACACAACTTCTATCTATGCTTTAACTGCAACATCCCTCAGACCCCAGACCAGTTCCTAAATCTTCCCCTCAAAGCCGAACGGCCTCCAGCCGGTCGGAGGGTGGGCCCCGGATCATACGTCGCTCCACGCCGTCCACGCGTTTCAAGAGCGCATCCTTTGGGCTTCAAAGCCGGGATTGCACATGGCAGAAGGAGGAGGACCAGAGTGTCGGACGAAAGGGCTCGTCTAGTCAGCTTGGGGCAAGAATAGAGGCTCAGACTCGTGCCTACAGTATGGGGGTGCTCCTCACGGCAAGATGGTCCTCGGTTTCATCGCAAGCCATCAGGAACTGCATGCCTAAACAACAGCTTTGGTGATCTGGCCCACTTCGCTGCGAGGTTTCTGCAACGTCTTGGGCTGCCTCCAATCTCCAATCTTCGATTACATTGCTGAACCAGTCTGACGCCCAAACCCATCTGAGTTCAACACGAGCTCATCATCGGGGCTGGCGATCGTCGTGCTCACGGTCCTTGGTTTCGCCGCGCGTGCGAAGCTTCGTTGTTTCGGAGCCCGAAGTGTAGAGTATTGGAAAAGTCCTACCCCAAATAGGGATTCTTCGGTGTGGGGCACGCTCCATCGTCAGGCTACACCGCTTGAATCACTCCCCCACATCGCTTTTGTTCTGCTCAGCGCTTTGGAGGGACTGGCGCCCCCTCATCGCAAACTCCCACTTCGACATCAGCTCATCCCAATCGTCCTTCCTTGGCTGCAACTCGAGTCTCATGTGCAGTATCCATGCTGATGGAAAGATAGAGAACGACAAACCATGCCTTCCCCCTCTCTCTCTCTCTCTCTCTCTTTGCTTTGCTAGGGGCTAGGAGCGGGAGCAGTCCTCCTTTGCTTTGCTCGGGGTTTGAGACGGGAGCGGTCCCCCCGTCCCGCGCGAGTGCGCTACCCCATCCATCATTTGGAAAGGATGGGCTCGGTCTATACAAGACTGACTTACATAGCAAAGGGTGCTCCGAAACTGTGTTCCCCGTATGGGGTGTTTGTTTGCTCGCACCGGCACTGTTAAGAATCTGGTATGTAAAAGGCTGTGTGTACGAGGGGAAAAACGTGCTTGAATTAACGGCCATGCAAGTCTTATGCAAGCTGTTGGCACACCATTCTAGGGTTCATGGAAATGAGCGGGTGCCCCTCACTCAACACAAATTAAAAGGTAAGTTAGGTGGCTTCAGAGTGTCGCGTTCACTTTTTCCACCGGTGGCAGAGGTGTTGTTCACGGATCCGGGTGTCCCCGGCGAGTTGCATGGGTGTACATCAGACATATGTCCCAAAACTTGTAGCCACTGGTGCCTCGCCTTTGTAGTCGGCGCTCACTTCTCTCACCTGTGCCTTCGAGGTGCTGCAGCTGTGTCGTCGTCCTTTGGTCCTGGGTCGTCGTTGGCACTTGGTGTCCTGTGCCTCCGCGGTGCTGCAGCTGTGTCTGGGTCGTCGTCGGCCACGGGTGTCCTTTGCCTTCTCGGTGTCCCTGCCACTATCACGTTCATGCCGGGCTTCGTGTCCCCCGTCCAGTCTAGTCCCTCTTTAGCGTCTGGTTGAGGTCGCCTGCGAGGGAGAGGTGGTCGAGCAGCTTGATCTCGCTGTTGCCCTTTTGAACGATGTGGTTCTCCCCCTGGTGTCGCGTCTTCACTCTGAGTTCCTCCATCAAGTGGCATGTTGCCCCTCCCTACTACCGGGCCACCTCCGGAGAGGGCCGGTTTCAGGAGAGGTCTTCGCGACCCTTTGGGCACTTGAGAGCCCGACATGTTACGGCGAAAGGCCTCAAGCCACCCCCCGCCCTCGGCACGTCCACCCCCCAAGCCCACAGAGATAACCCTCTGTGGTCTCGAGGGGCCGGCCGAAAAGCGACCCGCTCCGAGGAGCAGGCAGGCGAGCGACTTGAGCCAAAATGGCTACGAGCAGTCCTCCTCTCTCTCTCTGTCTCTCTCTTCTTTCGCGAGGGTAGAAGCAAGGGCAACCCTCCCAATCTCTCTTGCTTGCTTGCACAGCGTGTGGGGTCAAGAGCCGAAGAGCCCTGAACCCTGCGCAGCGCGCGACGCTGAGTGTCAACGTCCTGTTTGTTTGTGAGACCTGGGGTAGACTCTCTCTCTCTCTCTCTCTCTCTCTCTCCGCTTCTTTCGGCCATAGCTCTCTGCTGCAGCTGTCCTTCTTGCACAATCGACACCACGACAACTACATCGACGGACGGAAGCAACAGCTGCAGAAGCTGTAGGCTGGTGCTTAACACTGATTTAGGCCAGGTCTGGCTGGGTGAATTCAGCAAAGCAGCGCTTTGGTGAGGGACGAGCCGGCAGCACGATAGATCCTGCAATCCGGATATGATGGTTCACGACTGCCATAACCAAATATGCCACTTTCGGCCATCCTGCAGTCTTCCTATCTCAACTGAGCCCGTGCTTCTTCACAGAGACCATTCTAGCAGACGCTACTAGTAGCACTCTTGAGACCTGTCGCGTGCACAGCTCGATCCAATGTTGCCAGCTGACCAAGAGGCGTCATTCGAGCTGCGGGAGTGCTTCCGGCAGAAGCGCACGTAGAAATCCCTGCAACCGGTCTGAAAGCCGTGCTTCAACAACATCAAATTGAAGGGCAGAACTGTCTTTTCAACACCTGCTGACAATCTTGCCACGGCTCATACTTCTAATGACAAGAGCCGTGGCATGGTAATAGGCGTAGTAGCCGGCTTCGTCGCAGTCGTAGTCGTAATCGTCGCCGTCGCCGTCGCATGTGCTGCTGGTGCTGGTAGTGGCAGTGGTGGCAGTGGTGGCAGTGGTGGCAGTGGTGGTAGTGGCGGTAGTGGTGGTAGTGGTGGTAGCGGAAATGCCCTTCAGCCTCTCTCTGTCATTCATTTCGACCGTCGTCACGGCCTTCCTCAGCTTGCAGGCGACTTAGGATCCTGGCTGACTACTTTTGCAATCCTTGCTGGATGTTGCACTATGCGGGCAATAAACAAAAGAGCCGGTCACATGAGCTGAGAACAGCAGCGACCACCTGCAGCTGAGCTTCATGAACTGCCAGGCGGCGTGGCGGACGTACTTGCTGCGAGTGTTCTGCGGGTCTTTATGCAAAGGCCGGCAGAGCTCGTTGAACGCAAAAAAAACCTCAAGCTCTCGTGCGGTTGTGGCTTCCGGCCAAATTCTACAATGCTTTAGGTCGGTCAAAACATCAGAGACCCGACGTAACCTCAACTCGGTGCTTAGAACCAACTTTCTTAAATTCATCTACATTGCATTATCTTTCTTGACGGTATGAGTCTTAGTATTGCTCCCTGTTGAAAGTGCTACAGTACCTGCACTTGATAGAGCAATACCCGCAAGCGCAGGCGTCGACGAATGTTCCGAAAGGAAGGCTCGGTGCTAATTTGTTGCAAGCATCAAATATGGTTTACATGTAGAAAATGTCTACAAGAGAGAGAGAGAGAGAGAGAGAGAGAGGGAGAGAGAGAGAGAGAGAGAGAGAGACAGAGAAGAGAGAGAGAGAGAGAGAGAGCGCGCGGGGGAGGGAGAGAGAGAGAGAGAGAGATGTCGGGGGAGGGAGAGAGAGAGAGAGATGTATGGTATGTACGTCATATCGTCATATCGTCATATATGCAATATACGTTATGAATACAACCATGTAGGAAGAGAGATCGACAGACCGACAGACGACAAGGAGTTCCAGCATCACGGTAATCGTGGCGATGATAGCAATAGAACGCCGGCACGGGAGACTATGAAAGGCATGGCAACATGTGACCATACTTAACGATGCAGTTCGACAAGACAAACCCGAATGCGTCCACCACATGACATTAAAGCCCGAATCCGAAGAGACGCTGGCCCCGAGAGCAGTAGAATCATCCGCTGAAACACAAAGACATAAGGAGAACAAGCATCCCAAACTCCCAAACCGGACAATCTGCAAACTAAACCTCCAACATTCCTTGCTGCCTCGCGACCAGGCGGCGCCCGCCTTCCTCCAGCTCGGGGCTACAGAAGGCTCGGCCTCGGTCCCGAGATCTTCCGCTTTAGCAATGACCTGAAATAGTCCCTAATGCTGGCGGCAATAGTAGCAGAAGTAACAGTAGAAACAGGAGCTGCAGTAGAAGTAGAACTAGTAGTAGTAGTAGTAGTAGTAGTAGTAGTAGTAGTAGTAGTAGTTGTTGTTGTAGTTGTAGTTGTTGTTGTTGTTGTAACAGTAGCAGTATAGTAGGAGAAGTAGCAGTAATGGCAGTAGCACCAGTAGTAGCAGTAGTGGCATTGGCGTTGGAGGTATAAATGATAGCAGTAATACTACTGCTAGTCGCAGTAGTAGTAGTAGTAGTAGTAGTAGTAGCAGTAGTAGTAGTAGTAGTAGTAGTAGTAGTAGTAGTAGTAGTGGTAGTAGTAGTAGTAGTAGTAGCAGTAGTAGTAGTAGTAGCAGGAGTAGTAGTAGTAGTAGTAGTAGTAATAGCAGTAGTAGTAGTAGTAGTAGTAGTAGTAGCTAGTACTCGTTTAGCAGCAGCAGCAGCAGCAGGACAAGCAGTAGTAGTCGTCATCGTATTCGTACTGGCACTCGTCCTGGCTGGTACTAGTACTGGTACTGGTACTGGTACTGCTCCTGCTCCTGCTGCCGCTGCTGCTGCTCCTGCCACTGCAGCTGCCACCGCCACCGCCACCGCCACTGCCACTGCCACTGCCACTGCCATTGCTACTGCTCCTGCTCCTGCTCCTACTCCTCCTGCTGCTGCTGCTACCGCTACCGCTACGGCTGCTGCTACTTCTACTGCCACTGTTGCTGGTACTCGCTGGTACTAGCACTAGTACTAGTACTGTCAGCAGCAGTGGCAGCCAGCAGTTGGTCGCAGGTGTCAGGGGGTAGATTGTTGATGTTCGATAGCAGGAGCACGTGACTAGTATGACTTCTTCCAGGGCCTCCCGCTCGGAATGCAGATTCACACTCCCTCCGTCTTTGCAGCTATCTGCATGGCTACGGTGCAGACCGAGTTGCTGAACACCTGCAGGACCGGGTACGAAACTTTGTCCGGCGATCCTCGACTCAGCACCTGCGCGAACAGGCTGACTTTCAGACCGTACCCCGCAGCGCTGATCAAAGCCTCTTTTCGAAAAGACTCGATGTGAGCTCCAATCTTCCCACCTTCTTGTGGATGTTGAACGCAAGCTTCGGCAGATAGTCTTTGTCCGCCTGCCACATTTCCGCGAGAGGCTGCGATCCACATTGCTGGCAAAGTTGCGTCGAGAAACCCTCCCGACAGGCTCAGGACTTCAATCCTGAATAATGTTTCGGCAGTGGCCACCTCAAGGTGTTGCTTCAGGCCGCGCAGTTTCGCCTGTCAGGGACTTGAGTGTTTCATTGAGGAGTGGTCAACGGTCAACACTCAAGAATGTTGGCTCCTGAGCTGTCCTCTAGACTCTAGAACTATTTCGTTGTTCCACAAGGTCTTACTGTGAAATAATGACATTGTATGACGTCATGACGGGCCCCAGAATCCTCTGTGAGATGACGAAGACAACAGGCTGCGGATGCATCGCAAACCGGCACCCATGGAAAGCAAAGATACCTTTGACACCACGATGACCTGGAACGCAACGCGCCTCAGCCTGCAGCTTTGGGCTCGCCGATTAGATCATGCCCAAATCCCGAAGCCACATATAACCCTAACCCTAAACCTCATGTGGCGACCGTGGTAGATCGTGTCTCGTGAACCGGCCCGTCTAAATAAGTGATAGCGGGAGTTTCTGACAGTTCTTCATGCGATGTCGTTTGATCCGTGTCTTTAATGCACCTCTCGACATCAGGCGATGGCGGTTTATCACACCATTTCGCAAACCAGCCCCCTCAACTGCGGTGGTGATTGATTGCATATCCAATAAGCCGGGCCTTTGTTTGGCGATCGCAGTTCTGAAGCCCACCCCCTCACTAGACCATGGCGGGGGATCACATCTTCTAAGAAGCAATCATTGATGCATCAGCTTACGATATAGAACTGAGCTCATTGACATCGAGATATCGGACAAATGTCGAAGTGCCCAGACAGCAATGCAGCAAGGGTGAAGCTCCTTTTGAGACGTACCGCCACAAAGGGCTGCTCGCTCACAACACAGGTGTGCGTCAATACCCAGCGATTTCTGCATTGGCTGTCTCCAAGCCGTGGCCAAGCAGGTGAAACGAAAGCATGAAAACAATCGACGACGCTGCAATATTGGCATCGGTGTTGGTTTGTATATTCATCGCATCATACACAGAAAAGAGAAGTGAGGAGGAATGATAATACTTGATAAAATCAGAGGCACTTGCTCGCGAACCAGGTGGCCCTGCGGCCACCAGGTGTGGTGATCAGGACGTCCCCGTCCGAATCAAAGCCGATGACGGTTGCCATGTCACCACTGACGTACTTCACTGCATCTCCGACGCTGAGAAGTCGTGTCGATTTTGAAACATACCAGCGTGCGCTGGATCCATCTGTCTTCTGAACGTACAAATCACCGTCCTCATCGAAATCCACAACGTGAGCCACTGCTCCACATGAGTATCGGACTCGGTCCCCCTCGCTGAGGGATTTGCTGCATTTGCTTACGTACCAGACAGCCTTGCGGCCGTGGTCGGTACGTACGATCAGGTCCCCATCCTCATCAATGGCCGTAATCTGCCCACGGTGGGCGTCAGGATAGGTCACAAAGTCCCCGACCCGGAAATTCATGCACTCGTAAACCACGGAGAAGACTTCAGGGGCCTCTGCTTTCAATTCGTGCTGCCCACAGTCATTGGCGTGACAAGAAGCTGACTCGGGTGCTTCTGCTGGAGGTTGCGGAAGCAAAGTCTTGAACGGAAAATTTATGCGGTGCACACCGTGTACTCGTCGTTGCATGAAATGCCACAGGCGGGCCAGCATGAGAAGCACTGCAACGACCACCGCACGAGCCGCTCGGCGGTGATCCACCCAACGGTACAAAACCATGGCGACGTTGCTACCCAGTGGCATGATCGCCACTTATCACTGCAGGCCGCAAAGCCCTGAGCTGTAGCACGGCTCTGTCAACATCCCGGAGCAAGACATGGAGATGCAAACCCCAACCCTTTCAGCCCCTTCTGTGCCTTCAGTTCGGAGAGCTGCCGGCTTTGCTCGTCTTCCCTGGCCCTCGCCGAGCCGGGTGGGAGGGGTGGGAGCCTTCGGGGTTCAGGGATTCAAGGGCTCAGGGGTTCTGGACCTCAGAACTGTCCCAGACTTCAGCACGTGTGGATGCGTAGGGCTGCCATGGACGACCATACAGCATAATCGCATATCACACATCTCAGAGTTTGCAATGCAGTTGCCTCGGTTCCTCTTGCTCGATGCTGTCCACGAGGTCTGTAACGGCTGCACCATCGGTTGTGGTATGAGATGGCTCCTCCACTTGCGGGCTTCGACTGGCAACCACTGCATCTGCAGCAGCCCACCGCATAAGACCCTAGTTGCTTACGGAGACATGTCTGAAATCAGCTCCTATGTAGGAAATTCAATGCAATCTGAGGAAGCACTGGGCATTCTGTACTGCGTCGTACAACGGGGGGACATGAAGCATCTCAGGAGTGTTGAAGAGGGGTTGAGGCTTACGGGAGGAGAGTGGAAGGTCGAGGGCATTTAATTGCAGTTTCCCTCAGCAGAGCTCCCTTGCTTTCGGGCGAGGTTGCAGACGGCTGGCCTTTACTTTTGTTGGGCAGGGTAGGCTTCTCTCCAGTTTCGACAGCCGATGTGGGCAGGAATAGTGAAACCAAGTCTGCTTCAACGCCTGAGCACGCTGCCATGATATCACTGCCAGGGTCACTGAAAGCAGAAGCCGCACCAGCGAGAAGTGACGTGGCAGCTGCTCTCACGAAAAGAAATACCACCCGCCGCCCCGTCTCGCCCATGCCCCCATCCTGCACCCCGACCTGTCACCGAAACACTCAGAAACAACATAACGGCACAAGACCTGTAACACGTCACCTAAAGGCCTGAAACCCTCCGAAACGACGGCAGAACACAGGCGGGAACGAGGCATCGCTCCCTCTGTATGCAGCGGCTTTGAAGCACTACGAAGGAACGTGTTGTTCAGGCAGCCTCGTCCCATTGAACGTCAGGTCCAGCAAATGGCATTTCCAGGTGCTCTTCTGGCACTTCACCTCTTGTATTTTGCTTTTCTTGTGGGTGATGCCACGCTCTGAATGCTTACGACAGGAACCGTATAGTCGAAAGTCTACGCTGCACACCTGCATGGCTGATGTAACACACACACCAGGAGCTGTACACAGTTGAAAAGTGTATCCCTACACACGCGGACTAAAAACACTGACGTAGGACGGCGGCCTCTTGTATCTACGGCTCGAAGGTCGTGCATATCTTCTGAGCAGGCAAGTAAACCCTTTAGAAACGTAGCGCTTGGGATAAGGCTTCAAACCCGAAGCGACATGACACAACAAGGCATGGTAGAACAAGGCATGTCCCCCGGCGAGATAGCGTCAAGCCGAAGAATGAGACGCTGCACTCGACTCTGAAATGCAGCGGAGTGACCATGAGCGGCCTGCGCCAAGCATGCCTCTCGTCACGAGAACGTCGGCGATGCAAGCAGCTTCAACAAATCCCGTTACTTCTGGCAGTTCCCCATGGTTTCTGCGGACCTTCCTGTCAAAGTGTTTCTAAGTGCGAGCACGGGCACCATCTTCTCAAGAAGTTGTCGCTTGATCAACGCCTCGTCTTCAGCCTCCATCAAGCAGCAAGGCAAGCATGGGCTGAGCGGTTACCAAAATCTCTCATCGACCTTCGCCACACAAGCACCATCAAGACCCGACAAGCACAGCCCCGCGAGCCACAGAAGCCCAAGAAGAGCCAGGCCTGCGTCAGCAATTCGATCCGCCTCCGCTTGCGCTCTGCAGGGGGCAGGAGCAAGAGAGCTGCGTCCTCATCCTTCTTGGAAGAATGTGGTAAGGAGACAAAAAACAACTGCATCTAGGGGCTGTTAGTCACTGGGGCTGGTTGCAAACAACGCGTCTGTAGCAAGACTGTGCATCAAAGATCCTAGAGACTTTCGTGAAAACCCCTGCCTATGCGACAGGCCTGTGTCAATGCCGGATGCCTCAAAAACCTCACTGCATCTCACCGACGTCGATTCTTTAGGCAGGAGACGCTAGTTCTTTGTGTGATGCCGAAATCTGCATGCTGAGCGTTGATTCTCTCAGATGTGGTTTACCCAGACCCACAGAGATTCACGTACCGAGCGAATCTGCATGTTGACCCTGGCACTTGTTCAAGTGTGTTGCTCTGTGAAACGAGTACCCGTGGCCCCAGAGCACCGCTTTGAGTCGCATCGTACCATAAAGAGTCTGCCTCACGTTCGATACATACCAAGTCGCAATATCCGTCGGATGTTACATAAGGGTGGCAAAACCGGGTGACAAGCCAAAAGAGGTCAACCCCAGCTTGGATGCTCGACCTGTCACAGTCCGGAGCTAGGTCCTATTCTGAAATGCAGAACCCCAGTCTGGATACTTAGCCGATGCTATGCCTTGTCCATATTAGTCCTAGTCCCAGCATTTCCTTGCGGCGTCCCTCTCACCTTAAAGCCTTCAACTTTCGCCGGGGCGGCCTCCGAAGGATGAAGAATCTGCGTCTTGGCCTTGGGCTGAACCCGCTTAGCCTTCGGCGGCGACCGTAGCTCCAGTGATGGCGAACGGCCATCCCCGGACTCAGACTCCTCTTGCGGCGGGATCGCCGCCGCCGCGGCACAACGTGGCTCACCATGCGGAGGCGCCCTTCTGAGCTCGCTTGCGACGTCGAAGGTGAGCGATTCCTGGCCAGCGGCCTCTTCTCGGCCCGCCGGGCCCGGCGGCTCCCGCCGTGGCGACAGCGGTGGTAGCTCTCCCTCTCCGTCTCCGTCTATCAAAGGAGAGCTTGGCGACTGCGGTGGTGGCGCCGCGTCCAGCAGTGGTGCTGGCAGTTGGCCAGGAGCTGCCACGTGCGAAGGATTCGGAGAAGTTGTGCTCGTCTGACTGGGCATGCTGGCATCTGTAACAAAGGGCAGGAGGAAGCGCTCCGCCTGCTTCACGAGGTCGGACTCCGCCGCATTCACTTCGGGCACGGGCTCCGACAAGTCTGGTTCATCCAGGAGCCCCACCTCGCGCATGAGGGCCTCTGCCCGCGCCGCTTCATCAGCCTCGAAAGCCTGCAGCAGCTCTGCGGGGTGTAGGGATTGTGGGGCCCTCCCCACAACAACAAAGAAGAACACTTTGCTCGCGTCGGCTCCCGAAGGGGGTGGCCTCCCGGCTCAGCTCCAACTGGGCGCACAGCGCTTGCGCGTCGCCGGCAGAGTCCATCCAGCTTCTCTTGGGTTTTGTGGTGTTTTGGGGAGCTTGAGATGGGCTGCTGGATCGAATGTGTGAAGCTTGGCGATGCATGACATCCATGCCTGACATGAGGATCGAGCCAAGTGGGCTGCAAGAACCAGCCTAGGTACCCGTGCGGGCTGTAGACGTAGACGAAAGAGGCAAGACGGCTAATGAAGCCCTGGTCACCCATTGGTCCCACACCCGGAGCGCGCAGCTGTAAGCCAGACCCAAATCGTAGGCTGCTCAAAGATGCATGCGGGAGTCGATGGTTTGCCCTGCAAGAAGTGGACCTGCAAAAGAACCAACCACAGGACCAGAAGTTGACACAGTGCAGACATACTAGGACCTTAAGCAGGACAAGGATGACCGTGGTGTGTCCGTGCGAGGATGCTTGGGCATGCTGGGTCTATCGAGGATCGCTCTTAGTTTTCGGAGCACCAACAGAACTTCGAGTGGCCGACAGGGCATGCGGGGCGGATAGGCTTGCACAAGCTCGAGGGAAGCAGATTCAGCCGCAGCAAGAAGACTTCTTCCTGTGCTTGATGGTGCTTGCAATACGGCGTCTTCGAATCAGCAGGCTTGCAGCAGCACTAATCTACAGCAGCTACTAAAGCCATCAAAGCACTAGGCAACTTGCGCAACCGTTCCATCGGAGCTTCCTAAGCCGGCCTTCGAGGCCGCAGGCACCACGGGAGCAGAGGGCAACGGGACCACGAGGTTTTGGAGCTCCTCGGATCTGCGATGATCTGCGGATCACGGCTCCCCTAAACCCTCAGAGGTTCCGCATCTTGCTGCATGGGATGCTATTCTCCAGGGACCCTTCGCAGTAGCCTCTTCAAGTTCCGTGTGCTTTCTCTTGTTAAAGTTCCTCGGATAGCCCGACCTTGCACAAAGTTATGCGGCTCGGCTGATCCCCAAAGCCGATGGAGCCCTCCCAAATCTGACATAGGCCAAGCGGCGCCGCTCAGGAACCGGTCCTTCGGGCTGGGATGCTGACCGACATCGGGCTCTTCTTGAAGTCTCTCTAGACATGGAACATGCAGCATCTCAGAGATCAACAACACGTATTCAATGTACTCAAACGCAGACAGAACGTCCATGGCTACAGACAGTTAAAGAATCAAATTCGACAAAGGCTTCAGCCAACCGAAGTTGCTTTCTCTGTAGTGGCCGGCCTAAACCGACTCTTCAATAAAGTAACATCCTATACTTCCCTATGGTAATAGTCTATATAGTATACCGGTGTGATATATATATATATATATATACATGGTCACCCCCGCCCCCCTGCATATACATATATATATATATATATATACATATATATATATATGTATATATGTATATATGTATACACCATTACAAGCCCAGCCCGGCACTCCTCGAGCTTGTCTATCTTCTCGTCCATCCTTAAGGAACACACTATTCGCGCGTCGGATGCGGACTCGGGATTCTGAGCCTGCCTTTGGCATTCTGTGCCGCCAATGTTGGATAAGGATCATAAATAGGGGACCCTCATATACTACCCTAAATGGTAGGATCCATATTATCAGGACCCCTTTTAAGGTACCCCGATAAGGAAAACACTCATGCTGCCTAGCTGTACTCCGGATCCTAACAACAGATTCATGCCACAGCCCTTCAACATCCGTGCGTCCCATGGCCTCACGGCAAGGGCGTATCATGGCAACTTCATGGCAGTGTCATTGTCAGGAGTCTTCGCATTGCCAGACTACGACAGCCTTTGATACCTTTTTTGCAGATTGGAAAATCTGTCAAATGTTATTTGCGTGCTTGTGTGTGAGTCTTTGTTCGTTTCATCCTTCGTTTCCTCATGATGGATAGGGTTACACACGTTTGGCACCCATGGCATCATTCAGTATCCATGAAGGCCATGGCAGTCGCATGCTACGGAACTTGGAGTGTGAAGAAATCTTGGACAGTTTCCATGGCTTCCACCGAGGTTGTGCGGCGCTCATGGCATCCATGGCAGTTGCGACCTATTTAGGGTGCCATGGCGGAAACCCAAGCGCTCGTTGCACCCATGGCAGTGCAGCGGCGGTGAAGCATCCATGGCGCCCATTGCACGTATGAGTAAGAACATATCGAAAGCTGAGCTTGCTCACATATGCTCAAGAACCATGACAGCAGCACGAAACCCATGATGCCCATCGCAGGCGCAAAACGCGCATGGCACGTCCCTCGCAGGAGTCTGGCGCAGCCATGGCAGCAAGCATACGATTCACTGAACATGCAGACCCGAACTCACCACCCTCCACTGAACAGCACTCAGAGTTGAGTAGGCCTTAACTTCTGCTTGCACCTCTGTCCATGCACAGGATTATACTCGCTGCATGTGATGGAGCCGCGCTTCGACTGCCACGGCTGCCGCTATGCCATGATCAGTCCGCAAGTAGTACTACGCTCTGCAATCACCACTCGGAGCCCGTGCCGCTCCGTCTCCCTCTCTCGCACATCTCTCTCTGAACAACCCTCACCTCGACCCATCTATACGCACACTATACACACACACACACACACATCGCCATGTGACGTCGTCCCCAGCCGCGCAATTTGCGGATCCTTGGCAACACAGGCTCTGGAGAGACTCGTTAATCTAAGGAAGTAGGACAAGACCTGAAGCTTCTACTACATGTGTGCAACATTCAATGTCTGCACACTTTTCCCCATACAAGAGACGACCGCACATAGGTACACACAGAGCTTTTCGCACGTATGTATGTGTGCATGTATGTACGTACATGTATGTATAGTTATATGTAATCCAGATACGCTAGACATGCTCATCTATTACATATATACCAAAAATACGTATGTATATATACACACAGAGATAAGCCAAAACATAGGGCGGACTCCACGGCTGTGAAGCGGTGCATGCGTAGCCGAGGTCGCACAACACCCTTAAAGATAAGCTGGGGAACTTCTTCGCTGTCCTTAAAGCGAAGGTCATCCTCCTCGTCGATGGTGCGAACCTGGCGACAAGCTGTCGGCGCATTAAGAGTCCCTCTAGAGATGGCACTCCACAGGACGGGCCCAATCTCTGATGCTCTCGTACCATATCACGGCTACAGCCGCCAGTCTGCCCGGTCAGTTTATCTGGAGCAGCCGCCTTTGGCATCTCTTCTGGTGGAAGCTCCTGGCAGCTTCTAAAGAACACTTTCGGTTGACAAGCCGCCCGAGTCTTACGCTTGGGGCGACTCCCCGTCTCGACCTGGACTCGCAAGGCATCTGTCCGAAAACAGGCGGGTCACCTGAACCCTCGGCCGGGAGGCAGCCATCTCCTCCTTGACACGAGCTTTGTCAGGAATTTCCAGAAAAGATTGCGCTTTGTTTGAAAGGCTTCTGCCAATCACAGCATGGCATGCGCACTCGGCACCTCGTCGAGCGGTGTCTGGAGTGCAGGCAGCGGTGTTGGCAGCGTCCGGATCTTCGCCGGCGCTGAGGCTGCAACAAACTCGTGACGATGGAAGGCCTTGGCTTCGATTTCAGAGCCTCTCCTTTGGAGAAGTTGGCTAAAGGCCTCTAGCTTGTGGCCGGAAACGGAACACTCAGCACCCCTTTCAGACCTCGAAGACCGTGGGCATCCCGACAGAAGTGTGCCTCGCAGGCGCCAGAGTAAGGTTGAAGGGAGGGCCCTGAATGCTCTTATTGTTGTTCTTGTTTCTAGTAAGATTGCTTTTGTAGTGTTATTGTTATGATTGCTGTTGCTGCTGTTATTTTTTGCTACGAGTACTGGGATTACAATTACTAGGACTGCAAGTCTTACTACTAGAAGGATGCTTGTTGTCAGTATTGCTGTTAGTATAGGCTATTTCTGGTAGCCGGGCCTGGAAAGCCCTCCTGGAGGCCGGCTTTGGTCCCAGAGTTCCCATGCACAGGCGGTTGGCGGCATGGCGACGGATGCCAGGGCTTTGACGGGCTCTGACGGCTTTATTTGGCTTGAGATCGAAAGCTAAGGCTCACTGCCCTGAGGCTCACAGGACCCACGGCTGTCTTGCGGTGAGCGCTTACGAATGCCAGTAAGAAGCCAGTGAGAGCGGCTCTGCATCGAAGATGTTAGGGACTTGTGACATCTCTTGATCTGAATCTATGCGAATGCTGCGCACTCGGAGAGAATTTCACGAGATCGCTGCACCCGACTCCACCAGCCGGAAGGCAAAAACTACGTGTCGAGGAGGTGGCTCCACGTTCAGCTGGACCGAGGATGTAGGGCCTCGGATCTGTCGGAATCAGCAAATGGCGGCAAAGCCACGGGGCACGGAAATCGGAAGGGGCTGTCTCTATCAAGGAAGCCAGCAGTCCTAGTTAAGACGCGAAGACGCCACGTGTCGACAAGAACACATTGCAACGGGAACACAAGCATAAGTCTACTTGGTAGCTTGGCTGGCAGGGCGTACATGCCATGTGGCATGTGCGCAGTGCCATGCTCCCTCCCCTCCTGAGATCCCCCACATCTGCGTCATGAAGTTGGACATGACACCGAGCTCCTTGTTGATTGTCATGGTCGTCCACCTCAGTCTCAGCACAGACAGCTTCCAAACAAGTCCTTGCATCAGACGAGAAACCAACGAAGTGCGCCGCGCAGCCTGCCATCACATCATATCAACCTGCCCTCGAGGCCAGCTAATCACGCCAGTAATGGCTGGCGTAGTCTTTGCGGTTGTCACGTCAAGCACTGAGGGCCGCGCCAGGCATTTGTTGGCTTCGCACCGTCTCGGCCGAAGCGGCCGGAGGGAGCTGCTTCACCCTCTCGATCAACCTGCGGCCGTGTGGGCTTGAGACCAGACTAAGACATCCATGAGGGGTGTGCACAGCGCCAGATCGAACGCCTGAGAAGAAACTATGGAGGCTTCTCATAGCCTTATAGCTAACTTTAAAACTCGATCCAAACAAAGCCTGATAACCCAGTACCGAAAGGGCACATGGTCTCGCCTCCAGAAACGGCACGGCCCTGTCGCTGAGAGGAGGACGGCTCTCACTGGGGGCACAAACCACAGGACCTGTCTGCGCGATCTCTCGGCTTCAGGGTTCAGGCATGTTCAGGCGTTTTGGGGTTTAGCAATTTGGGAGTTTGGGGTTGCTTCCTTTGTACACACCACGTCGATACTTGCTGCAACCTTCGTCGGCCCGTGGCTTAGTTCTGGCAGGCAAGCAAATCGTCACGCTAAGGCAACCCTACGTCCTGCTCATCAACCTGAAACCCTAGAGTTCCATCAGGGAACAGTGGGAAACTTCGTAAGTCCCTATTAAACATTCAATGCGATGCGTGACCGCCCGGGAGGTTTTGACAACCTTAAAGCCCTAAGCCGACGTTCGCCTGAGATGGCTCCCTGGCCCGCAGGCTCCTGGCAGGAACGTTGGTCATGCAGATACCGACATACGAAGACTGACAGACCATCCGACAATCCACTACAAAAAAAAAGAGATGGTGACAGAGACTCTTCTTTTGTGCGGTGCCCGGCTCCTTCTCGGCGGTGGCATCGAACATGTGGCAGCTGCTTTCAATCTGCAGAGTTACATTCTGTTGCGCTTGAAGGCCTCCCTAGCCGTTCTTGTCTTCTTTTGAGGTTGTGAGCGTAGCTAGTCGGTCGTAAGCGCTATGAGCGACAGATTTACGGAAACTCCGAGATCTGCCAACCTTTAGTGTCGGAGTGCTCGCATGCCTGACAGCACAAGCAACCTGACCCTGGTGACTACTTAGCTCAAGACGAACCGTTCCAGCTCAACCTGAGCAAGCGCCTGTGGCGGTAAGGTGGGCAGTGCGTCCACTAGCCGTCGGTCCTGGTGCAAACCGTACTACCCCCTGACAGGAACTGGTTCTGGTGGGGCTGCTGTGCTTAGCAATCATGAACTTGATCCCTCCTCGATCCGATCGCAGCTAGGAATGACAGTCTGCAATGCGAGAGATGGAACAAAAAGGTCGACCCACTTATCACAGAAGCGACTGATTTTCCCTCCTGGCTCGTGATGAAAGAGAACTGCCAGCAGTCGATCTGCTTCACCTTGTTTTGGGATCCCGTGCTTCTTCCACTCTCCAATATGTTGATGGTGATGTTGCTGTGACTTGTGACTGTCAATGATAGAAGCAGTGGTGACGATGATGTCTCATCATATCATTGTCTTCATTTGTCACTAGTATTTCTGTTGCTGTTCGGAGGCATGCCATAAAGGCCAGGAGATTGAGAGTCAGAGCAATGCGAGGTGTGACATCAATAACACCTTGTGAGGGAAACATCAGCCGCAAGTACCCTAAACTACAGCATGCGCGGGGCCTTCCTACAGCAGGTAACACGAGGACAGTCCGCAACAAAGCGAAAACATCGGCAGCTTTGCTGTTGCCATGATTGGTTGCGGCGAGTTCATTAGGGGCGGGGGACGGGGCGCTTGAGGTCTACACAGTGGTTCTAATGGGCTTTGGGGTCGGTTGAAAACTAGCCCGCCCACTCAACCCCAGAAATATTGAAATGCCCGGAGAAAAGCTGGTCACAGTGAACGAAGGACTAGTCAGCCAGTAAGGGCACAATAGCACGAAACATAGTGAATATCACGACGAAGCTAAGAAACTGTAAACCTCACAAGAAGCTGGAACTCGAAAGCGCAAACTCCAGGAAGAAAACCTTGGAAAATTTGCACAGCTCGAGACAGCTCTAAACATCGTATCGGGTAGAAAGGCTCCATGTCCAGAATAAAGCAGTGGGACACCCTACTCAGGCCCCACTCGGCTACCATTAATCCCGCTTTGGGCCTTCGAAAGTCAAACAGTATCATGACCCTGAATAACATCTGACATCGTCATCATATGAAACAGTGTTTGCTTTGCCATGGCTACCAACCTGCTCATCCAGATCCTTCTAGGGCTCCCGCGCAGGCGGCGCGACAATCTGCAAGAGTCTCCAGTCCTTAGCACAGCTCTGTTTCGGGAGACTGGGAGGCGTTGGGGCTGCGTCCTCGCAAATGAATCCTAGAAACCTTCCTGGCATGAGGGCCCATGAGGGCTGTTCCTTTCGTAAGTCCTTATCCTTCAACCTCACATATGACGATTGCATACGGCTTTTCAGGATACCTTCGGAATCCCGTCAGAAAAGGGTACGGTGCTCAGCTCAGCAGCACTGCCAACTTTGCTAACCCTAGTCCACGAACCCCAGCACCTTCAGGTCCCGTGCAATCCTGCTCAGGCGAACCCGGTGCAGACGCCCAAGTTTCCTTGGCAAAACTGTCGAGCATTGTGCTTTGCGCCTCCCAGGGCTTTAGCCCAGTAGACAGGGATGCGTCTCGCCTCACGGCGGTTTGCCGAGGTGCACCGCAATCCCGTCTGAAGACCCTTCGGGTCAAACCGAAGGCGCAGAAACATAGGTTTCTCGTCAGAGAAGAGCACCACGAGATCCCTACTTCATGCAGCTAAATAAAAACTGGAATTTAATACGTGCATCCGCTGAGATCACACAGCCAAGGATTTAAAACTCGAGCATGGCGCAGTTCCGCTGCAATCAGTGGCGCATGTCCTCGTCGTTCAGAGGGTAGGCCACAACAGATGAGTACGCCCTATCCACCAATTCTCCTCACAGAGACTGACATGGATGTGTGGGGTTCTGGCAGTCACCCTAAATCCCCTTCAAGGTACAGGTTCTTGGCAACCTTCACGCGCATGGTGCCCTCATGTGCTTTCATGCAGAGCCAGCTGTGGTCTTTCAGAACACTTCTTGGCAGCCCCTGAGTGGTTAAGGTGAGGTTCCGAACAAGATCACTACCGAGCTCCGAAGACTCCAGGTCACAAACGTGGTGTCACAAGCTCAACCGCATCCAGGCTTCGTGACCCATGTGGAGCCAAGTCCGTCGTAAGGCCCAGCTCTGCCCTTCCGTGGGTGCTTTCGATGCAAGGGCTGGCTGTAGCTACAAGACCTCACCGGCATACCCGGCCTACCCTAAAGGTGGCGAGGATGTGGGTGGTTGTCAAAATCAGGGTCCCTTTTTGGGTACCCCAAATAATAGGTGCCGTATTATAATGGGGGACCCAACAAGGGACCATAATTTTGACAACCACCCATGTGAATTCTGTGTCTTCTACGTGCAGGCCCGAGCGGCATTCTTTGGCAGGTCCTGTCCATTGTCTGCGCAGTGAGTGTGCAACACTTCCTTCGCGCCAGTGCTTCTCAGAATAGCACAGAGTACTACAGGATGCAAGAGGTAATCCGAGACCAGCACCAGAAGGAGCCGCAGCAGTAGCAGTAGGAGCGGTAGTGAGGAGTAGTAGCAGCAGCAGTTAGTAGCAGTAGCGACAGCAGTAGCAGTAGCCGTGGCCGTAGCCGTAGACGTTGCAGTCGCAGTAGCAGCAGCAGTATCATAAACAGCAGCAGAGGTAGTAGTTGTAGTAGTAGTAGTAGTAGTAGTTATTGTTGTTGCTGTAGTGTAGTGTTGTAGGAGGAGGAGGAGGAGGAGGAGGAGTATAAGAGGCAGCAGTAGTAGTACTACTGCTACTAATACTACTACTACTACCAGTACCAGTACCAGTACTTGTAGTACTAAAACTAGTACTAGTACTAGCACAACTAGCAGAACTAGCAGCACGAGCAGTACTACTAGCAGTACTAGCAGTACTAGCAGCAGTAGGAGTAGTAGTAGTAGTAGTAGTAGTAGTAGTAGTAGTAGTAGTAGCAGTAGTAGTAGTAGTAGTAGTAATAATAGCAGTTGTAGTGGTAGTGGTAGTGGTCGTGGTCGTGGTCGTGGTCGTGGCAGTGGTAGTGGTATGGTGGCGGCGGTGGCGGCGGCGGTGGCGGCGGTGGTGGCGGCGGCGGTGGCGGCGGCGGTGGCGGCGGCGGTGGCGGCGGGGGCGGTGGCGGTGATCCCTTCGCGCACTACTCACAGGACCAAGCAAATCACCGAGATGAAGCCCTCCCATGTGCGTGGAAGGGTCGTGTCCACGTGCCAGTTGACCTGGAGCGGCGAGCAAACCTGCAGCAACCAAAGGAGACTCCGTCTGGAACTGTCGGAACAACCACTGGCGGCTGAAGTCTCGCTTTCTTGAGTTGACGCGCATGCTAGCATGCCGACACATCCCAGCCCTCACGTCTTCTTCACTTTAACTTGTAGTCACTCTTACTGTAGCTGAAACGTTGAAATCAGCGGATCCCACACCTGGTGGCGAACGGCTAAGAGGGGAGTTAAAGACACGGCAGTGGATCGAGTGCCGCACCTCGTTGTTATAGGAGGGCCCGGTAGTGGAGCCGACATACCGAACCTGCTGCAACGGTATCGAGACAAGATCTACAAAGAAGTTCTTCGCGCAAGCTCGCATCAGTGATCCGTAGCTCATCGGTAACACCATCATTACAACCATCGCGTGATTAAAGGGAAGGCGAGAGGAAGGGACCGGGGAGAGACGGGAAGGGAGGAAGGAAGGAGGCGTTTGGCAAGACTTGACGATCAAGGCAAAAGCAAATTCAACTAAGTTAGATTTGGTGAGCATCTGGCATCAAAACCATAGTGAGTATCATCATCACCCCACCACACCATCATAACCACCATCTTCATCATCGACGACGACGGCGGCGGCGACCGAGATGGCAACACCACGCGCCATCACCACTACCACAACAACCACCACCATCCCCACGACGACAAGAAGTCTGCCAAGGAATTCAGCAAAGGGCAGTCTGCAGCTCAACATCATGAAGATCTGTTCGGAAAGCCAAGGAGCGGCATCTCCCAGGTAGGGCTCTCGCCATTGCTCGATGAAGTTGTTGTAATCCTAGGCTCCATTCAACATCTTCGGAGGGCTACGGTATTCATCGTCACAATCAACATGCATCCGGGGCGTCCTCATCTTCGTTGCAGGCATAATCCAGCCAAACATTACGTGAATACACGAAGGACCGCAGCAACGGCATCACCGAAACAAAAGTGAGCAATGATGGTAGCAATTATGGAGCTGAAACGAAGTGGAAGATATCTATACCAAGAAGAAGACAACACAGGAAGCTGGGTTGGCGCTGGTTGCTGCACGTTGAGGCTGTGGCGTTTAAACAACAACAGTCAATCCCCGCTTGTTTCCTCACTTACTACTCGCCATCTCGTGCTCGTTGTGATCTGTTGCTTGCATGGGTGCTGCTGTAGTAGGTGATTCGCGTTGTCATGCTGAGGCGGGCAGTAACAGCAACAAGCCTGCGGCAGAAATATGAGCAGTCTGGCACCCAAACCCAGACTAGCGTTCGTTGCAGTAGAATTAGGAGTAGTAGTGGTAGTAGTAGTAGTAGTAGTAGTAGTAGTAGTAGTAGTAGTAGTAGTAGTAGTAGTAGTAGTAGTGGTAGTAGTAGTAGTAGTAGTAGTAGTAGTGGATTAGTCGTCGTCGTCGTAGTCGCAGAGCTGAGGAACTTCCTCGATTTGATCCTCCGTCCTCAGGCGCTCATCGTTGATGATGCGACATACCTGCACATCATGGCCTATCTAGTCTGGCACAGCGGCTCAGTGCTTTTGACATACGCAGCGCAGAATTGGACTGGCTGCGAAGGCTTTTACAACCCAGGCACACAGACGCAATACCACCTCAAGCTTCTTCCTGCAAACTACCAGGAATTCTTGAAAGCTGGTAAACGCGCTGCAACATTCACTTGCAGACTGCGTGTAATGTAGTTTCATTCATAATCACACAATCCAAATATACCGTTCGATGTCTCTCATTCCAAAATCCACAGGTGACCTCACACAGACTCACTCACCCACTCACACAGACAAACATTTTTAACCCGTAACCCACATCAATGGGAAACATGCTGATCATGATACTGCCCGCCAAATCTACTGCTCAGTCGAGCCTCGTTGAAGAGCCGGTGTACCACCGTGCACACATGCAGATTTGCATCTTAAAGGTGTAGGGCAGGGCAGTTTGACAACCTTGCTCACATGTCAAATCGGCTTGCGGCCGTCGTCTGCGAAAATTTCCATATTGGACACATTATGAAATTTCGACTGGGGAACTGCTGGCTTTGGTGCTGCTGTGGAAATTCGTGGAGCAAGCTTATCAAAGCAAGCGACATACTTTACTCTACGAACCAAGCCGTTTAGCAGAGGCTCTACGACGTTGCGAAAGGCACCAGTGCGACAGAACTACACAGGGGGATGATCGACGCTTACACCGTAGACAGCGGCTCTGGCAGCATCGTAATACAGGGCCACGGACGGAGCTGCCGAGTCTCACAGCATGCTCAACATCCTCCAACCCACCGAGGCCCTGAACAGAAACTTGCGCTTCATTGGCTGCCCGCCTGTCCGCGGACGATGGCCGTCGGGTTCTTCGAGCGATTAAAGGCTTGCCCCAAACCGTTGAAGATCCGGAACCTGCTTGCTGCATGCGTGCCGGCCTAACGTCCAGAACTCACGTGTACACCGGCCGTTATTTGGTACATCAGGCGCTGCCTTGAAGCCGAAAAGACTCCAAGACAAAAAGGAACGTGACCGAGCTAAGGCCGAGGAACTCCCTCTCGAGTGGCCCTGCGGAGGAGAAGACCCAGTGGAATTCGTAGGTGTAGCCGACCTGAGGACGCACACGCTGGAGATGCTGGGCTGGTGGGGCGTCACGGCAGGCTCACGACCTTGGCGTGCTTGCAGTATTGGAAATCGTACGGCTTGAGGTAGTCATCGTAGTGCCTGGTCTCTCTGGCGGCGTACATGAATAGACACATAGTCTCCGACTCTACGCAAGCTGCGAAATGACAGGTCCTGGAGTGCCCTCTTGCCCTCTCGGCTGTACGGACTATTGCCGCTGCTAATCAGTACTACAGAATTACTTCTTCTGCTGCGACTACTACGACGACTACTACTAGCACCTCCTGCTACTACTTCCACTACCGCTACCACTACCACTACCACTACCACTACCGACTACTACTAGAGGGTACTGCCCTTGTGTTCTTCTGCTTCTTCTTCTTGTGTTTCTCGTGGCTACCGCAGCAGAAGGGGCAGCGGCTGCAGTGACAGTGGTGGTGAATGTCGTGGTCGCAGCCGTAGCATTTAAGTTTCTTGCTTTTGGTAAGTGCTTCATGCACTGTCCCTCTTATGCGTTTGGAGGAGTTGATCTTCGGGCTGTGCGAAACCCAAAATCGTTTGCCGCTCCGCAAGCAACCACCATACAAGTCCAACACAGACAGCAGAGGTACTTTTCACGGTTGGTCGCAATGCCGCACCGCTTGCTAATCTGGGCTTTGCACCGGAGGACTCAAGAGGGCAAGACACCCAGGAGTCGGTGGGTGGGTAAAACATGGGTGTCGTCCTTGAGACCGAAATGGCCACGGGCGGGACAATGTTCACCCCACCATCCACGCTTGCGATTTGTCACTACAACAGCGGAAGCTATGTTTTGCTCTAACAAACGCAGCAGCACGGGCACCTGAGGTTGCAGAAGAAGCCCGGCTGCGTACCCTCTGGCACGAGGGGGTGGCCATCCCATTCCGGCACACCATGACCTGAGCAGGACTGCAGAAGACGGCTGACATCTTCCACTGTCCAGGACAGGAATGATTGCGTTCTCAGCTCGGAGTTGACGTCCCTTACATTCCCAGTATCATCATTCATTGGTTCCTCACTGCTGTGACAACTGATTGCTTATACATCGCAACCCTGCAACCCTGAAGTGCTGGGATCTACAAGTCACCCGTTGGGGCTACTGATCAACCCAGTCGCGGTAATGGAGATGCTTTCCGACAGGGATGTCGTACTCGCCCTTGCTGTAGTGCTCGGCGCCCAGGTGCCAATGGAGGTTTACCTAGAAGGGCGTCAACACGGCTTCGCAGAACAGCTTCCACCAATCACTCTCTTATGGAGCCACACGACACCCACGAGCTCCCGAAAGCTCAACACAGCAGACCTGAGTAAAGTCCTTGATGGCATCGCCATCCAGCGGCTTCATCCGCGCCCGCATGTCACCCACAAACCTGCGTTGGCTTTGATTTCACAAAGCCCATGATTCGTCTTTTCCGCTGAGCCCGCAGCCCCGAGCTCACGTCTCGAGGTGACTGTGGCTCTGCGTCCCTGCCTCGGTCCGGTCGAGCAAATGCATTCGTGGATGGACGAGCGAAGCATCAGGGATCACATCCCCAAAAACAGCTGGATGACCACGTATGCTTTTTCCCGAGAGGCAGTAAAGAGGAGGATCATTTTCGGATCCTTCCAACTCCACCTGCAGAGTAGAAGATGAAAAAAAGAACGGAAACTGCACCCGGATACCAGGAACAGAAGTACTAATCACCAATTACTCGAGAGAGTTTGGCAGCAGTGTACAGCGTACAGCTGCTGAGCTTCCAGCTGAGATTTTGAATGCTGAGCATCTCTATCTACCATCTATCTCTCTATCTTGCTACCAACCTATCTATACACACACACACACGCTACTAGTGTGCAAGAAGCGGCATCAGATTTATGGCTTGCCGAACTATGCTTACAAAATTCTGGCATTCATCCCAATTCGACCTCCTGCGTGGCTGCGTTGGCGTTGCTCTTGCCAACTTGGTGGCTGTGCACCTCCCTGACGGGATGCATGCGAGGGCTTTGACGGCATAGGGCCATAGAAACTGCTGGTTGATCCGAGTGTGCTCACAGTGTGTGGCAAGCTCATTCAAGCACCCCGTCTCTGTAGACAAACGTTTCCCATGTGCAACTGAGTGGCTTCAACTGCACCAGCTGAATTTCATCTCCAGCACAGTCCAAGCACTCCGACCCAGAAGCGATGCCACAGGTCAGAAAAACCGTGATCGTGGTCAGGCGGAGCATGGCTGGGATGTTTCGTTTCGGTGGCTGTCTCGAGCCGCGGCAGCTAGAGTCAAACGCAGGTGGGCTAAGGGCTAAGGACTGCAGTCGGTGAGAGTGGAAGCTCGCTCCGCCTCGCCTATGAGGACAGCAACATTACCTCCTAGGCGTCGCCAATGCGAGCAGCTGCCCATCAGAGCATGGAAGTCAAAGCTGTTTTAGTTTGTGGCAACTGGGAACCGTGATGAGATCAGCCATTCATCGCTACTTGAACAGCAGGGACGTACCAGCAAGAAATCTTGGTGACCTGCCGGATCGGGAGGCCAAACAGGGCACTGCATGTTGGAACGAGCGCTGGAACAGACTTCACTGCCGGGTAGGCATCGGGGTGCTAGCTGTCACTTACGGTATTGCTGACAAGGCTACAGTTTGCAGCATTGCCACTTCTGTTATTAGCACCATCAAGTTCAAGATTGCTGCAAAATGACATGAGAAGAATCACATCATGAGACTGAAAGACCTGGAAGCCGGACGGCGGCTGAGACTCCCACGGAGAATTCCGAGTGGGTCACCACGGAACCTGGCACAGCAGCACTTCACCGATGAATGGCACCGACATTGGCATAAAAATCGGGCCGAACATGGACGAACCCATCAGCCCGCCTAGTTCCAGGTGCATCGCAAGGACTCAAGGACCTTAGCTTACTGGAAAGCAGAGGGGACTTTCCTTCAGCGGCTCCTGGGCTCACAAAAGATAGTCGCTTGCAGATTTCACTGGTCCTGTCCTGGCAAACCCCCGAGGTCCCGACGCCCACACTGCCGCTGGCCAAAGCAAGGCAAAGAGCACTATGGCCATGGCGTGCGAGGAAGGAGGAAGCATGATGCCAATTCTCACTGCTAAACTCTGCAATCTTCCCTAAACCCTCAACCCCAAACAAGCCTAAGAGCAAGAACCCACCGAACCGGAGGCCCAAGACGTTCCGAGTGTCTTCACCAGGCTCTGGCAAGTTCTGCAGAATCCGGGCAGCCAATACACTGCAGTCTCATACTCTCGCTTGTTAGTGCTGTGTTAGCTAATTCTGCATGTTTGGCTAGACTGGCTAGCCTCTACTCATCGTGTCTTGGCCCGCTGCTTCGTCGACCGATGATCTGGTAAGTGAGTTTGGGCTTCATGCGTACCACTTACTACAGGCACTGTTTGACTTGGCGCGAGTCGGGTCACGCGAGCAGTGGAGCGCCTGGAACCTCAGCGACCAACTCTGAACATCAATGGTGTACAAATACCTCCGAGTGGCGACACGGAATGTCGAAGCAGCCATCATCTCCGCTGCGCACTCTCACAGTCCACCAGTGCCTGAAACCCTACCTTGGACTGCAAGGACTGCAAGGCATCGCTCCCAATCAGGAGCCATAGCCATAGCCATTAACTAAACGAAGGCCTGATGTGGTGAAACATGCCAAGGTCCTGCCCTCGCAGGCTGGCATGCGGGACAGAAGCTTGGAAGAAATACCAGGCACTGTACAAGATGTGCCTTTCTTATGGCTGTGGTGTCCTCTTACCTTGCGGGAGAACCGCTCACAACCTCTCGCTCCACTCGTCTCCTCCAAGGAGCCTCCTCCTTCCCAGCAAGCCGTGTTTTCCCAGCTCCCAATCTAAAAAGACTGTCAGCACACGGCCTTGGCTTCCGACTTGCAGCCCTCCACGATTCACGTGACATCCGGCCGCAGCCTGCCAAGGCTTCTAGCTGAGTCGGCTGGGATCCCAAGCCGGGGCCAGCCTGTCGCGATCACTCCGTAGCCTTCCTTGGATTCCAAAGGAGATGCTCAAATGCTCTGCAGCACTCCTGCTACTTTGCAGGTCTCAAAGCACAGCTGAGGCTGCGTCACTCCGATGGCCTGCTTCTTGATGACCGCGGCGACCACCAAGAGGGTGAGCAAAGAACCCACCACGATCCCCAGAACCTTGGGCCGTCGTGCTCACGCATCTGAGAAGAGATGCTCGCACCGAAGGCGTGGCATCTTGAAGACTTCGAGCAATGACACTGTAGATCACTGCATCCTACGCTCGAGATCAACAGACTTGAGACCTACGAGAGGCTAAGGGCCGCTGAGCCTTCACGCGCAACTGGGGCGTCCACAATCGCTGCAGGCCAGTCAGCCGGCATGGCGGCGGTGGTGGAACGCGAGCCCCCCCAGAGCCCAATGAATGGCTACGCTTGCCCAAACTGGATTCATTGCAATGCATAGTCTTCGAAGACACGATTTGCCGAATGGTTCACGACCACTGCCCTTGGGCCGTCGGCAGCTTATGGCGACTGCTTGCTCCAAGCTTGCTAAGCGTTCACTGACAGCAGGCTTGACCAGACTCTTGACCGTACCATCATATGTCCAAATGCTTCCCGTCCTGTGCTGGTAGAGGCCTATAGAGGCAACCCTGGCAACCCGAGTGTCCCTGGTCCTATACGGCTTGGCGCGGGGTGCCTCGCATGTGTGCGGCCAGGGCCCTGGACTGGACCTGTGGCGAAGATCTGATAGGACTTGGGGGGAGCCTGAGATCTCACGGAGAAGGCCGAGTGCACTCGGCTTGAAATCTTCGGAGTGCTTAGACAGCCTGAGGCAAACACCTCTTCACCACACTGGATTTCCTACTTTCCAGTTTCTGCGTCTGCGTCGCAGATGCCAAGCTCCCTGCTGGCGCCCCGTGGGCCTCAAAAAGAGGCCGCCTCGAAGATGACAGGTCACATGCTGCGTTGGCAGCAACAGGCATGTATAGACATGTGTAGAGAAATAAACAAATCAACTCAAAGTATCATGAATCGGCGTCGGCGGGGAGGAATGGCTTCAGATTGGGTTGCTAGCCACTTCCCATCTAAGCGTTTAAGGTATTCGTGCAAAGTCGCTTGGACGGAAGGTCTCCCAATGGCACAGCACAGGCAAGCTGCTCAAGGACTGCGAACTGCTAACCGTTTAGATTCTTTCGATCGCGTAAAAAAAGGCCCTTCTCGGGAGCCTCCTTGTCTGCGGTGGGCTCGGAGGCGCAGGGATCTCCTTCAAGGAACCAAGGAGTTTACACAGGCATCTTTGGAGGATTTGCTTGGGGACGGGGGCATTCGGGCCAGCATCTTTGAAGACCTTTGCATACCTTTACCGATGGCATTCACATGATCCGCCGTGCTGCGCGCGATGATACTCTCAAAGAGGTCGCCAGCATTTTAAAGCCGACAGCCAGCGCAAAGGATGCGCATCAGCGCAACTCATCAACCTCACAGAGCCGGCAGAGGTTGCTGCGACCCGCTGGCTTCTCAAAGTACGGCGTTACAATTGGTTGAGTGGCACACGGCTTTACATTACTTCAATTCGGTGCAGCAGACGCCTGTTTCCATTGCCCGAAGCCGACTTCGGCGAAAAGACTACATGGAATCACGGACAGGCACGGGCCAAAGCTTGGGAAGCGCTGAGCTCTCTAAGACACGCATCCGATGAGTCTTGCTTACCAGGCACCAGCCACCCACAAGCCTGAATCCCCACCCACAGCCCGGAGACCCTGAAGCCCCTTTGGGGCCCTCCGTGGCGTGAGGCCTGCAGCGAATCCGTCGAAGTGACACGAACCTAAACTTTTGCTGAGCTATCCCGCCGACAAGGTCTGGGACCTAGAAGGGAGGCGTTTTGAACAATAGCCATGGTGACTTCGTCGGAACATCCATTGATCGATCATAGCTGCCACTTCGCAGCAGGCCAGGTCGAAGCTGTTACCCCACTGCAGGTCCTGTAAGGGTTAAGGCTGATGAAGGGTCCAAGAGCAGCCCGGATCTTTGTCGACGGAAGGTTCGCAGACCAGACGAAAGGTTGGCCGGAGCCTCGCACTTCATTGGATTCTTTGAAGCTCACAACTTGTGAAGTGCGGTTCCCACAGCACCATCCTGCTAACTGAACACCGGCAACTGCCTTTGAAGCCGCCGGCAATGAATTAGTCAGCCCCCGCCGCAACCGCAAGCGAGTGTAAGTGGATGCAGCAACGAGTATACTAAGGGTGCCTTTCGAGGCCCTGTGACCTATTAAGAGCAGCGCTGGGCCGGAGCTTGGAGCTTACTTCTTCGCCTCGTCTGTGACGTCCTCCGTCACTTCATCGCTGAGGGGAGTGGCTAGAAACGGATGCCCCGAAGAGCTGTCGCTTCCGAGACCCTCTGACACGGAGCCGGATTCCTCTGATTCGACCTCGGGTGTGTCCACTGAGGATTCAGTTGGGACGCCGGACTCTTCCACGATGTCACCATCCACAGAGTCACCCTCCTCTGTCTCACTGGCAAAATCGTCGTCGACGGGGCCACTGGCTAAGTCGCCATCCGCGATGCCGCCCACGAGGCCATCCACTGATCCGCCGGGGAAATCATCGCCGTTCTCCTAAGCTGCCCGAACCGCTGTTGTCACTTTTCTTCACCAGCCATGTCACTCCCAGACAGTACCCAGACGCATAAGTGTGGACGACGCTGTGCGTCACTGAAGGCGAAGCACCAGAGTCCTAGAGCAATCAAGCAAGCAAACCCAAACCAGGCATCAAGGACATGAAGTCCTCCGGACAGCCCACCATGTACTGCACGCAGCACCAGTGCTTCTTGGCAACGGACCATCCTACCTGCAGCACTCCCTAAACATTGGATCAACGTTTCCCGAAAGTTCAAGCGAATATCGAGTGTGAACCAGTGTGTTTGCGTTGTGCGAATGAATGCAATTGAGAACTGGGTCCAGGCTTCTTGTCTGCGGACTGAGTCTGAGCTTTCGGGATGCTTCTTCGCATACTGCGCCTGCCAGCTGGACTGCCCTGCTTGGCAGTCAAAATGCCCACGAACGTGGTGGTAGACGTGAACCTAAGAAGCTGCAGTTGCGCCAGCTACAGTATGCTGTTATGCAGTTATGCTACAGTATGCTGATATGCTACAGCTATGATCATAATGAGACGTCCCTGACAGAGGAATGGGATCGGATCTTTCAGTGACTTTCCGTTGATACCAGTTGCTAGCATCCTGATACAAGCAGAATAACATGCTTCTTAGACATGTCTGCTACACAGCAGTGTGATTACTACTGCACAAGCATGAACCAGAAGGAGTTCACCGACAAGTCTCTTGGTGCAGGATCTTGCCAAGTAGCCACGTGCACGTGGGACGAGCAGCCCAGGTTGTGTTTTGAACAACAGTAGTGCCTGGCTCCGCATTCCAAGCGCAAGCACAAAACACCTGGCTGAACTCAAGTTTATCTTTCCCGTTGGAGTGTCCAGCACGCTTTCTGCAGGAATGCAAAGCACGGCCACTGCACGTTAGGGATCGTGATTAGGTGTCTTAGTGAACGCACACAGCCTTCGGACTTTATCAGAAGTCTGCTTTCTCGAAGCAGTTTTAGGACTTTACCGCATGCCAAACATCCCAGCTCACAGAGGGCCTCTTGGCTGGAGACCAGGTGGCCCCATGCCAGCAGTCGTAGCCGTGATGCCTGCCAGACCCACAGACCCTAATCTGCCCATAGCAAAATCACCTCAGGCAACGGCTGATGCACATGCACCACCACGGGCACAGGCACAGGATGGCCTCGGATCAGGCCGGGAAACCGGCGGGAAAGAGGGCCCTTGTAGAGTAACTTATATGCAGGCGTAGGTCCTTGCGTTACAGTCGCGTGCCGAGCTTGCATGTGCTTCGCTACTTCACCACACGCAGTTCAACCGCCTGCACTTCTGGCCATCTTTGCAAGGACTTGCAGGCATTTGAAGCTGCGAGCAGATCATTGTGCAAAAACTCGCTGTTTCCGATCCTGCCATAAAAAACCTCATCCCTCGCTGCCCAAACGTACTGTTTATCACAATAGCTCCAAGCTGCTGTGGTAGACCACGTGCGTCTGGTGGACGGGCACAGGGACAGGCACCGGCACGTGATGCACGACCTCTGTGACCTCTGAGGCCAGGACAGCAGGTAGCAGACGATGGCAAAGGCGGAATCTCGATGTTTCTTTCAAAGTGATGCTAACAAACATCTCAGGGACCGATGTTACTGCACCGGCCCGCTAGCGATACGAATTCAAGTCAACAGTTCTGCAAACCAAGACGGAAAGTAATCGATCAGTTTCCGCAACCCGTCCGAGGAACGGAAGTGCCCATTTCGCGGCAACCCTTCTGCTCGTGGCTGCAACCTCGGCTGGGCATGAAGCAAAAGCTTTAAAGGCTCCGCCTTCCACAAGGCAAGCTCTGTCTCTAGTATTTCTAGTCCAGCTTGCATGATCGCCAAGTATTTCACGAGTGGTGGCCACACAGGGAGAGAAAGAGAAAGCTGACGGAACATTGAAACCGCCTGGCTTGCAGCCCAGAAGCACCAATCAGCTTTGGCATCTGACCACCGAGACTGCCAGTCAGCGTAGCCTGGCTACGTTCTCTGTGGCATCAAAGCTGAGGTATGCCGAGGTTGGACTGCTGCCAGGGTTTTGTCTAGTCCTTTTGAACGAGAGCAATTGAACCGTCGAGCACTCCTAGCCGACCAGCCTCCGACAGAAGAGCTGAAGAAAATTAGAGGACTCGGACCCCAAACTCTCAAAACTCAGTTGTGCCCAACCTGCAGAGCAATCGTAAGTAGTAGTCACGCAATGGCCACCGTGATGACCTCAGCCAACGGGTCTTCAAGACAATCTTCCCCAATCTGCAAAGCCCGAGTGTCGTCTGTCGCCAAAATTTTATTGCAACTGCTTCACAACATGACAATGGTGTTCGATTCCATGCCTGCAGTTGCCCGCACGAGCATATGCCAGGGCCCCCGGCAGCACCAAGCCTGCTTCAAAGCTCGGGGGCTGCAGTGAGCTTTGGTACGCTCTCTGTTACCGAAACTGCTCAGGAGCTTCAAGCCTGGCCATGTTGTGCCGTGGGCCGTGGGTCTGTTCTGGCACGTCCCTGAGGGGGAGATTCTTGGTCCCTCTTTGGCTGCGCTCTTGGTTTCCCAAGTTCAGGTACCAGAGCATGCAGCGGACCTGTTCGCCCTTGATGAGTGAAACCGGTGATTTACCAGCCGATCGGTGAAGAAAGAGAGGACGGCCAAAAGGCACGCAGAAAGAGTCCACGCAACAGCTGCCTCCAAACTCGCCAGGTAGGCTCTACGAGTGAGCTCCGCACCAACGTAGTAAAAGCCAACAGCCGCCCCAAAAAGGACGAAGGTCTGCACAAAGTCTAGCAGCCCCGGGAACATCGGAGCGGCAAAGCGATCGCAGAGAAAGATGCAAAGCTTGAGAAACATCACGAACCTGAGTTCACAGCATGACCCTAGTAGCACAGCCTCAAGCCAGCTGGAGAGCCACCACTCGCTTCAACTTGAGACAAGAAGCCAGAACAAGTGGAAGCCACAACAGTTCGCGATGGCCTGGGCCAGCTGCCAATACAGCGGCACCCCTCCCAAATCCAATGCGATGATGTTGTCCAGCGATGCACTAAATGTCACCGTGGAAACCAGCAAAATGTACTGCAGCGGAAGGATTTCCTTGTTGCCACCCAGCAGTTCGTCACGCAACGGCCCGCGAACATGCTGTGTGAACTTCTCCTTGCTCCCATACCACTCAGTGATTGCACGGTGTATGAACTCGCGGTCGAAGTCCGTTCTGCAGTCAGCCTGGTGACCGAAAGAACCCACACCCGCTGTCAGTATGTGCTAAGTTGCTGCTACCAAGAAGTGCCAGCCCTGAGTCACAGAACCTGTGCAGTCAGGAAGCTCGTGCCAGATCAAAAGTTTGCAAATCTGACAGAAGCTTTAGCTTGGCCATGTTCGTCCGACGGAAGAGGTGCATGAGCACATAGATGGGTGCCAGCCTGGAGACGGCTTTCTCTCGGCGTTGGGCTGAAGCTCCACTTCGACAAAGCTTCGTCCGACCCCGACCCAAGCCTCCGCCTCCACACAACCCGGCACTCCAAACTCCCCATCCAGTATTGCAGCAGGGCCACGCAATCACGTAGCCCACGAAGCGCAGTTCGAACTGCCAGTCCAGCACAAAGCCCACTGCAAAGAGGAAAGCTGCAAAGTAGGTTCCCAAGAGACTCCTTGACATCATCTGCGAAAGCAGCTTGCGACATCAGCACGGTTGAAAGTGTGGCATGAGACTGAGGCTTGCAAGTTCGGATCACCGAGTCGCAAGAGGACTCCGGCTTCGATAAAGAGAGGTGCCAAGACCATACGCCCATCGGGGTTGGCTTTGCGGTAAGCCGCCAATTCGAAGACACACCAGAGCCTGGCCGAAGCAGTCGCACCAGCTGTCATACTAGTGGTGATCGCCGTCGTCGTCGCAGTGCCAACAGTTGCCGTCGTCAGCAGTAAGGCTAGGCGTAGTGGCAGTAGTAGCAGTAGCAGTAGCAGTAGCAGTAGTAGTAGTAGTAGTAGTAGTAGTAGTAGTAGTAGTAGCAGTAGCAGTAGCAGTAGCAGTAGCAGTAGCAGTAGCAGTAGTAGTAGTAGTAGTAGTAGTAGTAGTAGTAGCAGTAGCAGTAGCAGTAGCAGTAGCAGTAGCAGTAGCAGTAGCAGTAGCAGTAGCAGCAGTTGTTGCTGTTGTAGTTGTAGTTGTAGCTGTAGTTAGTAGTAGTCGTCGTAGTAGGAGCAGTAGCAGTGGGATGGGAGTAGGAGTCGCAGTAATGATACTAGTAGTACTAGTAGTGCTAGTAGTACTGGTGGTGTACTAGTAGCCACTAGTAGAACCAATAGTACGGGTAGTACTAGTAGTACTGGTGGTACTCGTAGTTCTAGTAATACTAGTAGAACTGGTAGTACTAATACTACTAGTACCACGAGTACCACTACAGTAGTAATAGCAGTGGCAGTAGCAGAGGCAGCTTCGGTAGAAAGCAAATGGCAGAACTCGGAGACTCCTTGATCAAAAGCATCTTGGACGATTGGGAGCCTCGAGAGGTAGGGGGCGGACCAGAGGACGCGGAGCTCTCTTGAGACTCGCAAAAATCCTCCTAAGCCATAAATACCTCGCTCCATCAACTCCTTGTCCACTTGGTGGATGCTGACCACATCCAGGAAGCAAACAGGATGCTGGCCACAGAGAGCCGGAAAATAGGGCGTCAGCAAGAGCCCCAATGAGCTTCCCACGAAAGCCATGACGAGGCACCAAGGGAAGTATGGACAATGGTGCGCATGGTATTCCGCGAACTCCGGCACAATGGTGAAGGGAAGTGGAAGTACGTTGCACAAGCTCAGCACAAAAGCTGAGACCACACTGATGGACCAAAGTTGAAGCATATGCTTCCACCCTGCCTGAAACAAAAGGCTGAGGACTTTGTACCTGTCGCGGCTGGGATAAACATCGTGTCACTCATCACTGAAGAACGAAGCCAGCAAAATCGCAAAACCGCACACACCCTCAATGCTCGCTCATGCCTCCCTGGCGTCTGCCATGTGTGCGACAAGAAGATGTCGTAGGCCGCCACCGGCGCTGAACGGTCGTACAAGTGCCGGCGGCCCTTTCCGCAAGAGAGGAACAGGAGAAACAGGATCAATGCTGGCTTAGTGGCTTAGAGACTCGTAGCTCAGCTCCTGGCTCCGAACCCGAGCCCCTGCACCTGACACCTGCCGAACCCCGTGGGCTCCCAAGGTGCCTCCTCGGCCAAATCGATGGGAGACTTGCACCATAGGAGTCCCAGGTTGCGAAGGGAAGCATGAAGGGAAATCCCGCGAACGATTTCGGCGTCCACCTTCTTGCATCCACTTTCGGTGCGTGTCTCAGTCTGCGAAAAGCAAACTGGCCTCGAGGTGTCGCATGTCCTGAAGCCGGCTCCACTTGCCTCGTTGCGAACTCCGGGCTCACTGCACAATTCACAACAGCGACTTCGCTCGGCTAAGTGGCTCAGCGTACGTGAGGGTTCTGAGCCCATCGTCCCAGCCGAGGGTGACATCAGAGGCGGCACTGCCGCCGGAGGCACCTTTCAGTCGCAATGGGCGCACTGCGCAGATCGTTCAATGCTGCATGCCGCTCGGATTCCTGTCCCCGAATACGACCTCGTATTCTGGCCCAGCCGCAGCATTGCTGGAGGACGAGCTGGACGGAGCACGGCTGTGGCTGTGAACCACTTCTGGAGGCTCCTAGCGAGATACGGACCCTTCAGGAGCTTTGCAAGGCTGCATCGAGAGCCCTCGGGCGCGCCTTGGGTCCTTCCACCAGCTCCTCCTCTTGACAGCAGCTGCTGCTGCTCAAACCCATCGGTCACGATCCGATTCCGAGAAACCCCCACGTTCTTGTGGGGTGGTTAGCACTGTCGGCAGTTATGGCTTCGTGCTGGATGTAGTGTGGCAATGATCATGAAGTAGGTGGGGGGGTCCCGGGGGGGGGGGCCCTTCCTTATCCAAAGCTTAAAGCTTGAAAGCGTGTATTTTATGTGGATAAATTGAGGGTAAGCTAAGGATAAGTCATGGTTAGGTGTGGGACAGTTGCAATTGAGGATAAGCCTCGGATAAGCTCAGCATTTTAGACATGAGGCACAGGCAGCTGCAAGAGCTCGAGTGCGTCATGCGCACAACGCAGAAGGTAGCGTGGACGATGCGTAGTCCATTTCCGTGTTTCATACATACTGTTAAATAGTGGCGCTGTGATTCTAAACACAAGTCCCAGATCTTTGACCCGAGCTAGCAGATGCAGCGTTGATCCGCCATGGACACAGAACCGGTGCAGATACTGCAAGAGCGCTGATGCCTGAGTTTTGTTTTGGCATCTTGAGTCGTGAGTCCTCTTCGAGTAGATGCTGGTAATCCGTAGTCCAGGTGAGCTTGTGATTCTTGGCCAAAGAGTGCCCGTGTGGCAAGTGCAGGCCGAGACACATGTGTTGTTGAGATTGCTTTGGAGCGTGTTAGTAACTGCAAGCGTGTGTGTGTGTGTGCCGTGCGGTGCATCTGTATGCGTGCATTCTTCTTCCCTGGCCCATGTCACCCTGCAGGGAGTGCAACTGCAATGGGCGATGCCATATGTTCTCCGTTTCATATACATCGAGTATGAAAAAACTGATGCAAACGCATCCGATCGGAACAAGAGCTTGAAGAAGAAGTTCTACAAGCCCCAAACACAAGTCCAGATTGCGGAATGGCATGCCAAGATTTGGCCGGGAATGCCCGTGCCCGAGGAGCTCCCTTACAGGATGCGTGGTGAGCTGGGGCGCATGCCGGAGCGAACAGTTCACACCTCCGTGCTAATTGCTAGCTTAGCCTGGATGATAGCAGATTCTGAGAAGCGGGCGGTCACGGTCAAGCAAGCGCACAGTTTTTTTCAGGGATTTGGTATCCATGCTTTGCAGAGAACACTCCTGGACAGTTGTTGTCTGGGAGCTACAATGGCTTGCCCCTCGCCAGTTTGTGCCAAACAGAGACGGGACCTTTGCCGGCAACATTCTTTGGGGAGCAGATTGTCCGCGGAAACGTCGTCTGCTGGACATGTGGTGTCGGCAGACGGCTACTTTGCTGAATCTGAGGGCTTGTAAGCCTTGGTGTGCGACACTGCGACACTGTCTTTAGAATTTTGAACATCAGACGTTCTTAGATGTCAACGACTCAGGACATGGCTGACGGGTTGTGTGTGAAAAGCTTGCATCACACACCACACCTGGCAGACGTGGTTCTCTTTGCATTCAGCAGGTTTCCTGCCAGCCTTTTTTTTTAAACCTGATCTTGCCGTGTTGCTTACATGTCTCATCTTACATGAAGACATTATGCCATTGCATTGCACTCCATACTGTAATACTAGCCGCCTCATTCCTAAGGCAATGGTACAAGGACGATCCCGAGGACGTTCATGAGGATGTGAAACTTTTGCGATCTGTGGCCACAAGCCTACTTGCGCAAGCCGCGAAGGCTTTAGTCGTTCGGCTGGTTTGGGTTCACTTGCCGTGAGGGTTTCCTTGTGCGTGTTGCGCATCCCGCGCCAAGGACCAACGGGGTCTACAGCTGTGCATTCCTCCTTCGCAAGTCCGTCATCATGCCCACCGCAAAATCCCCATCAGCTGCTTCTTGGAAAGTTTGCGGAAGTTGCGTGACGGGAAGGCCGTTGTGTTGTGACAAACTACAATTTTACTGGGTCAGCATGTGCCTCCTTGGCAGGAGTTTTTGATCAGTCGGGCGTTGGGCCAGTGGCCCCTTCATCCATGTGAATTTTCACAGCGCGAGATGGTACCTTGACTGCTGCCGCGGTCTGCGTTGGTCGGTGCATGTCGTCAATGTAATATAGGTCATGTCTCTAGCAGGTGACTTACGCAAAGCGAATGCGGGCGGAGTTCGCGGAGGAGCATGTGTTTCACGTTCCAGACTTAGATTCCTCACCTGTTTACCCGTGGTCACCATGGTTTTCTTTATGTTGCCAGATTGTCTTCGACGGCTCCAACATTGCCAAAGTTCCCACCGAAGTCTTCTGGATTTTCTGTGTGGTCCTCATAAACAGTATGAGATATTCTGATTAGAGTGGATCTGATCGTTCCGCATTTGACACGCTTGCAGGCCCATGGAAATCCCTCGGTGGTTTTGCTCCTCCGCTGGTGCGGTGCTCAACAGTTCAGCCGGGAGGTGTTTGAGCTTCTGTTGGTCATTGTTTTGTATGCGAAGTGCCGCTGACGCGGTTCCAAGTCATTGCTGCAACAAGCGTGTGCACTTGCTATGGCTAGGGGTCGTAGCAACGAATATGGCATCAGGCATTGTGTGCGGTGCATGCTTGTGTAGAGTTTTGCGAAGCCATGTCAATGTCGGCGAAGCGTGCTCGCACGGTGGTCTCCACATCTTACGTGACGGAGACCGATATGTCAACTCGACGATCAAGGCAGCAGCAGGACATCGTTATTTGGGGGGGTGTCATCACGTCCATTTTCACTAGACTCGACAGCCACTGGACAAGACAGGGCTAGCCGCGGCTAGCCACATATGCTGGGACTCATCATTATGCGAGGAAGCCTCACTTCCAGCTCCTGTGATTGCTGCCTCCAGCTCTCTGGTGGCTACTTTGCTGCAAGGGGAGTGAATTGGTCTTCCAAGCACAGCGCTTACGGGACCTCAGGATGCATGGCAAATACTTCAGTCGGCACTGGGCAAACAGTTGGAGGTGCGCACGGACCATGTGGCTTCAAGTCGCTCACGTTGCAGTGCGATGCTGCAGGAGTCGTTGTGGAAGTCCACACGCACATGCTCCAGCATGTGCTCCGGCGTGTACACGGCCGAGATGGCTTTGGCGCACGTCTGCAAGGTGGTAAACGACTCCGGGTACCTGCCCTTTCGCGTGGATTTCCGATCTCTTGCAGCATGGGTGTGGGGCTAAGATGTCATGTCTGGAAATCAGATCGACTTGGTGTGGTTTGTCATGTGCAGTGGCGAGTCATTGAGGAGAAAGAAAAGGCCTGCCATCAGTGCCTCTATGACAATCACCAATGGGTGGAGGAGACCTTGCAAAGGAACTCGGCACCGCCATGCCTCTTTGAAGACGTCCTGGACTTGGTGCCAGCGGCGCACCGGATGTGTCCAGGAACCAGTTCTGTGTCAGCAACGAGCCTGCTTCCTTGATGTTGCACCTGCTACGGTTCCAATCAGCCAAGAGCTGCGGCTGCCTGTTGCGACTGAGGCTTCAAGGAAAAGTGTGCAGTGGTGTTTCAAGCGCAAGCGGCCCAGCAGGCATACTGCCACACACATGGTCGGCACTGTCCTGTGCCGTTTGTTGATTTTGATATGTCTGGCTTGCCTTGCACGGACAACAGCCGCATCAACAAGGGCAGGCGGTTTGAGGAAGGTCCTACCGGGCCAATCTTTGCCGTGTGGGCCGCACGAATGCGCAGATTCGCTATCCCTCTTGGCATTGTTGAGAACACTCCAGAACCTCGTCCTTGTTCGTTTGTATGGTCTTGCTGGTCTTTCTGCGTGCACATAGACATGAGGAACTAATGCCCTTGCCGTTTGTGACTGTGACCTTTGCAAAGGATTTCCATGTAGACATACTCCGGACCTTGCTTGCTGACGCCTACAACATCTACCCGCTCTATGTGGATCTGGAGGACGTTGGTCATGCTGGCGTAGCTCGCTCTAGGGTTTATGTTGTCGTCGTCACGAAGATGTATCGCGTGCTGGCGAATCCACAAGACATCTACGAGAAGGTCGCACGGGAGTTGCGATTGCGATTCTTTACCAGACCGTGGGACTACCTCACAGCAAGCAGTCTGGAAGTTCAGTGCGAAGCTCTGGAAGCTGCGCGCACCTTGCCCAGATGAGTTTAAGTTCAGCGGAACAAGTAAGAAGTACTTTGTTTTCGAACTCTGCTTGCTGCGCAACTGCAGGACTCGGGAAGAAACTTTACCAGCCCGACCAGAGCGACCTTACATACCTGCTGAGTGCACGAGAGCGTGAAGTGGTGGAGAAGCTGAGCAGGAAGTACGAGGAGATGTTTGGAACCCCAGCAGAATCCGACCGTGACCTGGTGTTCTTCCTTGGAGACAGTGCCGAGTGGTGCACGTGGAGCGCCACGTCAAGGAAGATTCCTACGTTCCGCCGCAATGCTGGGAGTGCTAAGTACTGGTTTCCATGCGAGAAGCGGTGGCTCACGAATCTAGAGAAGTGACTTGGCACGTCTGGCAGAGCTGCTTGCACATCCACCGAAAACTTGAAACCGATCCTGTGGACTTACCTCTCTCTTTCTATATGTATATGTATATGTGTGTGAAACTCTTACAATGTCGCTGAGGCTGACAGCTCTCACCTTTCCAGTACGCAGTCCTGTGGGACAAGCTGCAGGACTGCCTGTGCTACAGGCCATGGATGTGAAGCGTGCCTCGCAGCTAGCTGGAAACGCCATGGCGTTGCAAGTTGCCGGCCTTGTACAGATGGTGGCACTTAGCTGCTTTTCACCGGTAGCAGAAGTTCCCGGGCCAGCCTAGGTGTTCGGAGCCCTGGCTGGGGCTTGGGGCATAGTCTCTGGGGTTTCGGTGTTGGATCAATGCTGTAGTCGCAGTTTCTGCAGGCACAGAGGCCTTTACTAGAACAGTGTTATGGTGGGAAGTTTGGGACCAGGGCAGATGCACGGGAATCTCGTTGCGCGCACCAACAGTGCCGGGGGACTTCCGGAAAGAGCGGATTCCGCAAAGGCTTCTTGTGTGCTGCCGATAACATGTCCTGGGCACCATGTAGGGTACCTGTGTCCGTGTCCGACAGACGAGATCTTTTGCTGTAGGACTGTCTATAAGGACGTAGTCGGTAGCATGGAACCACTTCGCGGAAACGCTGGCCAGCCAATGCCACTGCCTCCAGGTGGCCATCCGATGCAGATGCCACTGGGTGGCACGGCAGCCCCTGCATCCAATGCTGCAGGTCTGGTTCCATGCGGCAGTACGGCTACGAGCCCCACGGGACCCGTGGCCAGCATGCCTGGGATGGCTTTGCCAAGCCCACTGCACCACCCAGCGCCCATGGCTATGATGTCGGCCGCCGGTTCTTCGAACATGCCTGGCTCGGTGATGGCCGGTTCCTCGAACATGCCTGGCTCGGTGATGCCTATGTATCCCGGGATGCTGGCAGCACATCATGCCGCCTCAGCGGGAGCCTCCATGCCCGGTGGTTTCATGGGACTTCCTGCTGGCCTGACTCCAGCACCAACAGGAGCACCGATGGAGACATCGACAGACGGTGGTGGCAAGAAGCGCCGCCGCAAGGCCAAGGCGGGAGAGGACCAGACGGACAATAAGAAGGGAGGCGGGCACACCATCTACGCGAGCGTCTGGTCTCAAGTTGTCGTTGGGGCCTCAAGTGTTGTCCATGCTGTCTGCTCCCACGCCAACAATGCACAGTACCAGACTGTATTTATCTGTTGTTGTTTGTGACTGTGTTTTCCATCAGGACTACATCATGAAGGACATGTTGGAGGTCTCTGGTGGGCCCTATGCCAATCGGTCCTTTCTGGACTCCCTCGACACGAGCACACTGCAAGCCATGTGCTTTGTGTACTGGGGCAAGCTCCCCAACCAACGTTTGTCCCCAGCCGAGCACCTCAGCAGCACTGCGCAGTCATGTTTGGTGGACTTTCGCGTGCTTGAGTCTTGGTGCTCGGTCCTCCCATGTTGGCTAGCAGGAAAGAGAACTCCGTCACGACGGCGGCAGACCTCGCCAAAGAATACATCCGCCGTGGCGAGCCTGGAAAGGGACTCACCGCGGAGGCTTTGCTTTGGGTGTCCAAAGCGATGCAGTCCGGCCAGGACCAGTACCGCCTCAGCAGCCACAATGGTCACTGGATGCTTGACAACAGCATGACGGAGATTGACATTAGTGCCCGGCTTCCCGACCCGTACCGGGAGACCTTTACGCTGCGCCTGGACAAGGGCTCCGGGCGTACATATGTCGTTGCTGAGTCGAGCAGAGGACTCAAAGATTCAAGCAGATGTGCGACAATCAGTGTGGTCCTAGTGTGTTACACCGGTGAAACATGTATGCTAGCGAAAAAGCACACCGAGGTCTGAATCGCATCACCCCGCAGGTGCTCTACTGCGACACTGTGCTTGCCCCGTGCGTGAATACGACAACGCTGCCAGCTGAAGTATACGCCAAGGTCCAGATAAGGCACCTGCTGTCTCCGCAGGCACAATCCTTCCACCTGTCATTCATGCCTCCAGCGACGTCTCCTGCAGACACCGTGGTCAGCAGAGGAGCCGAGCAAGCATCTGCGGCATCAGGTTTCCCTGCAGTGGAGAGGCTAGTGCCTGCACCAGCCCCGCCTGCAGCAGAACAGGCTCCTGTGCTTGCTAGCCTGTTGGCACCGGGAACGTTGGCCACGACGACGCTGCCTGGCTTGGGGGCGACACCTCCAGGCATTCCAAGCCCAAACACACACACACACACACACACACCCACACACCCACACACCCACACACCCACACACCCACACACCCACACACCCACACACCCACACACCCACACACACCCACCAAACCCACACCCCCACACCCCCACACCCCCACACCCCCACACCCCCACACCCCTACACTCCCACACCCACACCCACACCCACACCCCCACACACACCCCCACACACACACCCACACCCCCACACCCCCACCTGGGCGGTCTTTAGCAGGGAATGAGGGAATGAGTGGGGCACGGCGCCAGCGCCGATCTTAGCACTGGGGCACTGCTTGGATGCGAAATACATCTGCGACAACTCGCACTTCGTAGCACTGGGCACCGCTGCGAGGCCAAACCAACGGCAACAAATCATACTTCTTAGCACTGGGACACCACTTGGAGGCCCAAAAACGGCAACAAATCGCACCCATGTACAAGTCCAACGGATTTAAAATCCGTTGGACTTGAATTTGACGAGGTTTGAACCCCAAAAAGACCCGCTGATGCACATGATGCTCGGCCCCTGCCTGGCCAAAAGAGGATGCTAGTTAAGGGCGCTCCGTTCGGTTGCAGAAGGTTTTCCACCCACATGTTACTATTTTACTTGAGTACTAGTAGTGGTCCTCGTCGTCGTACCCCCACACCCCCACACCCCCACACCCCCACACCCCCACACCCACACCCACACACACACACACACACACAGAGACACACACACACACACACACATTTCTCCTGGACAGCCGATCCCGTAGTTTCTTAGAACGACAGCTCCTATTCCAAAGCTTATAGCTGGTAGCTGTAAGTACATAGCCAGGTTAATGCTCCAGTAGCCTGAAACCAAGAAGCAGACAAAGATACTCACAAAGGAACACAACCCTGAACCCTGAAGCCACAAAGCCGAGCGCCGCAAAACTTTATCTGCAGGTGTGCCAAGCATCGAGACTCTCAGTCTCAATGCCTCTCCGCCGAGCGTCCCTGCGCCCTTGCTGCCACCGCCAGCCGGCACTAAGAATGCTGCGCCTGGTGTCAGAGACAAGGTCACTTGGAAGACGCAGGGACTTCTTCTGGGACTGGGCTCGGGGTGTGAAAGCCGAGGGGGTGGATCCAGCGTAGCTGTAGCTCTTGCCCTCGCGGACAGAGCCAGCAAACCACGACAGTAGTATGAAAGCAGTGGTTGCGCAATGGTACTTACTTACGCACCTGGTGACCTGCATGTCCTCGAAGATATAGAACTGGTCTTGTCGTGTTTAGTAATTTAGCATGTGCCCGCCTAGCCTAGGCTCCTGCCCCGCACTGCGACGCGCCCTCTTCATCCGAGGAAGATCCAGAGGACTGGCAAGAGCAATCAGGTTTCAGGCATCTTCCGTGCAATGTGTGCCCCGTGGCAGGACTACGCAATCAAGTTCGACGCGACAGCCGGGGTGCACGTCCTCACTTGCACGAAAACAAAGGAAAGCCGGACGCTTCCCACGACTGCCTCCGACTGGGTGTTGCAGCGAGAGACTCGCGTGCCTTGGTGCGGACAGCGCACTCCAGCCTTAAAGCTAGTATCCTGATGCTAGTGAGTGCCCTGCGTCGCAATGAATGGAACAACCCATTCCCTAGGACGGACACAAGCGCTACAACCAGTACTATGTGGCCAGCCCGAGCAAGTCCTGCAAGGCTATGTGGGTGAACAACATCATGGGGCAGGCCGGATCCCTGCGACTGGAACATAGGGTTACCTATCATGTGACTGATACAAGCAGAGGGGGGAGATACTATATGTGTTCAGTGTGGCAGTCCTATTTGATAACCCATTCGCTCTTGAGCCGTCATGTCTTTGCTTGTTTGTGCGAGACTGGGTGTACTCAGTGATTGTCATGGTGTGCACATGAGGGCTTTCTCGGGGCTCTAAAATGTCTGACCTGCTGAAGGCTTGCAGAAGAGTTGGGTTGTTATCCACTACGATGGGCTCCTAACAATAAACCTGCATAGCCAAAAAAGAACTCTAGTGGGACTGTAAGTAGGCTGTAAGCAGGGTGATGGCCCTTTCTGTGCTCGAGTGCTTCTTCATTTTTTTGGAAGTATCCGGGGGTATTGTCAAGGTTTTGGGCTTATCCTAGCCTTGTCCTGCTTTTATCCCAGCCTTAGCCGGGACCCATCCGGGGCTTCTTCTGGGGCTATCCAGGGCTTCGTGAAGAGCTTTCCCCAGTGTTTTTTCAAGGTTTCGGGCTTGTCCTAGCGTTATCCTAGGCTTGTCCTAGGCTTATCCGGTGCCTATCCGGTGCCTGTCCGGAGCTTATCCTTGGCTTATCCTAGTGTTTTTCAAGGTTTTGGGCTTAGCCGAGGCTTATCCTAGGCTTATCCATAGGGCTTTTGAAGGTTTTGGGGCTTATCCTAGGCTTATCCTAGGCTTATCCTAGGCTTATCCTGGGCTTATCCCAGGCTTATCCTAGCCTTATCCTAGGCTTATCCGGGGCTTCGGCAGAGCTTTCCCTAGGCTTTTGAAGGTTTTTGGGCCTATCCTAGCCTTATCCTAGGCTTATCCTGGGCTTATCCTAGGCTTATCCTAGGCTTATCCGGTGCCTATCCGGGGGTTATCCTAGGCTTATCCTAGGCTTATCCGGTGCCTATCCGGGGGTTATCCTAGGCTTATCCTAGGGTTTTCCAAGGTTTTGGGCTTAGCCTAGGCTTATCCTAGGCTTATCCAAGGCTTTCCCTAGGGCTGTTGAAGGTTTTGGGGCCTATCCTGGGCTTATCCTAGGCTTATCCTAGGCTTATCCTGGGCTTATCCTAGGCTTATCCTAGGCTTATCCGGGGGCTATCCAGGGCTTCGGCAGAGCTTTCCCTTAGGGCTTTTGAAGGTTTTGGGGCTTATCCTAGCCTTGTCCTAGGCTTATCCTGGGCTTGTCCTGGGCTTATCCTAGGCTTATCCGATGCCTGTCCGGAGCTTGTTTCAGGGAGTGTTGCGGAGCTTATCGGGGCCTATGCGCCAGTGACAGACAGACCTCTCGGGCACAAGGCGCAGCCAAGCTCATCTCTTTGTAGACTGTGCTTGTTGTACAGCACGCACGCGTGCCATGCATTCTTCGCAGAGCTCGCCTGGCAAATCCTCCCACGCGTCCATGGTGACTCTTCAAGCCACATCTAGCGCGGCATCTCCAGCGCGCAGCACAGGGTCAGCGGATGAACAGCTGGCAGCCGCAATGGCGGCCATGCTAGTCCATTGCCGCAGTGTTGCCGCCGAGCAAGGTGTGGGAGCAGATGCAGCCGACACAGTGAGGCCCTCGCCAGCCACCAGCTGCACTGCGGGTGATGGCTCGTGCTGCACTCAAAGCTTGGTGTCTCCGCCCATGACACCTCAGAAGCTTCGGATGTCTATGATCTCACCACCGATGACACCTCAAACACGCAAGGCCGTGGTAATCAGTCCTCCGACGGGTTGCTCTGACAAGGGTCTCGACACTCCTGAACCTCCTTCGCGCCCCTGCAAACGACGTTGCATTAAGTCCTTGAGCCAGGAAACTCTAGAGGAGCTGGCCGAGGAGCTAGGATCCAAGGATGATGCCAAGGAGTATCTTCGCCAGAAGGCACTTGTGCCGGGCCCTTGCAGTGAGCCAGGTGTTCCAGTAGTGGATCCTCTTCCTGCAGAGCAGGTCAGCATCGTTGAAAGCCAAGACAACAACCTCTGCACAAGCCAGGGCAAGCGATGCTATTCCGACATGAAGCGCAGCTGAAGTGTTCCAATTTTGCACGGCGCCTGCGTGTAGTAGTGCTAGGGGGGGTTCTGCGTTTCTGCAGCAGCACTACTGCATAGTCTGGCTGCCTGTCACAGCTTCCATCTCATTGCAATCTAGACTTGAGCTCGTTCCCAAAGGCAAGAAAAGATCCGCACATGTCTCTTCTATATAATACATGTTCTAGACTAGACGCCAGAGCTGCTGTTATGTGTTGTTTGCGTCAGGCGGCTACGCCCAGCAAGGAGACGGGTGGGAAAAAGCCAGGCACAACACCCGAGGGCCCCGGCAATCTCGCTGGCCCACCCGTGCCCGTGAAGCCACTGGAGCCTGTCACCCCGCCGCCGGTTCCTGAGCAGCTGGACACGGTTTCCAGCCCAGCTGTGCCACCCGCGCCCGTCCAAGCCGTGCCTGCTCCTGTGCAGCTCACCACAGTTGTGCCCGGGACCTTGCTCGCGCCTGCTCAGCTGACACCCGTGCCCAGCCCACCCGTGCCCGTCAATCCAGATCCCAGCGCTGGTGCCCTGCCACCGAAGCAGGAAGGCTCACCCGTGCCTGTGCAGGTCAATCCAGATCCCAGCACTGGTGCCCCACCGAAGCCGGAAAGCTCACCGGTGCCTGTGCAGGCAGATCCAGCCAAAGCGAGCCCAGTTGTGCCCAGCCCGCCACCGCCTACGAAGGCAGATCCTTCCACAACGAGCCCGCCAGGGAAACTTGGCTAAAGCGAGCCCACCTTGCCCTGTCCAGGCAAATCCGAAGAAAGCCAGCCCTGCACCCGTGCCTGCGGAAGCAGGTCCGTCCAAAGCGAGCTCGCCTGCGCCGGTGCTGAGCCTGCCAGCTACAGCTGTTGGGAGCGGAACCAGCCCGCCGCCTAAGACGGCCCGGGCTGAGGAGCAGCTAAAGGCCAGAGACTATAGTCTAGGAGAACCGACCCTTAATCAATACTTCCCCTCGACATAGTGGGCTAGAATTGGGAGGTGTAGGGATTAGAGAGTTGCGGCTATGGATCAGTGAGATGTTGGGTTTAGGCGGCACTTCGGATATGATATGTGGATGGGGGAGGGCTATTGGCAAATTCGGAAGCCCGGTTAAAGAATTGGGACACACGGGCGCAGGTCTGTGTTGGTGCTTGGGCTGGGGTCTTGGAAGCAGTTATAACCTAGTTCGTGACGCCAAGCCCACTACACATCGCAGGAACCAGTGCAAGAAGAAGAACAACAACAACACCAGCAGCAGCAACAGTAGCAACCGCATCAGCAGCAGCAGCAGCAGCAGCAGCAGCAGCAGCAGCAGTAACACAAGCACCACCAACACCAAGAAATCAAAGTCACTAGCAACAGCACCGCCGCCACCACCGCCACCACCACCACCACCACCGCCACCACCACCATCAACAACAACAGCAGCAGCAGTAGCAGCAACAGCAACAACAACAACAACAACAACAAAACAACCACAATAACAACAACAATCACCATAGCCACAACCACAACCACGACCACAACCACAACCACGAAAACCACAACCACATGTCACAACCACAGCCACAAACACAACAACCACAACCACAACAACAACAACCACAGCGACAACAACAGCAACAACAACAACAACAACTACTACTACTACTACTACTAGTAGTACTACTACTACTACTACTACTACTACGACTACTACTACGACGACGACTACTACTACGACTACTACGACGACGACTACTACTACTACTACTACAACGACACCACCACCATCGTCTACAGCAGCAACCACAACACAGAACACAAACACAACCAGGACAACCACGACAAACAGAAGCAGCAACGGCCACAGCAAAGGCAACAACAGCTAGAGCAGCAGCAGCAGTACTAGCTTAACTTCTGTGCGAGGCCGCGGCGCCATCGGTGCCCGTCCCGAAGGTCCTGCCATGTCCAATTTCAGACTCGGACTGATTGCCGAGTTCAGAAGTGAGCACCGTTTTGTGATTGAGTGCCTCACACGACTAGTTTACATCACATCGCCTTGCTGTCCGTGGCACTGAGCTGGCTGCAGTGTAATGCGCACGTACTCCATTGCAACTTACTGAGTTACCGGGTGCTGTCGTTGTGTGTTCGTGCCCTGCACAGTAGGGATCCGGTGCACCGTCGGGGGCAGGCTCTGATGCCCTGCCACCCGTCCATGCGTTTCAGAGAGCAAAACAGGCACAGCTTCGATTGCTGCTCACTGCTGCATGTGCACCTAAGTCTGCTGCTAGCATCGACAGTCTTCCTAGAGCTATCGCTCCCCGTCCTGCCTAGGCCCTGACGAAGCACGCTGAGAGCAGCCAGGCGCAGGCAGTTGCCTCCAAGCGAAGTGATGAGCCGTTTCCCTAGACTGCACACGTTTGTTCTTAAAGTGTGGCGCCAAGTAATCACGCTGCAATGAAGGTCGGCTTCAGGCTCCGGGACTGTTGTGAGGAAGACCACGCACAACTTGAGAAACGTTCAGGCATGGTGCTCTGCTCCATTGTGCAATTCTGCGATCATACCCAGCCTTACCTAACCTTCTCCATTTCAACACTTGCAGAGACCCTGCGCAGGTCACGCTGCGTGCAATCAACACAACTTTGAAGAGCAGCATTGGCCGTGACCTTTCCCACTTCGCTGTGCACAAAGACCTCGTGTACTCGGCACAGACCATGCCGCTGCAGCCGCCAGACGGTCGAGAGCGCCCCCTGCTGAAGGGCGTGTCTTGTCTCTTCATACTGGTTGTTCAGCTATTTGTTTTGGCATGCTAAACGAGTCCACCATAGCCAAGGTGGCCGATCAAGAGAAGGTCGGCGTCAAGAGCATGAAATTGCTGGCCAGCCAGCTGCGAGCACTCTACGAGCCAGACTGTCTCCATGGACTCTGGAACGATTGCCGAAACCACGACAGCACAAAGCAATGCAAGTCATGAATCGAGCGCTTCATCCGCAAGCCCCTACCCAGATGCCTTGTCGCCTCTCCCATGTGTCCGGCCAGGAAATGCCTTGGTTCGCGGAGGCCAAGCAATCAACATGCTTAAGGCCACGATCCTCAGCGCTACTTCCCACGGACCGCCACTTGGGCATTGATAAGGTGACGCCGGTTACTTTGATGTTGCTGGTGTTTGCTTAGGGGGAAAGGCTGCAGACTGTCGACTGAACACGTAGGGCCGGGCACGAATTCTCAGTGGAGTTTCTGTCTTGTTTCCAGGTTCCAGGGGGGCGCCACGTGGTTGTCAAAGCAAGAGGTTGCTCAGAAGTACATCCAGAAACATCGACACGACAGGGACAAATGGCTGGAGATTTCGGAATTGCTCCTCTTGGACCAGAGCCAGGAAGTCGACGAGGATGAGGTACCTAGGTTCATTGAGACATGGGCTGATCACGAGGCCGCGCGGAAGCGTGGAATGTACGCTTCATGGCAGCAATCAATGCTAGTCAGCTTAAAGATCGCGGCCGTCACTGTTGTCTACAGTTTCGCATAACTCAGTTGGGGAGGTGTGACCTCGCACTTCCTGCTCTCAAGCTAAGATTCGCGGAAAGGGGTGGTTTGCTCTAACCGAGCGCTGCGGCACACTCGCCGCGGAGTGGACCGTCAGTGCCGAGATCATGGCAGACTTGGCAGCCGAGCCTCGCGGAAATTCCGGGTCCAGGGATCATTGATCATTAGGTGTTGTCAGGTCAAGCTATTTTCGGGTTACGGCTCTGTAAGCTATAAGGGGGTTTCTGGTGGCCTTCCCCACTGCTCCCCCCCTCTCTCCCCCCACCCTTCTCCCCGCGTCCTTCAATGCTGGGTGCTGGAGATGCAGGCACTAGGCTTTCTGTGCTGTCAGTGCCTCGCTCTTGTGTGGCAGGAACAACAGGACAAAGACCTCGAGGATCCTCCCGAAGAAAAGATTGACTTCGTCGATGAAGAGCCTGAGGAGCCCACAACGACCAAGGAGTTTCAAAAGTGGAGGGCCAAGTTTGCGAACAATGTCCAACTCAGTGCAGAAATGCTGCAGGACCGGAGCCTTGGACTCAACATCATATCCAGCCCTCAACTCAATGTAACCACGTGCCTCCGTTGCCTCCTTTCTGGGCGCTTGCCAGGCGCTTGCAGTCGCGCATCCGGATGATAGCCCTGACAACGGAGGAGGTCAGCAAGGAGTTCTATCGGACAAACAAAGCACAGAAGAGTGGACAGGACGGCAACGGCAACATGCTAGGGCCTCTAGGGCAGTCTCCGTGTAATTGAATAGTCATTACTCACTGATTCGTAACCAATCACTAATTGCCAGCGATGCTGCTGTTGCTAACAGGATCACCAGCTGCGCTGGACAGCTGATCGATTTGAAGGGAGTGGATATGTCACTCTACACCGAACCTTGCGAAAGATACACAACGTGCCCTTCCTGCAGAAGCTGCGGATCACACTCTGGCCCTCTCCAGACCCAGCCTCATGTGCTCGACTGGCATGGGTCCAAGAGGAAGCAGACCTGCTGGCGGACGCATGGAAGGTGATCCTTGAGCTGGCTTCGGCTAGGCCTGTTCTTCACCGCATGACTGACTGCCGCTGGTAGCTGCTAAGCCTACTAAGAAAGATACTAGGCAAGTTGCTCATCACGTGCACACACCGCAGTGCATGCCAGGGCGTGGTCACAAGCAATGTACTGGAGCTGTCTGCCCTTCCTCCTGGCCTGCATCTTTGCCTCCGAGGGAGCGCAGCAGGAAGGCATGCGTCTCATACGCGAGCTTGACAGAGCCTTGGATCGCGCACACCGCTTCTTGGAAGCCGGCAGAGACGAGGACGACAGCATCGGTGCTGCCGTAAGAGAACTGCTGGAGGATGTCTGGTTTCATCGTTGCCCGTTGGTGCTTGAGGTTTTCCAAGCGTGCAGAAACGCAGGGTATGCGGCCGATGATGACGAGCTGCTTACCATCGCGTTTAGCTGCTTCGGCGGACCATCGAACACAAAGCACGCGGCGGAAGACGTCTTCGCACACCTTCACCACGTGGCTGCTCGCAGCCAAAAAGGGAACCTACGCATGTCCAAGTGGCTTTGGCTGGCGGCTAGGGTGTTGAGTCCCGGGTACGGGTGCTTGTAGGGTTGAGGGTCTTGAGGCGTGCCTGTCATCATCGCTACGTCCGCACGATACGGTGCCATGCCATGTCGCGCGGTTTCTTCTGCTGAGGTGGTCGAAGTTTTTCTATTGTACAACTTGCCAGTCCACACGTGAGAATGGATACAAGCACATCACTTGCGCCGCGGCCGACTATGGCACAGTGGAGCGCCTGAAATCGGAGAGATATGGCTTGTACTTCGGCGCAACGCAAGCGCCTCCCAGCCACTTGCAGCTGGACTCCGTGGAGCAGGCTAGGGCTAGGGTCTCTGATCTACTTCCAAGTCAACGGAGCACAACAAAGTTGAATTTGTCATTTGGAATCCTAGTATACCTAGCCAACCAGGCTCCCCACTTCGAATAATCCTTGAACCCTCAACCTCCCAAACTTCCCAATCCTGAGTCGATTTCCTATTCTATCGAAGCAGGTCAGCAAGAAGTGGGGGAAAGCAGGAACATTGGCCGACATGAGGATGGCTGCTGCCACAATGACCCTGGCGAAATGCTATTCCGAAGACTTCCAGGATTTGGACAAGTTCTGGGCAGGCCCCGGCAATCAAGCCATACATAAACTCAAGGCTTTTGTTCGCTGATAGCATATATTGGGCTTCTAAGGTATGTTCTTGCTGAAGGGCATGGTCATACTCAATGCTGACGAGGACGGTGCAAACTTGTGCTTAGGCTGGCGCAAGTGGGCAGCTCAGAGTATCCCCCTCGACATCCAGAAGGGTCCCGATGGCAACCTCCTCTTCCGCCTGCCTCCTCTGCAGGAGGGAGAGGTTCAGCGGCCGTATTGGCTGTGGGCTACCTCAGCCGACGCGACTGATACGCAGTTCAAGGCGTGCACGGTGCAGGTTCTGCACCCTGCATGCGTCCCCCATGCACAGCGGCAGCACAGCTGCCTTCTACAGCAAGCGAGCCCCATCGAGCCCCTCGTCAAGGCCGCACTTCGTTCCGGCCAATGTTTTTTGGACGTACCAACCCTCAAAAAATGCTCTCTGGCGAACAATGCCTCGCAGCCAGTACCAACTGGGAAGCTGAACAAGGCCGGCCGACGCAACGTCGTCAAGCGTGACCGAGCTTTGGCATTGCTGGCAGCCATATTTCCTGACCTCGAGCAAGGAAGCCCTGAACACACCAAGATCTTGAACGGTGTCCTAGGCACCACGTCGGTGAGAATGTCAGAGGACGTTGCGGAAGACGTGCTTTCAGGAGTTCTTGCCCTTGATCAGGACAACCAGCAAAAATTCTCGGGGCTTCGCCAGATGGCCTCGAAGATCAAGGATGAACACATGATTGAGGCTGAGATCAAGAAACGTCGAGGCGAGGGTGCTGGACCCAACCAGCCCCGCAGAAATTTCACTCCAGCCAGTTTGATTCCCGGCTCATACAGTGTAGGACGTTATGCGTTCCCATGCGCGAGCTAAATGTACATGTGCCTTTGCCAAGGAATGAGCTGCTTCCTGGGCGTGGCCAACTGAGAGAGTGCTACCTGCAGCGCAATCCGGTTGCGCGCACGTATCAGGCATTTTATCCAGGTGTCTTGGTTGCAACATCGCTGCTTCACGTACCGCCTATTGAGCCTATTGCTGTTTTTTACATCAGTGTTATACCCTTTCCGAGTCGACCGTGCCGCCGGGTTTGGATCGGGATCGAGATGCTGCACCTGGGGCGGCGCCCAACGCAACCTGAGTGAAGAAGAAGCACTGCAGGAGGTCGTCGAGAAAATTTGGACCTTGCATTTCCTGTATGGCAAGCACATCCAGCCTGGTGAAGAGCAGACCCTCGGATCTTTCTGGATGGGCAGGTGTGTCTTTGTGGTGCAGTGTTGACTTCTGAACCAGTTCAAGAATATTCAGATGTTACCTTGATTGATGTGCTTGCTAATCTCAGGTGTAGCCTGCAGTCTACCAGATAATTGTAGTATCCTTAAGGGAGGGGGGTCCAAGGGGGGTATATAGCCTAGTGATCCCTAATTCTCTCTAGTACTCCCTAAGGTTCCCTTACAGTCCCCTAAGGATTCCTTATACCCTCCCCCCTTGAACCACCCTCCCTTAAGGATCCTATAAGATAACCTTGGGCCCTAAACCCTTAACCCCAGACCCCGTGAACCCGAAACACTGAACCACAGAAACCTACAAAGGCCATCACGTCAGCAAGTGCGGGAGCTACTGGAGAGGCTGCGTGAAGAGCGTGAGCGCGATGTAGCTCCCGCAGATCCACCAGCGGCCACTTGCAGTAGTGCGCCAGCGTTGGCAGCTAGCAGTGGTGCTGCTGCTAGCAGTGGTGCTGCTGGTGCCGATGCGAAGGCAAAGGCTTCTTCCAGAGGCAGAGGAGGTAGAGGTCGTAGAGGCAGGGGTGCCGGCGAGCAAGAGTCGGCAGAGCCAGCCGCAAAGCGGCAGACTCGTAAAACCAAGGCCGCCGGTGTTCCTGAGGAAGTGTCGGCAGAGCCAGCCGCGAAGCGGCGGAAGCAGTGACGAAGTGTGTGCAGGATCGAAACGAACTTCGCTGGCTGTCCAAGGGTGTTTGCACGTGTGTGCCCTCACACCTCAACCCTAATACTCCCGAGCTTTGCAATCCGAAAACCCGGAACCTTCAGCCCCAAACCCATAAACCTTAAATGTTTGCACGTGTGTGCCCTGAAAACCTGAATAACCTGAATAGCCCAAAACTCTTTAAACCCTAAACTTTGAAACCCAAGAACCCTAAACCTTAAACCCTAAACCCAAGCCGCTTATGGGACATTAGTTTCAGACAGAAAGGATAAGCCACATGTAAGGAATACTCGCGACTTGCTGATGGTTAAGCCTCTAGTCGTTATGTTGTCTTAAAGTGTTGCTTATCAAGCCTTTATCATATAAGCAACGCATACACCCAAGATAAGTGCTTACTAAGACCTTATACGTGGCTTACTCCCAGCTTATACCAATCATTGCTTATCCTGTAAAAAATGATAAGCAAAGGACCCCCCCCCCCAGGACCCCCCCACCTACTCCATGAAATGAAGCATGCTTTGCGTAGCAGCAGTTTATGGCGCGCACACATATACATACATACATACATACATACATACATACATACATACATACATACATACATACATACATACATACATACATACTTATATATATATATAGATTAATATGTGCATGCACGTACATGCAAACAGAATCAGACGCGTGGTACACCGTGTAGCGAGGGAGAGCAAATTTCGGTAGGCTTTCTAAACACTTAGGCATTTCTGGCCCGAGGGGCCCTGTGGGCACTGGTGGCTGCAGAGTATGAGTTCAGCAGTTTTCAACAGCTGTTACAGAGCCGAATGCTGAATTCTCCATTGAGAAGCAGATTTTCCCAGCCGTCGCCGGAATTCGGCAGCTGCAGAGGCCAATGGCCGCTGGCGAAAGAATTCCAGTCTTTGGAACTCACTCAGGCCCGGTGGCCACGATTGGCGTCGAATTGCTTTTGATGCCTGCTTTGTGGCATCTGAGAAGCTCCAGTCTGCGACAAGGAACATTAGCTTCTGGGAGTTTTGTCAGCTTTACAACACCCGCGATTCTGAAAGAGGCGAAGAGAAAGGCCAGCCCAGAGCAATGCAGCGCTTGCCCAAATCACCGCCGACCATAGGCTGGTCGTGTATGCTCGGCGATTCACAACTTGTCCAAGATAATATAGGCCGAAGAAAACTAGGAACATCACGACTGATTGCAGATAGTCCAGCAGTACGCCACTGCATTTTGGAGCCGCGAACCGGTCACAAAGATACACCACGAAGTTCAAGAGCCCAAGAAAATAGCCCAGATGAAAGCCGATGCTGTTTCCCACAAACTCGGACAAAACCACCTCCCATGTCATGCCGCCAAGCCACAAGGCCACTAAGCTGTCCAGCGAAGCACTGAAGGTGACAGCCGTCACCATGAAGAGATATCGTAAGGGGAAAGCGGACTTAGTGCTGCGAAGCAACTCTTCGCGCAGTGGCCCGCGCACGTATTGTGTAAAGGCCTCCTTGCTCCCATACCACTCAATAATGGCCCTGTGGATAAATTCTCGGTCAAAGTCCGTGCGACAATAGGCCTTCTCGAGGTCGAACAAGCGCAGGTCTGACATGAGCCTGTGCTTCGACATGAGGTTCCGACGCATGAGGTGCAACAGCAGGATGAGGGGAACAAGCCTCGGTCCAAAGACAAAGAATGGCTTGGCTTGCAGCTGTGATTCCTTGACGAGAGCGGATACGTTTAGAGTCATGCACTACTGCTCATCACGAGTGGCTAGTGACGGCCAGAGTTGCTTGTGGCACCTCAATTCTATGGACAAGACACGCAATGACGTAGGTCATGACTCGCCCGACTTCTTGCCAACTGAGCACAAAGACCAGTGAAAAGAGGATAGCCACGAAGTATGTGAAGAGAATTGTTACGAGGGCACCCACTTCCACAAAGATCGGGGATACAACGATGCGCCCACTCGGATTTGCCATCCGGTAGGCTGCCAATTCGAACACGCACCACAGCCTCGGCCACTGGGACGAGACATGCTACATCAGCTTGACCTGGGCCCCCCTTTTTGCAAGAAGCTGCTAGCCATGTCCCCGGCCTCGAGAGGTAGGGGGCGGACCAGAGGACGCGGAGCTCTCTTGAGACTCGCAAAAATCCTCCTAAGCCATAAATACCTCGCTCCATCAACTCCTTGTCCACTTGGTGGATGCTGACCACATCCAGGAAGCAAACAGGATGCCAGCCGCAGAGAGCCGGAAAATAGGGCGTCAGCATGAGCCCCAATGAGCTTCCCACGAAAGCCATGACGAGGCACCAAGGGAAGAATGGGCTTTCGAGATGCGAATACTCTTCAAACTCGGGTGGAAGGACAAAAGGCAGTGGAAGCCAGCGCAGAAGACTGAGCACCATTCCAGCCATCACGAAGAGGCTTTGGCTCAGAAGCACCTGCTTCCAACCTGCTTGGAAGAGCAGGTTGAGAACTTTGTACCTGGCTCAAACGTCTCCATCTCTGACTCTCCCAAGATCGCCGGTTTTCAGGCTAAGCATAAAACCTCGGACCTCGGCCTGTAAACACTCTGGTGGCCAATCCCATGGTTGTTTTCATGCGGCCTCCCGGGACTCATCCAGGTGTGGGACAGGAAGACATCGAAGCCCTCCACAGGCGCGGCCAGGTCGTAGAGCCCTCGCCGGGCCTGATCAGTTGCAGATGGCTTTGAGGACGACGCCCTTGGATAAACCTAAACCCCAAACCCTAAAAACCTGAACCACAAACCCTAATCGGGCCGGCCTCTTCCGGCAGGTCCACGGGAGAGCGCCGCCAAAGCTCGCCAAGGGCACGCAGGGATACCTTCCAACTGTTGAAGGTATTTGCATGTTATCAGTGGTAGCAGCAGCAGCAGTAGCAGTAGTAGTAGTAGTAGTAGTAGTAGTAGTAGTAGTAGTAGTAGTAGTAGTAGGCTTAGTAGTGGCTGCAGCTGCAGCTCTGGGAGTTGCCTAGAGCATGCGAGTCGAATCCCAACATTGATGTTAACATTCTCACATCAAACTCCAAGGTTCGGTCCTGGAGCGGGATGCCACGCAAAATTTCCGCATCCACCTGCTGGGCGCGGCTCACGATGATTCTCGGACTAACTCGGACTTTCCGCTCATGCCGTTCATGTCGGATTTTCAGCCTTCCGACTACCGGTCTCTACAAGAATCAACTTCCGGCACTGTCGCCCAAAACCAACCAGATCCACCTTGATTGTGCATAGGTATGATGCGTATACAAGCAAAGCCAAATGCTCGCACATCGCCCAAACCAGCACCTCAAGGTGTCGCATGTGCTGCAATCGGCTCCACTTGCCTCGTCATGGCTCGCGGACATCAAAGGGCAACAGCCCAACGCGTACCCATCAAATCCAGAAGCCCACTCTGCCAAGCTGCTGGGAACCCTCGAGGCCGATGGATCCTGCGTGACCGCCGTCCGCAACTCGCTCAGCTCCGCCTGCTGCAGCGACGGTTTGATCGAGGCTCCGCAGTCTTACTATGACACGCGCAAGGTGCAAGCGCAAATCAACACTGGAAGGTCTGAAGTCTTTCGGCCAAGGGGCCAAAGGTGCAGGCGAATCGGCTTTGTCTGTGTAGCTGCTCACGACCTCCGGCGCCTCCTGAATTTTGGGTCTTCTTGTGCATAGGGTAATGGTTCAGGGCAATGCACAGGACACGAACAAGAATGTCATGATATGATGACAATGACGGAGTCATCTAGCCATAAACAAGCACCGACCCACTGGCATGTTACAGCTCAACTGCTGGAAGACAAAGACTGTGCCAAAATTGGGAGGGAATTACGCCACGCGTAATTACCCGGCTTGCATTCTCTCTGATCTCAACCGAGCAGAGACATAAAACTTCACCAGTGACAATCACATAATCATTTACGAAGACTGTCTGGAGAACAAATCTGTAAGAATCCTTTGGGCCCTCCGCCAGGTCTTCTTCTGCGCAGCAGCTCGATCGCACTCCCATGGCCAGCCAAGGACGCACCCAAAGGCAGGATCTTGCAACTTCCGTCTGCAAACTCCAACGATGAGTACGTCTTGGGTGCTCTTGCTACATGGAGAGAACGCCGTTTTCAGACCCGGGGCTCGAGCCTAAGAGCCACGCATGGAGGTCGAGCAAGGTCTGGAGGTGCAACGACTTGAGTCCGACTCGTAAGAACACTGTTGCCCCAGCCTGCTTCGCTGAGGGCCAGTGGATCGGAATCCCCGAGCTGCAGTCGTAAACCACCTGGGCACCAGTGTCATGTCGCCTCTTGGTTTGAGACGGAAATGTGCAACAGGCGGCAGGATTTGTGCAAGCATCCTGACTTACATGAAAAAACTCAAAACCGCTCATGTCTGCCACCGTGGGCATCAAAGAGATGCAAACTGCGCCCAGTTTCGATGAAAAACACAGAAGGCCTGAGTCAAGTTGAAGTCATGCATCCAGGGAGCTGAGTCCGGGCAGGCGACATCGTACTTCTTGCAGCAGAAGTACCTCGGAGTTGACAACGTGCGAGAATGATCTCGATATGAGTGCCTCTCAACCCCAAGCGCAACCTCATGCGGCCGAGTGGCTTCTTGGACTCGCTCCAACCGTGCCGCCAGTTCGTGACCTTCGGCATGAGCTAATCAATTCGGACGAACGACTCGACGAGGCGACGTCACGTGGTCCTTGCGTTTCCCCATCTTCCCAGTCCACACCTCCTTTAATTACCACCTTCTCCTCCTCTTCAGTCTTCGTCATCCTGGAGTGGCGAACATAGTGGGACAGCAGCGGCAGCAGCAGCGACAGCAGCAGCAGCCCTAAAAGTCGTCATTGCGATCTTCGAAATCCTCCGTACTCGTCCCGCCTTCCAAGTCCTCTTCGACGGCTCTTGCCACTCCTACCACCACAACCACCACAACCACCTCTACCACTCCCCCTCCCCCCTCTCCTCTCCTCCCCCTCCGACGATGACTATAACGAGTACTACTTCTTCTACTCCTTCGGAAAGTCCGAAGGCAAACCACCCTGCATCCAGGGCCCACGCCCCAGCACGACAGTCGTAGTCGTCCTTCGGGCAGCCCAGGGCCTTGCAGTACAGTTCCGGGTCGCCTCTCTAAGCTGAACCAGACCTGAGCACCTCTGACTTAGCACTTTCACGCAGTGAGCGTTTGCAAACGGCTGAGCCCCAAGACGCTTTGGGTTTGGATATCCTGATTGAAACATATACTCTGAATGTTGCTCGCATTCGCGATGCCCCAGCAAGTGAAGAGGCTCCGAATTGAAGTAGCTCCTCATGCAAGCTCTGAGAAGCCTCGATCCACTCGATCCACTGCAATCCGGAGAAAAAGCCGCAAGTTGAAGACAAGAGTCATGCTTCTCGCAACACCAGGTTCGCTTCGGATCGGTCCAGGTGTCCTGGTTGCAAAGAGTGTCTACAGCATCCGGCGCGGCGGGAGAACTATCACAGCCACTCCTCCTCTGAACCACGGATCAACGACATGCAGGCTCATTTTGAAGTGGTGAGCATGGATTACCGACAAGGAAGAGACGATAAGTCCTGGTCGCCGTCATAGCAGTCGTCGCCTTCAGGGATAGCTTTGGAGAGCAGGGACGACAACTTAGGCTCTTGGCTCTTCCAGCTCTGACTCCGAAACAAAGTTGCTATGGCAGCCTAGGGCCTAAACAGCTGTGTTGCTGAGACATGTTACATGCATCACATCATTGAATCAACGAGCAACGAGTAGATAATCCACGCATACACGCATATGACTACTACAGTAGAATTGAGCGGAACCGCGAGATCATTCAGGCACCTACATGTACACTTGTACGCATGCCCTACATCATGTTACGATACCTTACATGATATTCCATTACGCTGCATAGCATTGCAATGCATCTACAGCTTACCTCACACCTCACCTCACATACATGCATGCACATGTTCTTACCTACATACATACATGCATACATACATACGTATACATACAGTCATATTCGTACATGTATGCACGCATGCATGCATCCATGCATACTTGTTCTTGGTCCAAGCTCCAGCATTGTTTGTGAGGTTGATGTGTGGCGCTTCGTACATACAATGCAATAACAATACAATGTAATACAACAGAACACAATACAGACGATACTATCCCGATGTATATGTATATATACACTGATACGAATATATATACACTGATACGATGCCGATACCATTCCATGTCAAACGGAACTTTGCGACACCTTGCGATACCATGCGATACGAAACGATGCCGAGACCGATATACCGACACAATACCGATACGATACCGGTACCATACTATACCATACCATGCAACACAACACAGTACCATACCACGGCATGGCCTGTGCAACCCTTCTGCTCCGTTGCGCAGCAATGGACCTTCTTGGCCTGGCACTCAACCGCAGCTGGTTTGGAGTTTAAGCTTCTTGCCGCTGCGCAAAAGGAAAAGAGTCCACGAGCGCTTGAAATTATGCAAGACCTGCTCACCGAATCAAATCACTGCTTCCACAGAGCTCTTGGAAACTTTGGTCACCCTGGGTCTGTTTAAATTCTGCTTGCCGCCTGATGTGCAGAGCCCTCTCGAAGCTCGCCCAAACCTGGAACTTCCCTCACCAGCAAAAACCAGGTGTCTGCCTTGGACCAGGCAGCATGCCAGTTGTCGTAGGCTGCATCGCAGTCGAACCTTTGGCTTTCACGGGGCGAGTTCGCATAGCGGCCTTTTTCGCCTGTCCGAGCTTACAAGAAGCATCAGGCGTTGAGCCTGAACCCTACACCCCAAACCCTACCTAAACCATTGAGCCTCTGCGGCTGAGATCGCCTCCGGGAGAGGCTGAGAGGCTGGGTTCCAGGCGCAGGCGCTTGCGTGGTGACGGCGCAACCTTTTCCCAGCTGTGAGCAGCAGAAGGCCTCGGGCAGCTTCGTTCGGTGTTGAGGGGTCCCCGCACTCCGCAAACCTCTACTCCAGCTCTGCAGCACGGCTTGCGGGGCGCTGGAGCTCTGGCTGGTTCTGAGGGTCGTTACATTGCGTACAGACGGGGGCTTTCACAGCCGAGGATCTTTCTTCTCATCAGTCCAGACAGTCTCCCAGTGGAAGTAGTCCAGCGCGCAATCGAACCTTGACTGCTGCATCCCACCACAATGAACACTCGTCTGCTCTGGATTTCGATCTTCACAACACCCAACTGGCTGTGCCTAAGAGGCGGGAAAGGAATAGAAAGGAACAGCTGGCAACCACTCTGCACAAACGCTTGTCCCAACCGCGGCCGAGCATCTGAATCTGCAGGGCATCTCGGCTGTGGGCAGGAGGGTTGCAAAGATTGGACTCAGAGTTCTCTTGACGACTCCATCCTTCGGATCTAGGATGGCATCAACCACATCCCAGGATCACTCCCTAAGTCTTTTTATTCAGAAACTCCAACTCGCGCATCGAAGCTCAAGTCTCGCCCTGAGTCTGGACATGATACCAGAGTGTGGACGGTGGTCAGCGGCAAAGGTCCACTGCCTGGCGAGCTTGGCAACGCGATCATCAGTTCATGAGGCTCGAACGCGAACTCGAAGGAGACACAGCTGAAGGCTGAAGCTCCCTCTTCTCGATGCAGGATCTCTCTTTCCAATCTTTGAGATCCCACCATGCCCTTCAATGCAAGCCGCCTTTCCAGGCCCAACAACCTCCAAACACGAGGAAAGGGCACCTCCAGAAGATTCCCATCAGGAGCGACACAATGACCGCAAGAAGCAGCAAGCCGCAGAAGCAGAGGCCTCGTGCTGGGGAGTTTCTCGCTTAGCTGCTTGACTCAAGCAAGACCTTCAGAGAACTGTACATATGATATACCAATGCTGACAAAGACGGAAAGACGCTTCCGTGATTTCAAGTGTCACAAATTCGAACACTTCATTGTTGTGCAGCATCATCCTGCTAACAGACCACACTCGATCAACTGCAGCCCCTATGTTGATGGGCCGCAGCTGGCGGCTTGATCTGCTCTAATGGACTTGTGAGCCTTAGGCCAGGTAGGTCCCTGCTCACTTTTGCTGTGAAAGCCAGCCAGCAGCTGCAGGCCGGCACCGCATAGTCCCAGAGCTCTTCCGACCACCCGTCAGCTGGCCGCGTTAGCACGTCAAAGTCCGCTTGATGTCATTGTTAGTGAGAGTGTAGCAGCTGCAACAGTAGCTGCAGTAGGCACAGGCGTGGGCGTAGGCGTAGGGGCGTAGGCGTGGGCGTAGGCGTGGGCGTAGGCGCAGGCACAGTAGTGGCAGTAGCAGGAGCAGCAGCAGTCGCAGTCGCAGTCGCAGGCGCAGGCGCAGTGGCAGTGGCAGTGGCAGTGGCAGTGGCGGCAGCAGTAGTAACAGCAGCGGTAGCAGTCGCCGTAGTCGTCGTGGTAGGCGTAGCAGAACCAATAGCAGCTGTAGTGTAGTAGTGTCACGTGTTAACGTAGTCGCGCAATAGCGCTGCATGTAGTTGAAACCAATTACTCCGAGTAGCAGCAGATGTTGCAGCGCCAGCCGTAAACAGGAAGCCGTTCACGGTCCCAGCTCCCTCTTCCCTGCAATCACAACAACCGCTCGGCGCATAAACGGCTAAGGATGAGCTCACAAGGCGTTGAGGAATGTAACAGAATATCGCCAATGCATTGTTGCCGATGAACATCTGTGCTCTTCCCTTGACTGATCATGCAGGAAGAAACTCCTGATTCTGAATATGCTGCCGTTCCGACGCACTGAATGAGCCCTGAAGCCCTGGCCTGGCCGACGAACTGCATGTCCTAGCTCCGCAAGAACTCTGGGACTCAACGCATCATCCGCTACACATTGGGCTCGGGAGTCTCAGCAGCTTTTTCCATGGCGAAAGGGCTCCCTTGCTAAAGATAGATCTTAAACCACCATGGAAAACCGGACGACAACCACACTGTCCTCTATTTTCTCGTAGGCGCCCCGGCCCTGGCCCGTGTGAATCCAGTTTCCCGGCCTGCAGCCGAGATAGCAAAGGTTGCCAACCGAAGCCGACGGTTCCAATTTATGTCCATCTCATGTTTCATGGGCATCTTGTATCCCAAGACAGAGCACAGCACTTCATTGGATCTCAAAACTAGCAGAACTTACCTATCCACGCCTCACATGCTCGACATCTCGTTCGAAGCAGATGTGCTCGGCACCTCGGTACCCTGTCTGCAAGACTCCGCTCGGCTCTACAGCTACAGAACGCAGGAACCCAGAACCCTGAGCCCCTCCGTTCACCGGGGTGCCGACCACCACAGCCTCGGATTTGCGGGGCATGAACGGGACTCCACCGTGAAGGGATGCCGTCTTCGCTGAAGCATTCTTGCTCCACCCTGCACGACATCCTGGAGGTTTAGATGCAGTCGGGACACCAAGGCTGTCAGAGGGGCTTGCCGGCGACACCGTCTGTCCAACCATGCCGAACCAATGGACTGTAGCTATGTACCTTCCTTTTTTTCGTATCTTGAAGCTCCCTGAAGCAATTCCCAAAAGTCTGGAAGCTACGAGTGAAGCAGCTGCCGAATGCTGTATCTGCATCTCTGGTTGCTCTGATCATAGGTGTTGGCTCCCTGGGAGCCGAAAGGAGCCGCACGAACGGAGACACACCAAAAAAAAAGAGAACTGCCGAGGCAACTTGAACCACTGGATTGCAAGATTGTGAAAGGAATTTGCACGGCTCAGGATTAAAATCACTGCTGCGTAGAATCACGCAGGGATTTCTGGGACTCCGGCACGACAGCAAGCACAAGTCGCTAGTCCTCCGCCTCCAAGTCATCCTCCTCGAGGACCTCGTGGCCGCTACTGACGAGACACCAGCCTCACGCGACACCTCGTCACGGCCCCATACTTGGCCCCAATACATGCCCGTGAAACCACCCTTTCTGAGACTTGACGCCCTAAGGAAAGGCCCTAAGGAAAAGCTGAGGACGAGGCCGCAGGCCCAGGCCTCAGAGCAACAGGGTTGCGCCGCATGCACAAAAAGAAAGCTCCAGAAAATGCTCCTTTCTTTGGGCCGGAGGCTCCTCAGGGCTCGGCTGGTACCAGGGCCCCAGACTGCGAGTCTTCCCCCAGGCCTGGGCACTGTGAGCACTGACTGCGCCCTTCATGGAGTTCCCCGGCTTGCTTACCGTACTATGGACATCTCACCGATTGATACGGAATCGAAAGTCGAGATGCGCGAACATACACTTGGTTTGGCTGGTCTCTCACTAAGTCCTCAAGCTTGCACCACGGCTACCTACCGAGCGCAGCACCCTTTCTACCCGCGAGAGAATCGCATCGCGGAAGAAGGCCTGGTCAGACAACAAAAACCCCCAGCTCTCTCCAGAGGGAGAATCGCTGCACGTGTGCAGTGGCAGAGCCTCGCCCTCCTCGGCACTGCGGTCCAGCGGCAGCCAAGGTCTGCAAGAGGGCTTTGGAAAGGCACTGGCTCGGGTACTGACCAGACTGAGCTGGCGGCATCTTCTCCTCATCGAAATGCTGCTGGTACAGCACCAGCCCTGAGTTTCGGAATGGACGGCTGACAGCACGAGGCACGCCGCAGATCCCTCAGCGCTCAGCGCCGTGCCAGCAGCCGGCGCCACGAACTCGGATAGATCAACGACCTGAGTGAAAGCTTTCTGTGCAGAGTCCAGCGCTTCAACCCGTGAAACTCCTGAATGAATCGACCTTGGACGTTGATGCCTTGTCATCGGTATGGTATACTTCTGGCGGCAGTGCTGGCGGTGCTGGCAAGCACAACATGTTGGGATCGAAAGCCAAGTCAGGCAAGGCACCTGCTCGGCCGCCAAGGCCGCCTTCAGCCTTGGCAGGCAAAGGGCGTGGAGAAACAAACGCATCAATCGTTACTATTACTTCGCCAACCCTCGGCTCAAGCATGTCAACTCTCACGAAGACGTGATTGTCATCTCAGAGCAGTAGCAGAAGCTGCACAGCGTCAGCAGCAGCAGCAGCGGCAGAGCAGGAGCACAGCAGCAGCAGCAGCAGCAGCAGCAACAGCAGCACCACCACCGCCACCACCACCACCACCACCACCACCACCACCACCACCACAGCGGTAGCAGCAATCGTTGCCTGGGTGATGGTAGTAGTCGTAGCAGTCGTCGTCGTGGTTGTCGTGGCAGTTGGTAGTTGTGGCAGTGCTGGTGGTGGTGGTGGTGGTGGTGGTGGTGGTGGTGGTGGTGGTGGTGGTGGTGGTGGTGGTGGTGGTGGTGGTGGTGGTGGCGGTGGCGGTGGCGGTGGTGGCGGTGGCGGTGGCGGTGGCGGTGGCGGTGGCGGTGGCGGGGGCGGGGGCGGCGGCGGCGGCGGGGGCGGTGGCGGTGGCGGTGGCGGTGGCGGTGGCGATGGCCGTAGCCGTAGCGGTAGCGGTAGCGGTAGCGGTAGCGGTAGCGGTAGCGGTAGCAGTAGCAGTAGCAGTAGCAGTAGCAGTAGCAGTAGCAGTAGCAGTAGCAGTAGTAGTAGTAGTAGTAGTAGTAGTAGTAGTAGTAGTAGTAGTAGTAGTAGTAGTAGTAGTAGTAGTAGTAGTAGTAACAGCAGCAGTGGTAGCAGCAGTGGTAGCAGCAGCAGCCGCAGTAGTCGCAGCAGCAGTAGAAGCAGAAGGAGCAGTAGTAGTCGTCGTCGCAGTAGCGAAAGCAGTAGCAGCAGCGGCGGCTGTTGTCGTCGTCGCTGCAGCACCAACCGAGCCTCCTGCTCTGTGATCGGTAGCACTCCCCGTGCCACAGCGCAGCAAGAGCCTACGATGAGTCGGACCTTACTCAAATGCACGAGGCTTAGAGCATGCGGCACAAGAGCTTCTGCACAAAATCGCATGCAAACACCGTAAGCCATGCCATGTCAGACACGTCTCAGCCGACCACCATACTGTTCAGGAATCCCTCGCCCACCTTGACTCGTCCAGCAGTAACCCCAGCTTCGGTTAGGGAAAGCGCAGGCGGCAGAAACATGCATCAAGACGGTCAAGGCATCTTCCCTTTCGCAAAGATTCAGATGCCACAGCCGGGTAGTGGCTCCAGGCTCCACTCGGAGCCGGACTAGGCGCACACACAGCAACTCCTGCGTAGAGTCGGTGGCAGTCACCGGCTCTGGGAGAAGTTCGCAGACGCCTGGCAGCATCTTCCGTGGCTCATTGTCATAACAGCTTGAGGCTGATCGGCAGCAAGAAGCAATGACAGGTGCCACTCCAGGAATCAAGCCGGTTAAACTGTCTACTTTCCTGCACGAACACCAGAGTGCTTCCCCAACACCTCAAATCTTCAGCTCAGCAGTTGCACTCGTCGGGCGCACGTACTTCCCGGACCGTCAAGTCCCGGCCCTCCTGCACAGCATCCGTCCGGAAGGGGGACATGTGACCCAAAAGGCCCAGAAGTTCTCCAAGATCCATGCACGCATGTCTTCGATGATCTGCAGAAGTCCAATACATCGACTTGCATTTGCATCCGCTCACAACCACCAAGTACGACATGCATGGAGGTTTGAGCCTGCGAAAAGGCAGCGAACTGCCGCTTACGACTTCTGATGACTTGCATGCAAAACCGCAGAAACAACTGTCGAGCTCCCTGCCCCGTTGCACTAACCCTCCCCCTCACCTCCGGAACCGGCAGCAGCGCCGGCAAGTCTGCGACACGGTTGTCTGGGGGATAGCCTGGAGCCAGGACAGCTGGCGCTAAAAGCATCGCCAACGACGATGGATCTCTGACATGGCTCGCCTCGCTCCCGGCGTCGCCGCCGGTGGCCGTACAGCTCCCGAAGCCAACCTCTCTCAGAGACGTTGTTCGAGGGATCGGTACTAGTTGACAGCTGCTCATCGTATCAGTGAACGCTTGAAATGCCACACACACACACACACACACTACCTTTCTGAAGCTTGACACCGAGGAGAGTGCGCTCTGTCTCGGGCGTGCTGCGCAAGTTTTCCTGCCACGGCACTGCGACTCTGGACTGTTCAGAAGTCAGAGACCTTGATTAACTAGTGCAAAAGCACGGGGTGCTGGACGGAAGGCGACCGATGCGCAACCTTCAGACAGAATCCTCCAACACAAATACCACTACCCAGCGATACCCAGCCCCATCGAGCCCCCCCGGTCCTCGAGGGCACGGTAGAGCTCTGGCCTCGCTAGACTGGAATACAGCCCTTTTCGAAAACCAAAGGAAAGCTCGCCCAGCCACAAAAAGCATCAAGGTGACAAGACAGCCAATGTGCCGGTGCAGGGGAATAATGACCTGGAACATCAACATTGAGACTGTCGTCTGGGCCCTCCGCTTTGTAAAGTTCAGGAACGGCCACCTGCAGGCGGAGCGGCCGTGTCGATGCTTCAGGATGAATTCGTCCCTGAGATTTCATACGAGCCCCAAAGCCGGTCCCTCGGATGCCAAAGCGCAAAGACGCCTGCCCTGACAGCACTGCAGCGCCAAGGCCAGACGACGCTCGACCTGGGCATGACATGGCTGATGTAACCTATTCGCACTTCGTCCCAAGCTGGGGGTGCATATGCAAACATCTTCCTCTTCGGAAGTGTTTGCTGCTTGTGGTCAGAGGACAAGCCCTTCTTCAACAAACAGCCACTTGCTCTTGTATGGTACTTCACTTTCCCTCGGCCCTCGTTGATAGAACGCCACGCACATCCCCACTTCTGCTGTCCGAGCCCATGTCTGAAAATTTGCAAATGACGAGGCACCGCCAGCATTGCCCAAGGATCATCAAAACCACCACAGGTGCTGAAAGTTGTAGACTTAGGGCCGTACCGCAGGATCCACATCTCCTGCTCCGGGACCCATGAGCGACCTTGAGGCACAATGCTGTCGCTACGCATCCTTCGAGGTGGGCCTTTATCAGCCAGACATACGGCACAATCACAACAGCAGCAATCCTTAGAACGCCCAAGAAACGCAAGAATCGTCTCCGTTGCCCCTACACCCTGAACCCTGTCAATCCCAAACCCGGAGCTTCAAGCTGTGTATTCCCGCAGGCTTAGGATTAAGGACCGGGTCAGTAAAAGAGAGCTGCAGCCGTGGCCCCGCGACCCTCCGAGGTAGAGGCCGTGGAAGGTAGTAGCCTCGCACAGACGCATGATTGGCATACGATCACAAGCACATGGCTTGAGTATACCCGAGATCCTGGCGGTACTCCCGAGCGACACACGCAGATGGGATGTCAGCCATGTACGGAACTCTCGCAACCTCAAAGTCGCGAATCTTACGCACGGCCGTTGCTGAGGCTTTTTGAAATGAAGCTGAAATCAAGATGTGAATCGTATGATCAAGTGCCCTTGTTTCTAGTTGCCCATCATCACGGAACCAGTCTGTGGAGTGAAGTGGCAGTAGCCCGGCCTCTAGGATCCGCAGACTGTTGGGAAGGCGTCCTCGTGCTAGGACAGGACACGCGGATGTAAAATTCCGAGAGAGCCGGGGCCCGCACTGTTCAGCGCGGCCTGGAGCCCCGGACAGCGGCCATCTGCTTGGAGGTCCGAGGCCTGCATGCTGAATGTCTTGGAATTCAAAGCCTCTTCGCAAGAAATGTGTCTGATTTGGCCTGCACTCTCAGGAGTGGCACCACAAGCCGGAAACTGCGCGCGTGGACGCCGGCATCCGTGCGGCTTAAGCCTCGGCCAGAAGCGCAAGGACAAGGACCTTCTGGCTTCGATGTTTCCTTTCCTGCTTGAAACACATATGGCTCGATGACTGCCTGCCTGCAAGCCTGCCTCCGTTCCTAACACCGCCCCGTATACATGTGCATGGCGAACGACGACCTCTCAAATTCTTCTTGAGGGCGTCAAGGCATGCCACTACGTTCTGCCATCGCACTTCTGCAGCTCGAGGACTCCGGTGGCATGGTCCCCGCACTTGCTTGAGAGAAAGAACAGATTAGACGGTGTCGGCGCAGCGGCGCAGCTGGGGCCCGCGCGTTGGAAAGGCGGCTTCTGCAAGGGTGGTACGACGCCGACCTTCACATCAAAAGCTACAAAGGAAGGGTCTGGTGCTTCGCATTCACAAAGCCTTGAACCTTGAGCTCTCCCGGCGCAGCTCTAACCTGTAGTCCTGACAATAAACAGGGAAAGTCGTAGCAGCCTGCAGCAGCGCAGCGCGGACCGCAGCCTCGCGGGGGGTTGGTTCAGCAAAACTGAGTTGCAGCATGTTGCAGCGCACCCCTGACTGCGCCTCCACAGAGGCATCGCTGCCCAGGGAGCCACGAAAGTCGTCGCCGCAGAAAGCCAGCTGCCGCGGTGGTTTGCTTGCCGCTTGTCTTCACCGCTTCGTTGCATGGACATGTATTGGGTTCTTCGCAGACGACCGGTCAGAGATGTCATCATGACGCGGACAATCCCACTTCAAGGCTGGAGTTGAATCTGAAAACTGCAGACTGCCAGCCTCCAAGGCCACCCTTGACTGCAACGCCTGTCAGCTGTTGAATCTTCGAGATATTTTGAAACTGGCCAGGCTCAACAGGCCTGCAAAGGTTCCACCTCGTCCACACGCTCGGTATCGTTCGAGATCAGGAACCTTGATCACACAACAGAGACCCGAGGAACCGATCCTGACTATCTGCCTGGGTTCCGCACCCCACACTGGCCTCGCCTTTGAAACTCAGGGGGCCCTCCATGGCTCCTTGTGTCTGCGCCAAGGCCTGGGCGCTTCGGCTACCGCCAAGCAGATGAGGCGAATAAAAACGAAGCAATGCAAAGAGGTGTTGGATTTATGCTTTGGGCTTTAGGGTTTGAGGTTTAGGATTTGGGGGGTTTAGGGTTATGATTGGGGCTACGATTTAAAATTGCCATTTGCCATATCTAGCTGGAAGCTGTAAAGTCAATGCAACCTGCACAAAATCATGAAGGTGCCGTTGTATTTGCGGGACACTCGTGAGGGTTCCCTGTAGAGTAGATCTCGCAAAAAGTGTCAAACCAGCACAAAGGGGCGTGCTGTGCTACGGCACCTGCACCTGGCGGGCCCAAGCCCTCGTTGGCATCACCACTAACATCAACACAATGGCCTGGAATGCCCCTCCCCTTCGTGACTAGTGACATGCCTATCTTCTTCCATGTCAAGATGCATGTTGTGAGGAGGTTGTGAGAGGAAAAGATGGCTTCTGTGTTTGGCCATCTACAGAAGGCCCGGAATCCTTTGCCGGAATATGAGAGCATGGTCGACGTAGCGAACCCACTGAATCGGCTTCTTCTGGTCAAAAGAAGTCTTCAAATCTGGGCGCAGTCGACCATGGGGCCGAGGTGGAAAGAAAAACTGTAAAACCTACAAGTACGGATTGAAAGAGACAGAGAACAGCAGAGCACGAGCAGAGGCAAAGCCGGCAGAGCCGACAGGAGACAGACTTCACGCCGAAGCTCCTCCTCCCCGCCCCCGGGCCCCGCGTGCTCTGCCGGGTCTCTGAGGCCGGTGCTTGGCCGGCGAGGGCACGGAAAGCTCCCTCGAACTTGGCGAGGCCTCGAGGGACGCGGCTGCCCACCTCCACGGGAGCATGCGACACGTTGTGCCAGCGTGGGGGGCGACACATTGAATCCAACTTTACTCAAGTTGCTCTCCGCTGGCCTGCACCAAGAGGGCACGGTCACCAGCCTTCCACTTCCCGGCCTTCGCAGATCAAGCAAGGTTCAGAAAGCCCCTCCCCTCGTTCTTGTGCACCCTTATTGGCGTGCAACTGTCCACGAATGCCACTCGGAAAGTAAAGAGCTGTCAGCAGCGTAAAGCCAGCGCCAACCGTTTCTGGTGCCATCTCTCGGCGAGAGAAAACTACACAGGCTTCGGCTCGACTTTTCCCTAACACCCAATCTGCTGGATAGTGTTCCAGCACCGCATGTAGATCATCTCGGGCTCTAGCGGTCTAGGGCATCGTGCGTCATTACCCAAACCAATGTGATGGACCCGTGTTCAACGCCTCGGCCACAACCGGCAGGGGAGGCGACGAAGGAAAGTCCGGATCCGAGACCTTCCGGCTCGGAAACAAACTGCTGAATGACAACTTCTGGGCTCAATTTAACATGACAGATGAACAAGACTTGTTGTCTCAATATTGTTGTGCTGTGGTTGTGGGCGACATTGTCATTTCTGTCGTGGTTGTTGGTGTTGTTGCTGCTGCTGGCGTTGTTGTTGTGGTGGTGCTGGTCCACCACGACCACCCGACCACGAGGACCACCGCGACCATTACGCACAACCCCGGTCGCTGCCGCCACCGCCTCCGCCAGCGCCACCACCATCACCAGGTTGCTTTGATGCTAACTGTGGTAGCTAGCAAACATAACAAGAAGAAGAAAAATAGTCGTCGTCGTAGCAGTAGCAGTAGCAGTAGCAGCAGTAGCTTCAGCAGAAAGCATGCTCGTAGTCTAGCGATATCTGTGTGATATCTAAGCTTCGCTCTTCCGAATCGCTCCGCTTTTCCTCCGACCTGGAAATCCCGCGCCAGAGCATCCAGGCAGCCTGGAGGAGCTGCAGCTCCTGCTCCTTGGGGTGCCGCGCCACACTGAGAACCTCCACCTGCCAGCGTCTGGACATAGAAGTTGAAAAACTGGTTGTTATAGTTGTGATCATTTTGTTCGTATTCTTGTGATTTAGTATTATTCGTATTATCAGTATGAGTTTTCATCACTCTTGTTGTCAGTCTTACTGCGGTCACAAGACTAATCCTACATTCCACTCGCTTTTGGGAGGCCTCTGCCACGAGCTGTCTCTGCCGGCCGAGTTCTGTAGTGGCGTTGGCTGTTCGCGTCGGGGCCTCACAGGGCCGCGGGAGCCGAGCCACTATCAGTCTCATCTTCCTTGCCACTATCAAAATTTCACCATTAGTCTTGTTGGTACCAGGAAGGTAAGTCTTATGCCCTTACCCTGCCTCGAGGGCGACGGCGGCTAGCTGCCCCTGAATTGGCAGCTGGGAAGTGCACAATGGGGCTGAGCCCGGAATTGCGCGACACATGACACCCCCAACCAAACTGATGGCCTTTTGAGGAGGACTGCCAGCTTCACGCCGAAACGGCACCCGGCAACCGGCTCTGAGGGCTCCAAACTCTAAAGTGCACGCAACAACCTTCGTCCCAAAATCGGGGTCGTGCCAATCCCGCGTCCAAGAAGCTCTCGGGCGCCAAGCACGATCGCGGCGGGAGCGCCCGGCCCACACCCATGGACTGAGGCAGTCGGTGCACGAAGAGTTGGACTTGAAGTTGTCTAGCAGCAGCAGGTTCGTCGGGTTTCTTTTATTGATTTATTGACTGGTTTGTATATCCGACATGAATACGGGGTAAGCCACGGCTCTATGAAATCATATTCTGTTGTAGCAGCATGAGACTTGCCCGCCCAACGCGAAACAGTCAATGGCGAATATGTCCACCGAACCAGCCGTGGAAAAAAAAGAGTAACCGGACTGGGGGAAGCGCTGAACACGAGCGTGGAATGACAAGCAAGAGTCGATGGCACGAAACTGGAAAAGGCTTCATTACCCAAGGCAGGTCAGAGCGCGCATGGCAAGTGAAACAAGTGCATGCCCAGACATGAACGCACTTCATAATGTAGATTGGCCTTCCTGCGAAGCTTCCAAACAAATTCGCGTTAAAGACGGAAACCCAGCAAAATGCACCGAGTCCCGGCAGAGCCTGGCAACAAGGCCGACGACTCCGAAGCCTTCCAGGCTCCGTCGGGCTGCGCCTGCCAGCGATGGCATCACAACGGCATAGAACTTCCATTCTCGCCCGCAGCCAAGCGCCTTTGGCAGCCTGCCGCGGTGAGATCGGGGCACCTCAATCGGACTGTTTCAGGCGCTTTTTGCACCTCTCTTCCCCCAAGTCCGAGCTTTACGTGTCCGAGGCTTCGCATCACCGGATGAGTTTGTCGTGTCTTATAACACCTACACAGAAACTTCTGAGGGCTCGCGCGACTGGGGCTGCTGGGACTCGCTGGCGGTGCTGGGAACCTGGGACATGCAGGGGGCCACACAGCGGGCTACCGCCACAAGTTGAAAAGCTTGAGGCTCGTGGCAGCTCAGCGCCGGCGCGTCCAACGCAAGCCACATGAGACACCATGGCAACACGAGCTGCCACCCTAAATCTTCCTGTGATGCATTTCTGGGGTGCTTAGAGATTCTCGCCAACCCGTTACTTGCAGTCAGACCGTGCTGAACCATCGGTTAGGGATCGATTTCGTTGTGTACCTGATGCTCAAGACTGCAACAGCTCCGGACGGGCCATGTCGAGCTCTGTGCACTTTGAGGGACACGACTGCATGGAACCTGCGCTGCGTCGTGCCAGAGCTCCCGAAGCCCGAAGACCTTCTGACCCTGGGCAGGCAATTGCCCTCCGCTGCTCCTGCTCCGCTGCTTCCAGCTCCTCACAAACGCGTCGTGGGAAATGGCAAAAGCCGAAAGTGGCGCACAACACCTATGGCACCCGTGGATGGCGAAATCTCTTCAAACCAGAATCAAACAAAATCGTTCATACACTCCGGCCAACAGTCCTCCCTGCTTCGGCTTGCAGCTTTTTCAGGCTTCGAGCACGCATCCCGGCTTACCGGTAGAAACTTGGAGCTGCGAGCCAGGTTCACAGCAATCTCAGTTCTGTATGCTGCACTTGCATTGTCTGCCCAACCCAGCTGCAGCTGTACGCAGGAGGGTTGCTGCATGTGGCTTCAGAAACGCACTGGGCTTGCACAGTTCCAACAACCGTGCAACAAGTACACGGTACCTCGAAATTCACGATCTCGCAAGCGTTTCTCGAGACTCATGCAGGGGCGCAGGGTGACCTTGACAGTCTCCCACCCAGCATTTTTTCCGCATGGGACTTTTGCATTTGCATAGCACTGACGTCACCAACAGCAGGCCCGGTCTCTGTCTTAACTCAGAGATCATCGTCGCTGTCGTTGATCGCAACATTCAACGCATCTGCCAGCTCCCTCGCTGCTCGCCTGCGACAATACACGGACATGGCGCGGGGCCCCGGGGTTTTAGGGGGGGAAAGCCGGCTAGGGAAACAGAAGCACGCACATTCTGCAGCACAGGCTCGGCCTTTGCTCAGCAGCCGAGGGGAGTATCGGCTCTGGCGGTCGACTGCCCGCCTCCGGCGTAAGCCTGGCAAGTCCTAGCACCTCACATGATGACAACCCTCTGAGTGAGGCTTTCCTACGGTTGGAACCAACTGGGGAGTGACCGAAGCAAGGGCCTACAACAGACGATCTGACTTTGTCGAACCGCGCCTAAGACTGCTGTCTCCCAGCAGTCGCCGGGACAGGAAAAGCAAAGGCACCTTCACAGGAAGGCTTCGGAAAACTGTCGGCGGAAGCTCTGAGCCCATCCCCATCTACACCTGCGATACACCGCATCCTACCTTTCCTTCCCTGCAAAGCGGCACCTCCGTGTTGAAGCGCGTTCGCCTCACCAAATGATGGTTAAAACAAGCGGCAACCAAAGGCTATAGCATCATGGTGCTATCTTTTGCGAGTGGCGGTCTTCAAACTCTCACATCACATGAAACCAAAACATGGAAACACAGACAGCCAATTCTCGACACTGGGATGAATCCTCAGCTGCCAGGAAACGTCTATCACTCAATGTCGATAACTCGATAACCCACACGCGCTGCCCGGCGGTTCGGTTTCCGTCGGGTGTCACGATATGACATCCCCGAATCTGCACAGTTGCGACGTTGAGGAGCTGCTTGTTGACTTGCTGACATACCACCGCGCAGTGTTGCCATCTTCTCTTTGGGACGATCCTTGCCGAAACCGACCACTTGTGAGTAGCGTTACCGAACAACCGTTTGGCCGCAGTCAGGCAAAACTGTCACGTCTCTGTTGACATCCCATCGCTTAATTTGTCCGCTCATGATCATCGCTCTGGGGAAAACAACAAATCACGTTGATCTTTCTGTACACGTCTCATCTGGAAAAACAGATATCCTTCATCATCATCGTCATCATGGCCATCATGCATCGGAGCCACAGGAGTGCCGCAGATGTAGTTCATTCTGTCCTCCACGCTGGGTGCTCTACCTCACTGATGTAACAAAGGTCCCAGACCGATCTCCTGGTACTAATCGGGCAGGAGGCCACCCCCACTCATGAATATCCCTCAAGATGGCCATTCCTACTCATTCACCTCATCAAATTCCTGTAAAGACCCCCGCATCATTAACATCCCAGACTTTCACTTGGGCTCATCCTCCTTTCGAGCCTCCTTCCTCGTGGGGCTTACGAGCTATGCAAGAAATTGCCGCACTTTCGGGACAAGTCGCACACTGAGGTCGTAGTACTGAACCTTTGTGCCCGATCGCAGATGCTGATGCAGTTGACACAGATTTTCTTAGCAGCAGAAAATGCTCGGCATCCAAACTTCACTTATCGTGAGTCTTCTCATGTGCACATATGTGCCCTGCCTTCAGCTTGCGCATGATGACAGAACCCTCTTGCGCCTGCCAAATGGTCATGAGTCATCCGAGGCTGTGCAATCGAACATTTGTAGCATACAGGAGCAGAAGTCAAGTTCAATTGCATCAAGGCAGGAAGGCATTTGCCCTGGCATCCAGCATCCCTAAAGACGTGCAGAAAAACAAAAGAATGGAGCCTTGACCACTCTGCCCGGGGCATCAACTTTGTTCCCAACGACAACCACAGGAATCTCACCAGCCACCTTCCTCGCAGCAGTGCAGATTGGCTGGTCAAAAAAGAAAAGCTATTCAGCAAGCAGGCCCAGCGGCCCAACCCAGCCTCAAGTCTGTTACCCACTTCGCCAGGTTCTGGTGGCTCTCCCGCTTCGTCACCTTGGCAGGTCTGGCAACGTCGGGCCTGGACCTTGCGTAACAGTCACAAGAAGGCTTCGGCACAACGCGAAACTCCAGGAATCTACGAACCTTCTCTATGTCATTCTATGTCATGTGTCAGTCGCAAGGGATCTCGGTCGAGTCCCGACTTGGAATGTACGAATGTGATATGTTCTCACGGGAAAAGAAAACCAAGGCCGCGACATCGAAGAACACCATAGCACACTGCGCACCTTGCAGTGGCGTTCGGTCTGCGCCATGCTTGTGTACCCACATGACGGACACCCGAGACCAGAAACATCCCTGGAGACCCGATAACGACCTCAGCACCCAGGCAAGGCATGACGTCCTGATGTTCGCAAGGACTCTGTGCCGATAGAGGCACCGATGAAGTATCCATCCCGGAGCCCGGCAAGGTGATCCTCACAAGGTCTGGCTTCCATGCAGCGACTGTACGAACTGTTCCGTGCGAGCTCGGCTCCAGATTTTTTCGTGCTGTGTCGAGTCCCTTCCCCTGCCAGGCCTGGCCAGCCGTGTCCCACACCTGGAAGAGAACAGGACCTCTGCCTGGGCGCTCTGCGGCTAAGCCCGGGCTCAAGCAAGAAATCTCTCCGGACGATCAACTCTTCCGTCGAGGCGGCTGGTCGAGATCTTCAGCTTCTTCATCTCGCAGCCCTGCACATGCGATGCAGAGAACTGGAAGCATGGATGTGTTCATGACTTAGCTGAGCAATTCTCCTCTGTGGGCCGGTACTTCTTCACAAATTCCCCGGTGACGTGCCGTTTCACCTTCGCGGCTACAGTGACAGTAGACTCGCAGTAGATGCTGTTTCCTGGTGGGACACCTCATTCTCTCATAGCTCGGGCAGCAAAGGCAGTGCACTGCAACCCGTTCATCGGAGCACGACTTTACTTCCTCTTGGTGCCCGACGAAGCATGTCTTGCCGACTCCCGCATCTCCGAGGAGTACGAGTTTGTACTGGCCAAGGAGTGCTGACAATCGATGACTGGTTACAACGCAACGGAAGCCCGGAAACGCCCGACACAAATCTGCAATCCATGTTCTCAAGTTCTAGAGTTCTCCCATCTCGTCATTCAAAGCAGGCGAACCAGGCCTCCACCGCCGGCCCGCTGGCCTCCGCAGTTGAGGGGATCTGGGGGATGTTTCATTCTATGGAAAATCCTCTCACCACTGGCAGGCACAAGCAGGGCCAGACTTCCAGACATGTCACGTTCGGGAAGCTACAAGTAGATTAATGTAGTAAAAGTCGAGGAATTCAGCGCACAGGTCTAGAACCTGATCCCCATACGCTGAAAGATCCAATCCCAACCAACTGCTACGAGGATCTTTGCAGCGAAAGGCCTGCGAAGCGAGAGCCGTTGCAGGCCGCGCCTGAAGCTCCACTGGGAAGAACGGGGCCACTACCAAGATGCTGTGTTCAAGTCGATGAAGTGGGGGAAGGCATCCCTCCGGACAGCAATCCCCCGAAATGAAAGCTAGCCGTGCAAACCAGTGAAAACCGTTTGGATGGCTTGACGTGTGCCCTGTGTAACAAGAACCAAAGGATGAAGGTACAACAATCCTTTTCCACTTTTCCCACTCACCCCAAACCTTCAGCCGCTGCAGCCCTTCTATATCAGTCCAGGTGCATTCTCAGACTCAGGCGCATTGCTATCGACGCTTGTCCTCGGCTGTCAGGTCTAACTTCAGGCACAAGGTCACCGAGTCAGGCTGAAGCCGAAGGCACTCCAACCCAACAGCCGCCAGCAACCCCCTTTTCCTACAAGGAAGCCCCGCCAAGGGCCTCCAAGCACTAGCAGTCACTAGCACTAGCTGCAAATCTGTGTCGCCTTGATGCAGGATTTATCTCATCAACAGTAACACTTTGGGGAACCTCAAACTGTAGGAGTTCTAAGACCCCAAAGAGACCCAAGGACTCTCCCTAGGAGATTCCGGACCCTCCTAAAGAGATACCTGGACCCTTAGGGTTTAGGGTTCCTTCAAGGGACCTATTCGTTTTCAGGGTTTTGCATTTCAGGGTTTAGGGTTTTGGGGTTTTAGGGGTTCAAGGATTCCTTCAAGAAATCTATAAGGGTTCCTGTAGGGCACCTTTAAGGGATCGATAAGGGATCTTTGGGTTTCAGGTTTCAGGGTTCAGGGGTTTGGGTTTAGTGTTTGAGGGTTTAGGGGTTCAGGGCTTAGGGTCTTTTCAAAAAGCAGGTGCGGCTGCTTCTGACTTTTTCGAAAGGATGAGGGGCTAGGGATTTTCGTGTTTATGCTTTTCTGAATACAGGAGCGCGGCGTCAGCAGCACTCGAAAAGCTGTGAAGCTACGCCAACACACCATAGATACATCTGCCAGAAAGGGTGGCTTGAAACGGAACTCGCAAAGCTCACTTTTCTTTGTCCACTAACCTGTGTCGATCTGTTCTGGGTATCACCGTCGGCAAGGCCAAGCAAAACGTACACAAGAAACATATCGTACGGATTCCACAAGCACTTCCGGATTCTGGAGCCTGTCTCTTCGAACAGCATCCCTTGCTTGCACCAGCACTGGAAACGATCTGCAAGTTCTGTGACTGCGAGGATGGATCTCTGGTACACTGCACCAGCAGCATCTTTGCCCAGCCTAAGAGAATCTAATCTCCCTAACCACGAGAATTCTTCGCCAAGCTTCTGCACACGTGCCCGCTTTGCCGGCGGCGCCTCTTCCGAGGAAGGCCTCTCCCAAGAGAGGACGGCATTAAGTTACGTAAGCTTATCGAACATGTCACTGGCATCGAATTCCGGCCAATGTCTGTGTACAGGAACTCAGGAAACTTTGTACACAAGATAGGAGTGTCGTGGCTATGCCGTTATGACATGCATCCGAGCAACAAAGTCTCGGATCCCCTGCTTCTTCCCAGTGACTCCGAGGCCCAAAAAACTAAGGCCGGTGCCTTTTGGATGTGATGCTCTGCACGAAGCCCCATAGCCGGGAAAACATGGCACCGGGCGGGCTTGGACTTGGTGTGGTGTGGCCGTGCTGCGGCTTTGGATGGGAAGTCCGCGTTGGGCTTTCTGTCAGGATCTCACGGAATCTCTGTGTCAGACTAAGCCGGCATGCTGGTCTGCTGCTCATGCTATTGCAAAAGCAGACCTTCAACTGCTCTCACGTCATGGACCGTCCGGTACTTCAAAGCTGGAGTCGGAAGATATCAGAAAGGCCGCAGATGCGAACTCTGCCAGATCCTGAACACGGCAGCCTTGAGCGGGGATGGAGCATGCAGCATCTCCTCACCGGTCGCTTGCAGCAGTTGTGCCGCCTGCGCCATCGCCAGCATCGTGGACTGCGCCGCCGCCTCGGCAGCAGGGCCCCGCCGGCGCCGGCTCTTGGCTCGGTTGCGACTCAGAGCCGCTGTGCGGCTTTCAAAAAAGCATCATAGTGTCACACATGCTCTTCTTCGTGGAAGCTTGGCAGCTCATGCTGCATCAACGAAAGCACACGGTCACAGGGGAGGGCAGTCAACTAGGCTGCCCCTAACTGCGGGAAACTCTGGTATCTTCACTGTAGTCGAAGGAGTATTCCAATGTACTATCAGAGCACCTGCAAGCACTGATGACTTGTATTTTTGACTCTGATGAGGTGGACGAAGACGACGACAAGTATGATGCTGGCAGCGGATGCTGCATGACATCCTCCCCGTCCTGATTCCGCCTCCTCCTCCTCCTCCTCCTCCTCCTCCGCTGCCTGCTCCGCCTCCTCCTATCATCATCATGATCATGACCATGATCATCATCATCATCACCATCATGATAATCATGACCATCATCACAATAATGCCTCAGCTTGATCAGCAATATTACCCTTTCGGCACCCGTGCTGATCCTCACCGACAAAATCATCATCGCCAGCATCAGCAACAGCGACCCTCTGCGCCTTCTGGGCCGACTCTGCAGCGGCGAGCTTGGACTGACAGCAAACTCAGACAGAGCACGATACCCCTCTCAAACACTCAAACCTGGAAAACAGACGAAAGCAAGCCTTACAGCAGCTCTGTCTCAGTCATCTCTTCCAACCTTCCTCCCCCCCCCGGCAGTTCTGGCCAGGTCGTTCCAGCAGCTGGATAGGTCCACAAAGGGCCTTAGGGGCGCTGCGCTGAGTCGTGGGGATGGCGAGTAGCATAGCGCTAGTAGCAGGCTTCCTGAACGTCACAGTCGGCTCAAGACCGTCTTGCCTCGTTCAAGACGCTATGCCCACCCCAGATTCCCGCTAAATGCGGTCCAGCCACTTCGGAAGCGCCATGACGCAAACGGCGAAACGAACCGGGGACCCGGATGATGCGGGATGACAGGACCGCTGGGAAATCTTGGGTTGCTGCAATGGGTTGCACTGGGATCCGGAGGTGCAGGCATGGTCTAAGAAAGATGCGCTACACCGTTCTTGAATCGAAGCGGAGGACGGGGACGGTCGCCCAGACTCGCTCAAAGGCCTGGCGGCCGCTGCACAGCTCTCGCAACTTCGTTTTTGGCGGTGCGCGGACGGCAAGTATCCGAGCCAGGCCTGCCAGGGCTAGGAGAAAGAGGTCTGTCGGTATCTCTTTGCAGTTGTCTGTTCACCGCACGCACACCCCTTCTTTCACGAACCAAAGCACTGAACGAGCCCCGGACCCGAAACATCATGGCATGTTGCAAAACTTGCTCAGGCCGTTCGAAACCCCCTTGTCGATACTCGTCCGCGTCTAAGCTCTGTCATGGCATCGGATGAGTTCTTTATGGAAACACTGTCAGCTCCTGGCAGGTTCAATCTCCGACGCCCTTCGCACCACTGCGAGCATGTCAGGACGCGGGTGGGGCAGCTCGCTCTTCTGCAACACCGCAGTATGTCATTCTAGGTACTGATAGGCTGGTTCTGTCTGATTTCACGATGCCTCTAGAAGAATCTTCATGAAACTGTGTGATTTTCTGCTTTCTGCTGCGCAGGGCGTCAGTTCGCGCAAAGGCGCGCCCTGCGGAAAAGTGCGGATCTCAGTCATCGCCATCCGCCTGGGCGCCAGACTGTCGAGCTGTCTGCTTGCGGCAAGGGAGAACGTGGAGACAGCTGACACCTCGCCTCCTTCGCTTTCTTGAGGCCGGGTTTCTCAGTGGGCACAAACGGCCCAGCACGCTCCACGATGGTCTGCCAGCAGCGGTTAACGTCTCAAGGTAAATCTTGGAGGCCGGTTCTTAACAGGAAACCAAGCCTTGAAGTCCATGGTGATAGGCTTCCGATCCGGCACGGGGAACTCACCTAGTAGAGCCCATGATGGTACCGCAGGGTGGAGGCTTTAGGATCTAGCTTTGACAGGGTTGAACTTGAACATACTCGACTCAACACTCTCGGAAATGGCAAAAGCAGATTCGCGCAGTGGAAAGACCTGCACCGAAGATTCGTGCTCGGGCACTGGGCACCAGAATTTCCAACAGACGTCACCGTCGAGATTCAAGGGAGTCTCGTGCTGTGGATTCGCGCAGGGCTTTAGGTCTGCCGTGCCCTCCTGACCTCCCCCCGTCGTCAAGTCCAAGCCCTACACAGCCCCAAGCGCGTAGAAGGAAGGGCTACAATATGGTCGCAAATGCACTACACCCGACTGCACGTCAGATTAATTAGAGAGTGAGGGATAGCCGATATGAAACCAGACGTGCCGAGCCCCTCACTGCAGAAATATGTGAAGCTCTGAATATTTCAATCTCTGTCAGTGTTTCGGAGTGTCAGGTCTCCATTTTGTCATTATGCTGTTTTGTAGGCCGTACCTGCCACAAGGAGACGCTGCAGTGACTGTGCAGAAAACCCGAAGCCCCAATCGGATAGAATGCGCGGCAAGCCCAGTAACCCAACAGGAGGAATCCCAAAATCCTGCAACTAGAGGTGTCTCGCGGTGCAAACCCAAAACCGAAACGTTGTGCAGAAGGATGCTAACCCTAAATGTGAGTGGCTGCGAAAACCAACACTATCACTAAGCGGAGTGTCGGGTTCCTGAAAACCCTAAACAAGCGGAAAAAGGCCCGAGCTTGGTGTGCTTGGACCGCTGGTGCTTGAATCGCAGCTTGAAACACGGCTGAATTCATCGGAAGCGCTTGTCGCAGTGCTCGAACCGGGCTGGTGCTTGATTCCGGATTTGATGCAAGTAGAGATAGCAGTCGACACGGGACAGCGGTGTTGGCGGGCATCAATGCTAAAAGGCACTGCAGACTGGCAACAACCAAGCAATTCGTTTCCAGATGGTCCACATTGGGCTGCAGAACTAGCCCCTGCGAAAGTTAGACTGCTCCAAGCTGCAGCAATCGCTTTACAAGCTGTCCTGATACGGGCCATCCGGTGCCAAGCATCCACTCAGCCAAGGCACGCCAGTTGGGGTCGTTGAGCGGCGGCTGACCTGCGAGGCAGATATATGTTCGCACCAAAGCAGACCCACCATGACTCACCAAGTGGCCAACACAGGGCCCTGTTTTTGCCCTTGCAAGGACTGCACAGCTAAGGCATCAACGGTATTTGGTGTGAATCTCTGGCTTGATGCCGACATCATAGTTTGGCATCGGCTGGTCCTCGCAGAAAGACTCAACCCTCAAGGTCGGCTCCGCGAAGCCCCTCCAAGTCACCAGAGCCGCAGAAAGCCGACACTTTCACACCCAAGCTCCTCGAGCTTCACGAAGAAGTCTTCCTTTGTGGCTGGCTTGGCATCGGCTTTCTGCAGATGCGCCGGGACCGGGAGGTGGGCCTCAGCATCTGTTGGTCTCTTGCAGGTCGCTGGGAGCTGTGAAACAGCTGCTCGAACCTCGAGGTTCTGGCTGGGAAGGCCTGGCGCAGCTCCTTCTCACCATAGAAGCCGTGGGCTCGCACGGAAATAGTGATCACCTGGTCCTGAGCCCGGGCGATTTGTGGCGGATGCTTTGGTGAAGTGAGGTGGGACCTTTCCATTATTGGCGGACTTCGCCAAACAGATCGTCCGGTTTCCCAAGCAGGGCCATGCAACCGCACCCATGCACTTGAGATCAACCCCTCTGTCAAGTCTTCTTTGCGCTCGGCCTGAAACATGCTGAAGCGTTGCGATCGAGAACTCAGACCCCCTTTGTTGGTCTTGCTCGACCAAGCCCTCGGTCCTTCTCATTGAATCGGATGAACCCGGGGAACTTCTCTGCCCACTCGTACCAGGGAATCGGCTCCTCTGGCAAAGACACTTCGGAGTGCTTGGATCACGTGCCTGAGCGGCTTGGAGTGATTCTGTGATCTGTGATGCAATGCCCCGGGCTCTCCGGATCCATCAGGTCTTCGCGCCCGATGATTTCCGCGTGCCGCTTGGGGTCCGGGATCATGAATCCCTGAGGGATGTAGCCTGAGAACACCAGGTGTATTCACAAAAGGCTTCACATATCATGAGAAAGGAGGGCCATCAACGCCGCACTCAGGCCGGCGCTGTCAAGAGATGCCCCGGTAGAACCACCGCTGCCCCTGGCCAGGTCAGTCGCTGTCCCCATGCCTTCAACCTACACATCCCATTCCCGATAGCTGCTACATATGAGCGTGTACATCTTATACATATACATATAAATAAATATATATATATATATATATATATATATATATATATGGTCACACACACACACAAACACCCAAGATCCACCCCGGTCTTCTTGTCAATACTCCTGCGTAGTCCTCTTAAGATGCTTAACCCTTGAGTCCGAATCTATCGGTAATTACGGTGTGTTCTGCACTTCTTGTACATGTCTACCTGAACTTTTTTTGATATCATAGGTAAACAAGCCGAAACCGAAACCAGGTTGTGGTTCTGGATTCTGAGTTGTCGAACTACTTAAGATGTACACTTTGAATAGATATAAAGGGGTAAGGAAAAGTTTCTGAGTGAAAACCAACATACCAGTGGTATGTTTGGCTTACTAGCGACAACACTGAACAGAGGTGTTGCCGATTTATCCATAAAGGAAAAATAAAGCCTGGCTTCTTATACTATAAGAGATGGAAAGTAACCTGCATGTGTTTTTATGCTTCAAGGGAACCTAGGACAACTTCATATCTTCAATGTTAGAAAAGAGAAGGCAAGCTCAGTTGTTCTTTCTCAGGTGGTGTTGTAAATCTTGTTTCATCACAACACAAAGAAACGCAATAAGCCACCTCAGCCCCTTATCAGCCACTGGAACTCAGTGGCTGGAAGGAACTCAACGAGCTCTTACAATCTGCCAATACAAGAAAGTTAACTCTGGGTGTTTGGTGAAAGAAGTGGTCTCCCTCCACCAAACCCCAAATACATTCGGCAATTAGGAAAGTATGTCGAGCTTCTGACGATTTATACATCGTGGGAATTAAGACAAGCATGTATCTGGAAAGCAATCGTTGTTCCTCTCAACACATTTGCTGTTTTATCTTATTAAACGATACAAGGGGATCATGGCTCAGAACATAATCGAGCTCCGTTGCACAACGCCCGTCGCACAAGTGATAAAGCTCCTGCCCTCGTTTAATACAGCATGAAACGTCTCCAAACCTCTCCTCATAGCCTCCGAGCAATAGTGGAAACACATCTTTCTCATTATGCTTGAGGGAAAGCAACAAAACACTTGACTTACCTCTTGAGCAAGGCTGACCTTGACTCGGCTATGATTTTGCGCGGTGAGAGAAGAGTTAGTACCGCCAGCAATCGAAGCAATTGAGAGCTCATGGTACTTTCTTTCCTGGTCTTCAACTTGAATAAGGGCAGCCCAAAGTAATCAGGCAAGACAGTACTATTGGGAACTCACGTGACATGAAATGATAGGAAATATCGGAGCTCATCAGCTTCTTTTGTTTTTGAATTCATAAAATACAAGAAATACTTCTTCCTTGTTTAGGCAACGGGCACGAGTCCAGACGGTTAGCAACATCGTACCCCGATGCAGAAACGAGAACTCGACAGTATCTAAACATGATGTAAAGTTCAACGAACAGTCGCCTTCACATAAAACGTGCTAAAGCAGACTAAAGCATCCACAAATACAGGCAGGTTTCAACATTGTGAAGTGCAACTGTTCTTCCGCTCCTTTTGTTGAGCAAACCTGATCTTAACAACAGCTATGACTTTGTTCGATGAAAGAAGCAAGAGCACAGTTGGGAAGCAATTGAAGGCTCATGTATGAGTACATGGTACAGCTGTTCTTCCATTACTTTGGCATTTCGAATTGCAGGAATCTTGGGAAATTCGAGCATGGCAGTGTTTTCGCATTCGAGGTTGTCAAAACATCGCCAGGCTCGAATTTCCCCAAAAATTCTGAAACTGGAAGTGCCAAAACATCGCCAGGCTCGAATTTCCCAAAATCCAGACATCCTGGCATCTATGAGCAGCGCGGGGCCACAGTTGCTGAGATTTTGGGGAAATTCGAGCCTGGCGATGTTTTTGTATTTCCGGCTTTACAAATTTTTATGAAATTCGAGCCTGGCGCTGTTTTCGCATCCGAAGTTTGCAAAACGCTGCCAGGCTCGAATTCCCCCTAAACTTCCTGAAGCCGGAAATGCGACAACACTGGCAGGGATCGAATTCCCAAAATCCTGGCATCTATGGGGAGTGCGGGGTCATAGTTGCTCAGAGTTTGGCTTGGCGATGTTTTAGCACTTCCAGCTTCACAATTTTTTGGGAAACTCGAGCCTGGCGATGTTTTAGCATCCGAGGCTGCCCACCTCCCATGATCCATTGATTACAAAATGCAGGTTCGGGTGGATCATGGGGGAGCGTGAGCACATATATATATATATATATGTGTGTGTGTGTGTGTGTTTATATATATATACATATATATATATATGTATTCCTCCAGATAGAGACACAGGGAGACCAGGCTCGACCTGCCACGACGCTGCCGCATCTCCGCAGTGGGCTCCACGGCACCTTAGGAAAAGCTGAATCTGATTCATCTTCACAGTCCGGCTCTCTCTCTTCTTCAACACGGCCAGGAGGGTCGGGCTCGAACACCCTCCCCCCCGCGCGATTTCGCGCACCGGGGTTTTCGGGCGGTGAGAAAAGATAAAAACTCCAGGGGAATACGCACCGGCTGACCTGTTAAAACCCCCCTGTACACTATCCCCCAACCCGCCTCGTAGGCTAAGCATCACGCACCCCACAGGCCAGATACTGTGCTTCCCCGACTGCTGAGACCCGGGCCACTTACAGGACCCCCTAGGTCGGCATTGGTTTTGGCCCCCCTTTCGGTGCCCCCAGAAGACGAGTCGAACTGCACTGTACACTGAGGCCCCGGCAGAGAGCTGAAAGAAAGCGTAAAACCCGGAGTGCATCACCGCAACACTGCAACACTGCAACAGCATCCCCCTAGTCACTGTCATCGGTCCATTCACGGTTGGCTCTCCTGCGGGCCCCCTCGGGACTGTGGAGCCGTCTTCGACTGGCCCGACCGAAAGCTTCTAGTTCTGCCTCTACTTGTTCCTGCAACGCATGGCCATCCGCAATGTCTTGTGCAGACAGCACGTCACTGGGAGGCTCCGGTTCGCTGGGAAAACTCTCTGGGTCCCGCTCAGCCGACGACGGAACATCAAGCGTGGCCAGGGACCCCCGGAGATTCCAGTAGGCCGGAAAGCGGGGCTTCGGCTCTGTCCCCCCTGTGGCGTTGCCCGACGTGTTGGCATCCAGCTGCGTGCCCCCCAAGCTGGTCATGTTCGTCTCTTCCGTGTGGGTCGTTGCCCCCCGCACGGGATCACCATGGATGCCCTCGAACTCGGACAGCGCGGCGGGCTCGTTGTTCTCGGCGGGCATCCCTTGTTCGGGTGCAGTTGGGTCGCTGGCTGCTACACCCTCGGCGGTGCGGTTGACTTCCAACAGCGTGTGCGGCACGTGGGGCATGGTCTCGATGGGCTCCCCCTCGTCGTTGACGGCTACGTGTCCCCCGGGTGCTGCAGGCGGGCCATCGAACAGACTTGGGGCTCCCTCATTTTCCTGTGTCTCTGCATTGCCTTGGCTGTCTACCAGCAACGTGGTCCCTTCCTGGCTTTGGACCCATGCTAGCAGCCCTGCCACAAGCCTGCGGGCTTGGTCGGCGTCATTGTCCGCGAGGAACGGAAGGAGCCCCCCCAACTCCTTGAGGTACTGTTTAGCCTTCCACACGTCCGGCATGTCCCCGTAGGTCTCGTCAGCGCCCCCCGCCATAGCGAGGACATCACTGCTATGAGCTTCCCCCGGTACATGGCGTAGTTCCCATGAGAGGGCGTCCCCTTCTTCGAGCAGGGATGCCACGGTCCAAAGCCAGTTGGCTGTAAGCCAGTCCCTGTCTCCCGTCAGGACCTTGTCTCGTGCGCTCGTCATAGCCTTGATGGCCAGGTAGGCTCCTTCGCGCGCTTCCAGTGCTTGGAGCCCCCCTTGGTCATGAATTTCCGCCTCGAGCCGGCGGATTCCCTGACTGAGCATGGCTATTCGGACCGCCATGTCTTCTGCCAAGTCTACGTCACTGAGCGCCGTGGGGAGTCTGTCTGCAAGGTGTCGTAGTAGGCGGGCTGCCTCTGAAAACTCTGTGGTGTCCCTCTGGCGCTTTCTCCCCCAGAGGGGGTTCCCCGTCCCCCGTAGTCCAAGTGGGTCAAGGGCGGCAAGGAGATCCTCGACACGTTGTTGTAGTAGAGCAGATCCCCCTCGTGCAAGTACAGCTGCCAGTCTGCGCAGGCATCGGCGTACCATGGCTATGGCTAGACACCCCTCTGGAACATTGACCTCATGGCTGCTGCGGGCTCCCCCGCTGGGGGTCTGCATGAGGGCGGCATCGTCACCTTCCGGTTCCCCCTCGGCGGGGTGCTCTTCTTCGGCATCATCCTGTGGCTCTCTGGCCCCTCTGCTCGGAACCACGCGGGCTCCGAGGTCTTCCCAGTTGCTCGCATCTGAGAATCCCCCGCTTGGCAGCCTGTCTGCCCCCCTTCCGACGGCAGACTCTCTCCTCCAGTCTGCAAATATTGCTGTGCTGCCGGGCCGACGACTGCCTTTTGCTCCCAGCCTTTGTCTCCTTTACGTTGCCACAGTAGGTAAGCTTCCCCCGGCAGCATACGGATGGCATTGATCTCGGACCATCCCAGGCTGGTGTGCTCGACCGCCGTCACATAGAGGAGCCACCGCGAAGGAGCTCCACTGGGTGGTCCCAGCGGGAAGAGGACCAAAGCTGTGCCAGGTCCCAGGTGGCTCGCCCCAATGGCAGGGTCACGTGCTTGTTGTCTGGCTCTCGCAAAGGGCCGCTGTTGGCCAGAAAAGTAGCTGGGCCCCCGTCTGTCTTGCTGGTGGAGGACCACTGCGGCCCATGCCCCTCCGGGCCCAAGGTAGCGGAGGTGGAGGTATGTCCCCGGGGCCACTGGGAGTTCGGGCGGCATGTTGCGAGGCGTACGCCCTTGCCCTAAGCTCAACAGCCATATGTTGAGGTGGCCTTCGACCCTTTTCGCATCCCCCACTGCTGCGACACTTGAGCCTGCGGCTCTGCGGCGCCTTGGCTCCTCTGGGGGCTGCGGCTTGGCTTTCCCGCGGGAGGTTGCTGGGCCCCCTGTAGGCTTGGGCTGCTGCTGCGGTGGCATGTATGCACTTGCCGAGGTAGCCGCGCTGGCCCCCCCGCTGGTTGTGGGTTGCGGCTGCGGTTGCGGTGGGTGTGTGCTGGGCGAGGCCCCCGTGTGGCTGCCTCCGGGGGCCGTGCTCCCTGTGTTTGCTGTGCCTCCTCCTCGGGGCTCCAGGTGTTTGTTGAGGCTCTCTCTCTCTCTCTCTCCTCCCCTCTTCTGCCCCGGGCGGGGCATGAGGGGTGCCTGACGCCTCCTTGGCCTCAAAGGCCCCCCCGTTGTTTGTGAGGGATTTGGAGGAGAGTGAAAGCTGAGTGTTTTGCCCCTCCTCCCCCCATCTCTCTCTCTCCCTCTATCTCTCTCTCTCTCTCTCTTTCTTTCTCTCGCTCTCGCTCTCGGAGAAACTTGCTTCCGAAGCACTCACGGTGACGCGGTTCTGTGCTGCATCGACTTGTGCAATGTAGACCTGAGGCACGCAGAAGCAGCTTGAAGTCAAGAGCTCACTCCGAGATGCCTCTAAACGGCCCCTTGACTAGACACTCAGTGGGCTTGGCATTTCGACTCACCCTTTGCCCTCTGCCACCTCGATCTTCTGGTTGGGCTTGAAGGCTGCCGAGGTCTGAGTCGCACGCATCACGGCACGCAGCGCTCTTCTCTGCGAAGGCTTTCAAGTTAGGTTTGAGCAATAAGGGTAAGACATGTTGGGTCGCAGGACGTCTTCTGTTCCAGCTCAACTCAGGCTGGTGCAACATCACCCAACATGGAGTTTGGCATGAGGGCATCCATTCTCCCGAGGCCGATGTCCACGAAGATACCATACTCCTGCGGCTGCTTGCTTGCTTCAATGTCACTGCACGCAGCCCTCGTGACACAAAGCATTGCAAAGACAGTCCCGAATACCGCGAACGACCTCGCTGCGGCGACAGGGAGTCCCAGGCCAAGCTTTTGGACGGTGTGCCCCTTCACAGTCTTAGGTCCTGGCGCCACTCACCTTGGATCCGACCTCCCGACAAAAAGTGAGAAACCGTCCGGCGCAGCCGCGTCATCACTTGCAGCGAATTCTGGGTGAGCCTCGAGTTTGTCAATGCTGGTCGTTGCTTCCGAATCACCGGCGCCTGCTTGCTGCCCAACCTGGGCCGGGTGTGGAGACAAGAGGGGCAGTGGCCTCCTTCAGACGGAAGTCACATGCAGTCACTGCGCATGCTGACTTCATGCTCCTGCTTGCATCAAGCAGCTGCGATCTTGTTCCCAGGGATATCCACTCGTGTCACCTTCAGATCCTCGAGCACCTTGGCATTCCGTTGGTCACCATGGGTTGAACTGAGCAATGCACTGAGTGTGAGACCTGACCCTCCGTATACCTCGGCGACAAGGAAATGTTTGTGTGCTCTCGGGCATGAGGGAGGCCCAGAGGGTTGATCCGGCATGGTTTGAAGTCGGATGAAGCCTAAGCCGGGCCTAGCAGGGCCGAGCATGGAGATAGCAAACGACTCTGTGGGCCAGTTGCTCACTCGTGTCACCGGAGAGAAGGGCGGTCGGAGCCAGAGCGTCCACGGACCTCGGCACGCAAGCTTGGGGCCCAGGGTAGAGGCCCTGAAGTTCTGCAGAAATAACACGCTTCGAAGGCATCCGACGGCAGACTTAGCAGACCGAAGAACACCGATCTGAGCTCGCTGGCGCACCAATGTCGACGAAGAGGCCGAACTCCATGATCTTCGTGACCTGTTATCAAGAGCAGAGTGCAGGAAACCTTCCGTGATGTGCTTGAGGGTGAAACTGCCTGTAACAGTCAGCAATAAACCAGCAATCCCCGAGGCAGACGTCTTGAACTGCCCTTAAGATCTATGGACTTGCGCCGGAACGGTCAAAGCCACCCTCCTGCAGCTGAAGACTCGACATCTGTAAAACAGCTTTGTGGCGTGCCCTTGCGATGCCTTGCCAGTAACCTCCTGGCCCACTTCGTACTCTCCAGCAACGGGGCGTGCAGAGACGCCCAGGCGCTGACGTTGAGCATCCACCTGGCAGAGTTTGCAGATCGACCGTTCTGCAACCCAATCTCCAAAAGTGACTCAACTGCTCGCTGGGCCTCCGTCACGCGCAGGCCTGGCCGAACGATCCGCAACGAGAGGAAAAGCAGGCTTTCGGCGCTGGAAACTGCAAGCGGCCTTCCAGCTTGTCTCCGGGCTGGTAGTCGGAAAGAGGCTTCTCCAGCTGCGAGATGGCCTTGGCAGGGGGCTCACAGCTTCTTTCGCAAGCTGTGCCAAGGCCTAAATGAGGCGGTCACATAGAGAGCGTCCCTCTCGGCACCGATGTCGACAAAGACGCCTCAGAACGACACGTCGTGACAGGATGCGGAAGTGGAAAGGCAGAGTCCAAGCGACAAAGCGAAGAGTGCTGACAGGGCTCCGAAGGCGATGGTCTTCGTGACGGTGCCTGAGACTTCCTCGCCGACCTGTCGAAGTTCACGGGGTCCCTCTGCCCTCTTCTTGGGACCGGAAAGGCAAATATGGGGACTGGGGTCTGCTTGCCTTCAAGGTCTCCATGGACAGGCCTCGGGCACTCGGAAGGTTCGAGAGGCTGCAAACACACCCCTTTAGCTCCTGCTCCACGGGTTTACGAAGGCCCCGGGCTTGTCGCGACCAACTCTGCGCCGGGCATCGCAACCTCTCGCAGTTTCACTGGCCCTAAGCCTCAAAATCACCTTCACCTTTCGCTGCAAATTCTTCCTGTGCCATCCTGTGCCTCCAGGGTTTGCGCTGCGGCATCCAGGCGGGTGACGATCAGGCCGGACACCTGCCAACTGCGAACCTTCTAGAAAACAACATAACAACTCGGGCTGTGAGACCAATTCCTTCCGGACTGACCTCCGCACAAAGATGGAACCTGCCTTAAACCCTAAATCCACGCTTGCAGGGCGCCCCAAATCCCAAACTGATGACATCGCATAAGGAGGCTCAGGCTGGCCCCTCAAACCGTCGACAGCTCAAGGAGCCTCTTCACCGGCCGCATACTCCTGGTCAAAGCGCTCACTCCGAAAGAAAGAGGGCTAAGAGCACTTTCAGGGTCTCCTGAGGTTCCTTGGGCAGCACTGTGGCACCTGGCCCCTTCGTGCGCCAGAGCGCATCCTGCCGGATTCAGGGCACAAGCATACACCCACATATCCATCAAGCCGTGTACCTATAAAAAGATACGGAGACGCATACAAGAACTGCTCTGACGTACTCAATGTCTCACAGAGTCTCAGCTTCAGCGCTCCCGGGAAGCTCCAATGTCCATAAAGATGCCCACACTGTCCATGTAGCGAACGACCTGCAGAGACTTGCAGAGCCTTGAGTGGGTCACTGAAATATGGGCATTCTGGGCACTGTTGACAAGGAGCAGGTGGCAGATGAGGTTTTTGGAGGGTCCAGGACTTGGATGCAAGCAACAATCCTGAGAAGACAAGTCTTGACAAGGTCGGCTCAGGTGCAGCAAAGGTAGCGGGAAACTCAGGGATACATGCTTCTGCAAGTGCACCTACTTGACAGGCTTCGACGCTGGCTCCGGCACTTTGGAGTCTGGCCTTTCCAGCAACCTCTTGACCACGGACGAAGCTTCCAACTGGCTTACCCACATCCTGGCTTGCTGTTGGAAGGCGGCAGATGCACAAGCTGAACATGCTAAGACACGTTAGGTCACACAGGACAAAGGGCATGCTGTGCGCACCTCCTTGTCCGACACCGTGACGCGGTCTCCGTCGACTTGCATTACAGTCAGATCAGCCACCTCAGCGATTGACGCACAAGAAACGGCGAGAACGCAAGAAACGGCGAGACAGCTCCGTTTGTTCAAGACTGACGTGCTTTTCGTGCAACGGGGCTATCGGCTGTTTTCCGGTAGGCGTAGCGTTCACTGGCAAGCCTGTGCTCTCGAAACTGTACTCGGGTCTTGACCTCGCCACGTGTGTATTCGTCCTTCGGCTTGCCTCCAGGATGATGGGCATACGTCCATGATAGCATGATCGCCAGCAATCCACCACATCTCAGAGTCTGACTGAGCAGGTTGTTTGGGGCGAGAAAGTCCCTGGAGTAGCCGGCATCGAAGAAAATGCCGGCCTGTGGCAAACGACTCTGGCAGCAGACAGTGACCCTGCATCTCGAGACCACAGGTGATGGGTCTGTAAAGCAACTAATACGATGATTAACACATAAGCCAACTTCCCCCCAACAATTCGTCCAAAAATGGCTCGGCTTTCTCCAGGCTTTCTCGCCTTGGACTCGCTCAACATCGTGCCCTCCACCTTCTCGCCGACCTTGGCCTGTGACCTCGGAGACAAATGCAGCGGCTTCGGGGTGCTAGTTTGGCAAGGATAAGGATAAAAAATACTCATTCATGTACATACATGTATACCTTTGTAACCTGGGCTCTCACAGATACGATCTCAGTCCGAGGTTGTTGAGCTTTTGTTGCAATTTGAGTCTATGGGTCTTCCACTCACTACAAGAAGGAGTCTGACTGGATTCACCTGGAGGTGTCTGAGCAAAGGACGCCAGGGGTCGGGTGGTGACTGCGACCTGCTCCTTCACTACATCCACGTTGGCCACCTGAAGGTGAGGTCCACCTACGATCGCTACTGTGAACCGCCAGTGAAGGAAAGCCCACCTTCACAGAGATCTTGTCGCCTTCCTGCATCCGAAGAGACCGCTTCAGGTAGGGGCAAGACCCCAGGATTTCAGGAGTCGAGCTGCCCACATGTCACTGGAGAACTTGAGCTCACTTGTAGCTGTGGTCTATGCGCACTCAAAAACTGAGGCCTTATGCTTTTTCATCCATGCGCTGCCGCCACAGCCCGCCTTGTATTCCTCGATCGCCTTGTCCAGCTGAGATGGCGTGCAAAGAGCATCAATGCCGATTCCGATGTTGATGAACAGACCGTACCTGCTGATGAGATGATCTCAGCTGACAGACACAGGCTCGAAAGCCGAACAACAGTACGCTGCGAAAGTCGTGAATTGCCAGCCGTGGCACTCCGGGTTGACTCGGGCGATGGTGCCTCGCAGCTGGGTTCAGCACAGATAGGTGCCGAGCGAGGGTAAAGAAGGACCAGGAATCCAAAAACTTCAACACGGAGGAACCGGCCGAGTCTCAACAATTACGCTTGCAAGCTGCATGCACTCATTGGCTCCGGGTCGCACGTGCACGCATCTAGGTATGTATGCATCTCAACACGAAATGCACAGCACTCATCCAGACATGCAAACATGCAAAACATGAATGCATCTGCACGTGCAAGCCATGCATGCATGCACAACGTTCGTACGTGCATGCATGCATGCATACATGCATGCATGTGCAATATTCGCACCTGCATGTGTACATGTATACATGCATACATACAGACATACAAACATGCATAATTACCTACCTAATTTCCTACATACATACATACATACGTACGTACGCACGTACATACATAACACACACACACACACACAACATCCATCCATCCATCCATCCATCCATCCATCCATCCATCCATCCATCCATCCGGCCAGCCGGCCAGCCAGCCAGCCAGCCAGCCAGCCATCCAGCCATCCAGCCATCCAGCCATCCAGCCATCCAGCCATCCAGCCATCCAGCCATCCAGCCATCCAGCCATCCGGCCATGCATGCAGCCATGCCATGCCATGCCACGCCTTGCCACGCCTGCATGCACACACACACACACACACACACACACACACACACACACACACACACACGCACGCACATACATGGATTGGCACATGTGCGTGCACACGCACACACACACACACATATTACATATGTATATATACACACGCCATCGTATCATCACCATTCATCACCATCATCGCCATTGTCGTCATGATTATTTTCGTGTCGATCCTGACCGTCATCATCATCATCATAATCACTATCATCATCATCATCATCATCATCAGCATCATCTCTCCATCATTGTAGTAATCGTTACCACCACCGTTACCACCATCATCATCATCATCACTACCACCATCATCTCCCTTATGTTCCTATACTTTTACCTCACAAGCTCTCGTGATGCATACCTAAGGTTGTTCCTCTGCTTGTGCTATCAATCTATCTGCGTGTGCCTGCACACCGAACAGACCACAACGATATTACATGCAAGATAGATAGACAGACCTTGGATGGATACATAGCTAGATAGATACATGGATGGATGGATGGATGGATGGATGGATGGATGGATGGATGGATAGCTATGCTTCTATTTGTTGCTCGGTTGGTTGTTGAACGATGACTTGAATGATTAAGGCCTGCGTGGACACAGAATCCAATCCGACCGACCCGACGCGAACGCAGACCCTCTGACCCTGGCTTCTGACCCGTTGTAAGCTGCAACTGCTGGAGATTGCTGCTCCTGCCTTCGATGTCCTGGCCTAGCTTGAGCTGCGAGAGGGCCTGCAGCTCCCAGGAAGTTCTACGTTTTGTTACTCGTCTTTGTGTGGGGGCCTTGGATGTGGCAGCGGACTGCTCAGCGGCAGCAGCGGCCACTCCCACGATGCCGACGGTGATCTTAGAATTTCGAGGAATCTCTGGAGCCCACGAAGCATCCCAACACCCAAAGAGCAAATGCCTTGTCACCCTCGATGGAGAGCACCTCCAGCTCGGCTTCCTGGTGGGTTTCGGATTTTTTTACTCGGCCAGTGCCCCGTCGCTCTCGGTCCTCCCCTTCGGCATACTGATCCGGCCGCTTGCTCAAGCTTCTTGCCGGAGCCAGTGCATCCCTGCATTGGAATCTCGGATGAAACGACACTGACTTCTCCCATTCTTGTTCGCACGCGAGTGCCAGCAAATGCTTCTCGCCTATTTGCATCAACTCGCACTGAACATGCAGTGACCATTTCTGCCAGCGGCAATGCAATCTCTGAGAAACTCTCCTCATTCCGCCGATGTCAAAGAAGACACCATAGCTCTGCTTGGTGGAGACTTTCCCCTTGACCTGACATGTTGGGGAACGAGAAAGCCCAGGCTTGACGGGTGCACGATCTTACGAAGCTGTGGACTTGCGCATCTGATGGGCATGCGCACCCTCAAGATCACTTGCACTTGCCGGGCACCTTTTGACCTTCGGAGAAGGAGGTGGGCAGCTCGCCCAATGTCACCCTGACACATTGCCAAGAATTGCATCATGAAGTGCAGCGACAGCCCTGCTCAACTCGGATCGTTGCGCCTGATTTTCCGAGTTGCTGGAGTGTCTCCCGTCTCGACCTCGCAATGGTGCAACACAATCCCTCACGAGCCTCTGCACTGCACAGAAGGCCTGCCAGATCTTCAAGCCCGTTATCACGTCGCCGGCTTCGTACTGCTGACCCTGAAATCCGGCTCTTCAAAGGAGGCGGCTTGGAGTCGGGAGGCGAGAAGGTCAAAATTTTCTGGACAATCTCGAATATTTGCCAGCGAAGACTCCCACTCAAGTCTCCTACCGCGAGCTCAAACCCTGATCACAGCCAAGCCTTGAGAAGCAGACAAAGAACACAAAGGCAATCCATCAGGATTGAGCTCCGTCATATGCCAGTCTGCAACTACCCTTTCGAAAGCTCTCCCACCGGTGCCGGCCTTCGGAACCATGTTCCGAGGAAGAAGGGCGGGCTGGCAGGAAGGATTCGCTTCTTGACGGCTTGCGACAACCGTAGCTTGTCGGCTTCACAAGGCAATCGGGGAAACTGCCAACATCAGTCTGCTATTCGCATACATGAACGACTCCCCCGCGAGCTGAATCTCCGCCTTTTCAGCACCGATGTCGACGTAGACGCCGATTTTTGCATCGCGTTGAACGGTGCCCGAAACCCTCAGCCAAGGGAAGATTGAGTGAATGAAGAGTCTGAGTCAGTCTGAGTGACTCTGTGCAGCTGCCTGAGGCCCCAGCTCCTCGCCAACTTCCAAAGACTCCAGCGACCTGCCCTCGCCTTCTGCCTGCAGCTTCTTTGTTGGGGGTCTGTGAACCATCGTTCGCAAGAGTCTGCAGGTCGGATCACTTTGCTACCGATAACTTGGATGGCTCAGAAACTGCAGACCTTGTAAGAAAGAATCTTGCCTTCACTATCGTGCGCACAGGGCTGCGAGTCGCGTCTTTCCTGCACATGTCTGGCACACCAGGGCGCACCAGCATGAGTAGTAACAGTGATGTGAACCGTGTCCGTCTGCTACAAATTGTGTGTGTCTGGATTCTTCCGTCTAGAAGCCAGCCTCCTGACGTTGTGGGCTGCCTTCAGCAGCAGCAGGGCAGCAGCAGAGGCACCCAAGGCGGCGCTTCCTTCCGTGCTCGAAAGTTGTGCAGAGCATTTTGATCTGAGGTTTTCATTGCAAAGACAGCGTGTGGCATCGCATGGCCTCCAAAAGCGGAGGTCGGGGCCGGCCCGGAGCTCTGAGCACCCCGCAGGGCAAGCCGGCCTTGAAACGCCCCAAAAGCTTCCATGGCCCAGAAAACGATGGCGCACAGCGGAGCCTGCAGTGGAGCCTGCGCCTGTCGCTGGCGCAGCTGTCGGACCCACGAAAGCATCCCCGGGCAGAACCTGCGAAGCAACACTTTGAGCGTGCGTGCACAGTGCGCGGTTTCTGAGAATTTCGATCAGCAGCAGCAAAGGCTGCGGAAGGCCGGAGTGAGATCCATCCGAGCTCTCCACCGCAGTGTAGCACACGCAGGCAAGGCTCAGGGAAACCAGCAGCACACCTGATAGCATCAAGACTCCCCTGCACAGCGACTTGAATGAAACAACCACCGGTAAGTGCGAATGACCGCCAGCATCGTCATAAAAACGCTCCTTTCTGAACAGTGTCTACCCCTCTGGGCTCTCGTCTTTCTGTATTCCTCTTGCTTTCTTTCTGTGGTTCAGAGCTTCTTGTCTTTCCGTTGGACATCCGGGGCACCATGCGAGCAGGCCTCCCCCAGCCTTGGGGGAGACCAATCGGATGCCACTGAGGGCATGCGACTCTGCTCCCCTCTTCCCTTCTTCCCATCTCAGTCCATCCGTTCAGTGTTTAGGAAGTACCACGAAGTAAGCCTGAGCCCTCGCCCATGCGCGACTCTCGCGTCTGTTCATCCTCGTGGGCGGTCAAGACTGTCGGTCCCTGGGCTAGTGCTCGACTTCGGGGCAGCAAGATACCCCTCGCTTACCGGGCCCGCTCTGAGAGAGCTGTGCCCTTCTTTCCCCCACCGAACTTCTCCCGAAATGACTTCGGCCTGGCACCTCTCCGGCAAGCCTCAGCCAAACTCCCATGTCACCTACTTTCTTTCGGATACCCGGCCGAAGGTCGGATCATGTTTGCTCACGTGTTCAAAGCAGATCGCATACGGCCTGTTGCCTGCGGCCCCAAACTTGCTCTCACTCGGCAAACTCTGCATTTTGGAGATTTGCAGGCTTATCTTTAGTCCCGACGCAAGTGCCCAGAAACAGGACACAAGGTTGCCTGGACGAAGTGATCAAACTTTTGCCGATGTCGGGCTCTCAGCTGCAGCCCAGACGACATGTCAAAAACAAGCGAAGCTTTCGGGCTATCCCTCCCTCCCTCTCGCAGGGTACGAGTCTCCTGGACCTGCGCCGGTTCCCACTCAAGAGGCGGGGGCCCATCTCGATTCTCTGCGGCAGTCTCCCGAGCAAAAGAAGGCCCGGCCTGGGGCCGTGAAGCCCTTGGCGGACCGGAAGGATGCCATCGCGGGCGATGGTGGCCTCGAAGGCTCCGGCAACGAAGGAAAAAAGACCCTCTCGGAACGCAGCGATCTGATCTGATGACCACAACTCTCAAGGCGGCCTGCCCGCTTGTTCTAAACAGCGGCAGGCTGCGAGCATTGAGCCCAGTTCAGGAAACACACGCATGCACACACGCACACAAGTCAAGGCAGAGGTGGAACACCTCTAGCATGTGGCAGCTTGACCTCTGCTGGCGAACTTTCGCTTCATCCGGGCACGTAGTGTGCGGGGTCGCTGCGAAATCTGCATCTCTCGAGCCTGCCACCCGAAAGCTCGGGAAAAGACAAGTGACAGGTAGGATCGTTTCCTCGCTGAGCGATGGCACGATGCCTGGAGCTGCTAAACTGTTGGAACAAAGGAAGTTCGTGGCTGCCCTCCCCCGTGATGGCACCATGCAGATTCCATCTGCATCTCCCATGCCTATCCGAGCTCGAGCAGTATCCAGGGCCAGCAGGCTCCACCTGCTGCAGCCCTGAATTTCTCCGGAGAGTCAAAGACATAACTTAATATGCGACCTCCTGCGTTTCAGGAGCCTTCTCGGCAGTGGACGCTGCAGCGTCGGCCTTCTGAGGCGCTTGCTTGCCAACCATGAAGTAGCACACACCCATGATGGCGCCCCAGGACTCTTGGATGGGGAGGACGATGATCACGAACGTGGCCACGAAGCTCCAGGCGATACTGATGAACACCCAGAAAGCGAAGTAGTCCGTCGTGAAGACCCCGGCAGGCAAGGACAGCAAAGGCCAAATCAGAACCATGAGGATCGTGAAGCCCCAACCCCACTTCTGAATCCACCACTTGGCCGCGTCCAAGAAGTCCGAGGTGTAATCCTCGTCGTCCAGGCCGCTCATGTCCTGCTCGAGCATTTCCTTGGCCGGACGCTGACTGAAACCCGTCATCTACAGCCTACGGCCCCCAAAGCAAACCTGACACATCGACGGAACTTGAAAGACGTGTGAGTTCGGCAAAGCGTCGATCTTGCCCATAGATTCGAAATCGTAGTTCTGAGGGCTGGCCATGGAGAAGACGAAGTGGATCAAGGCCGAGGACGCCAAGGCCACGATGTTGCCAGCGAGATTCGGGTTCAGTGTTCCCAGGTTGTCGATCGTGATCTCACCGAACTCGGCCTGGCAGACGATCAGCCAAGTTGCCAGGGCCAGGATCATGCCGCCCCAGGCTGCGACCACCGCCCCCAGGGCACTGGCCTTCTTCCACATGAGCAGGTTCCAGAGAGGCACCACTGCCGAACCAATAGCGTTCCCCATGAACTGGTACACCCAGCCAAGGTTCAGGCCCATGTGATTCAGCGCCACGCCGAGGCCTCCCATAAGGAGACCAAAGACCACAACAACAACCTTGGAGATGAACAGCGCCTGCTGGCCAGTGCACTTGGGGTTGATGTAGGTCTTGTAGATGTCGTAGGTGACCAAGGATGACACGGCGATGCCCTCAGCAGAGCCGGTGGAGGTGATGGCCATGAAGAGCATCACCGCCATCATCACTGAACCGAAGCTGCCGAAGAGGTGTGTGGCGACCGCGGGCGGCACCAGACCTGCACCGGCTTCGGCAGATGAGATGGGGAGCTGCAGGGCAACGGCACACAGGCCAAGGGACGTGGCGAGCGCGAAGGGGATCGTGAACCAAACCAATCCACCCAGCAGGTATCCCTTGTGGGCGCTGGTCGGCTTAGCCGCAATGGCAGATTGCCAGTACGACTGGTCCACGAAGACGGTGCCGAAGTTGCCAACGATGTTGATGATGCCGAACTTGGTGCCACCACCCGAGAGCATGGTCAGGTAGGATCCGCCCTCGTTCTCCGGGACAGGCCCGCAGGCGTACTTGCCCGCTTCGAAGAAGGTCTGAGTGCCCTGCTTGAAGATCTGCTCGCACTGTGTCGTCGAGTAGCTCGACACTTGCTGCAGACCAGCGTAGATCATGTCTGAGGAGAAGTTCTTCACGTAGACGGTGTACACACATACCACCAGAACCAGGAAAATGATGGCGGTGTGGAGGTAGGATGCCATGAAAGTGGCCTTCAAGCCACCTGCCGCAGTGTACAAGATCACACCCCATGGAATTAGGAAGGACGCCAAGTCGGTGTCCACGCCTGTCAGTGCATTCACGGTGGCAGCACCGCCCAACAGCAGCATGGAGGTCACGATCACATTGGCCAGCAGAGCGAAGAAGAGGAACGTCAAGTGCGCCGCCTTGCCCCACCTGTCAGGATCCACTATCACTACAAAAATTCAGCAAATGGGGTCAAAAAACTCTTGAAGTTTGGAGTTGTCACGGGTTGCCGTTGCCTTGCAAGGACCATCTCGCAAACCGTGTGGGCCGTCCGGGCACGGCGCTTGATCTCGATGGCCAGAATGCCAAAGAGCAGCACCTGGATCGTTGCGCCGCTGGCATACCAGAATGGTCCAGACACTCCATACTGCCACGCCACATTGGAGGACTGCAGCAGCGTGGCAGCCCAGGTCCACTGAGACACGATCACAGAAGCAGTCAAGCCTGTCTTCACGGAGCGGCCGGCGGTGTTGAAGAACTCAGATGTGTGTTCCGTGCCGTTGGCATACTTGTCCAGGTACACCAACACCGTGGTCAGCACGGAGAAGAATGCACCAAAGCCTAGCACGATGGCATAGCCGGACTCGATGGGCAGCGGCGTGTTGTCCCCGAAGAAGCTGGTTTGGCCGGCATACTGCGCGGTCGACGCCATGTCGACAGTACACGATGCTTCTTGGCAGAGGCACTGTCAAAAGGTCCTAAACGCTGGAGCCAAAACAAGTGCAAGTTGCCACGGCAGTCGAGAGTCGAGAGGTCCGCAGCTTTTGGAAGTGAGTGCTTTTGCCCTTGCCATACTGAGACGAAACGACATCTATCCCCGAGCGCATGCCACATGCAATGTGCTGCTCTCTTGTACTCTTTGCCTTTGCATCTCGGGAGAAAATCTGTGACAAAGCCGCAGGTGCCGAGGCTTATGTCTTACAATAGGTGCGGCCCGCGCACGCACAATCTGGGAAAGCCGCAATTTGACTTGGTCAAAGCGTTTTCAAGCAGTAGTTGCAGCTGCGACTGATCCACAAGATGTTGGGGCCATGCATCATGAATGGGCTTTCGGAACTGCTGTTCTGGGTCATGTGTATTGCGGGTGCCAGTTCGAGCGCAGCTTGGGTTGATGGTGCTTGGCGGGATGACTCGTGAACAATGGCATACGGAAGAAGAGTCCCTCCCCTGGCTGCTCACCTGGTAATGCACTCATGCCGAGGGCACCCCACATGCACGACAGTAAGCTGACCAGCTGGAGGCACACCGCGCTGGTCCTGTGGATATCAGACGAAGAACGAGCTTTCCCTCTCAGGGTCGCCGCCGTTCTCCCAGCCTCAGTCACTTCGAGTGTGTCCGATCCTTCCCGCTCCCCAAGGCATTACTCAGCGCTTGAACGACAACCTCTAGGTCTCAGGGATGAGGCCTAGGTTAAGTATGTTCGGTTGCTCACCTCATGTTCTGAGAACTGGGCCGGCTGAGGGGAAAAGACTCGCTCCAGACCCGGCTTGCTGGCCGTGAACACCTGAAAGCTCGAACCATCGAGGCTCAACAGCAGGAACGAAGGGCGCGTTGCAATCACCAACCTTATGTTTGCTATCATAACATGGACAACTGTTGATGTGTCCGAAGGCCTGTTCCGAAAGAGCTTGTTGGCAGTGGTACGAACCCACAGCCAATCAGCAGCAACCGATATGTAAGACCAGGAAGGGTCACTGAAAGGCCGGACACCCAAAGTTCTTCAACGTCAAAGTCAGGAACATCTGTCCTACCAGCCTCTTCAGAATTGCAGCTGCTCAGATGCTGGAAGCTGGAATCTTGGATGGCTTCTAGACTTGGATGCTTTGTTTAAGGTTCTACATTGGGGGATGATGTGAATCACCGCACAAGGCGGATTGAAAATGATCAACGAACAATACGCTTCTTCGTCGCTCCATAGCAATCGAAAGCCCCGGCAGGCCATTTGTTCAGGCTTGGGGCTCAGTTTCACCAAGATTGGGAGACTGCAGCAGCAGCAGCAGCAGCAGCAGGCACCAGAAGAAGCAGCAGAGGCCTGTACATTGGACACTGACTCCTAAGAACGCCTCAGAGACGTTCCGGCGTACGGCACTGACGGCAAGCGACCAGAGAACGTCCTAAAGCGGATCCTTGAGGGACAGAAAGCTGTTCAGGAACTGTGCTGACCCAAAAAACGTCGAGAAACACACCTCCTCAAAGCTTGATCGCGCTGCTCGAAGGACCCCTGCTGTAGGATGCGAAACAGTCTGTCACCCTGGCACTGCGTAAGATAATGCGGGCTGATTTTTCCACATCGAAGAGCGGGACAGCAAGTACCACACAGCAGAAAACACTTCAGCAATGCAGGTCCCGCATGACCTCGACCCGTGTATGTTTCTCATACATACCGTTCTGTTGTTCGTGCAAACTTCTCGTTCTTACTTTCGTCATGGCGGCACCAGGCATTAACTCGGGGCTGGTAATGATGAATTGCGATGACGAAGACAACAGGATATCATGGTGATGATGCTGGTGATGATCGTAAAGCTGTGATGACGGGATGCTTGTGATACTGGCGATCGTGATTGGATGATGGTCATGGTGATGATGGAGATGATGATGTTGTGTTGATGGGCTGTCGTAAGGACATTGATGAGAAGACACGGATGGTCGCAATCTGCAACCACAGTGGTGGCAACGTGGAAGACGGCCCGACGACAGGGTCATGATCGCGTCTTTGCCAAGCCTGAGCATTGGTTTTTGGAATGCTCCTGAACCCAGGATTCAAACTTTGAGAGAGGTGGCAAAATTCTGGGTTCAGCGGGGGCGAAACATCGGAACTCAAGGTTGAACCCGAGGTTCGAGGTTTGCACGAAAAAAGAAGAAGAGTTTGAAAGCGAAGAAAAGAATGAAATGCGCGGAAATCGAACACACACACACACACAAAGCATGCAATCGATGAAATTGGGTGAAAAAACGAAAAATAACTTGAAAATTGTTGTGGTGGAAGCACACGAATCAGACGAAAGTCTGAATAAAGGCAGCAAAATTTCCAAAAATGAAGTACAAAACGTTCCGAGGTTGACGGCAAGCAAACAAAGCGAAGATTCCAGCTTTAGGTTCGCCTATCTACTTTTATTAGTCAAATCTCTCGGAAAAAATGTCGTTGTTTGAAAAGATTCAAGAAATGCGCTCCATGTCATTCGAACATGGATGGAAATAAATTTACCGCACATTGAAGAAAGCAACAACAAAATACGATTAACAGAAGAAAAGAGCGGCACTTGTTCTTTCTTTAACGCAGGTTTTTCAACTTTTTTTTGGCGTGGGCGGGCCTCGTCGACTACGGCTGTAGCACTCGGTCCCAGTAAGAAGCAAAACACAACTAAGAAGAAGAAAAAGAACTGTACAGAAGAGCCTAATGGTGAAACAGATCGCGACTTGCAGACTTAGCCAGCAGGGATCGTTCAACCTTCAAATGCATTGTCGCTCAGATGACCTTCACGAAATGGCGGCCGGTAGCACAGAAGCATGCGTCACAAGATGCAGCAAGATCACGCTGCAATCGTGTGCGGCAGTTCAAAATAAAAACCGAGCAAAAATAAAGTCACGTGCTTGGCACCGCCGCCGCATTGAAGCTGCCAGACCCAGCTTTATGTCTTTCCGCTGCATGGTGAATCCGTAAGTCTCAGAAAGTCTCTGTGTTAGAAAAGCTTAACCTGTGTGACTCTCTCAGTTTCCAAGACCTTCTCTCTTTCTGTAAAACTTACAAACCCTGAACAACCCGTCAAGGTCTGCACAGACTTTTGCTCGCGCAACAAACGAAGTGTTCAGCTGTTCTTGCACTGCACTGCTGTCAACTAAAGCTTTGCTTTAATGAGCCTCAGAACATGTTTCATCATTGGCCCATTCTTTCAACGAGCTTCAGTCTCAAAGCTTTCCAGCCTTGAGCCACACATAAAGCGCGGCACTCCGGATTCACATGTGCTTCAGCACATGCCAAAACAAAATTTCGCTTCAAAAGCATACCGTCGCAGCTTCTCTACAAGCTCCACGCTGGCAAACAAACTCGCATACACTACAGCTGTTCGAGAAGGTACCTTGAGGCCTTCGAGAACTCATGCGGACTAACGGCTCACAGCATTCACTCATCTCACTCAAAAGCTCAAGCAACTCATGCCACATGTCGAAAACTGTTCTCGCAGCTGAAAACCAAGGTTCCATGCCATGAAAACCGCAGCTCCCAGTGAAAATCTTCCAGTGCTTTGAGAAAACCTCTGCAAACCAAAACCATGCAGAATATATCCAGATAACCATTGCACCTCAGAAAATTCCAGGAATCGCAGGAAAATTGGCTTGCACTCCAAACTGCAGTCAGCAGCCTGATGATATACATATCGCAGCCCAGCACACTGAGCGGCTCCACCACTCAACAGGCAGCTCAGAGGTACAACTTTTCACACCCCCTTTCGATGTGTGTATCATCTCTCATCCTTGCTGCTGTCCAAAACAAGCACTTCTCGACACCAAGCACACATTGAAACATTGCCAACCATGTAGCCACGCTGCAACCCATGCGAAGCGACGAAGACATAGGTATTGGAAAATCTCGCGCCAGATAGCCAGCTCTTCTCTCATGTCAGAAAGGATATCACCCAAAGCGAAGCCCAACGGACTTCTAACAGTGAATATACACACAGGCATCCTTGAGAATACCAGCTCTCACCGCTCATACATGTACCCATGCTCCCAAATTGATAAAGAACTCTTCCGCAATCCAGCAAGGATTTCACTCCTCCGCCAGTTTGCGCTGGAATCCCTTCTGCTTTGAAAAACCAATCCTCATCAAATACCCCGCAAGGTCCGAGGCTTGACTGGATGGGGTCGTCGGATCGTAACTGCGACCAAATTTCTCCTTGACCCAATTGAGATAGCTTGCAAGGTCGCTATCCTCCTTGGATAGCTTGACCAAGGCCGCATAGGACTTCTTAAACCAAGTCTTATTCTTCTGGACCTTTGGCAGGTCGCAGATTGTTCGACCCCAATCCTCCACGGAGAGATCACTCGGAAGTGGCACCGAGGTGATCTCAGTACCCGCATAGCTCACGACAATCACATTGTCACTCTCCCCAAACTCTTCCCCCTCGAAGGCATCGACGAGGTCTTCATAACACTTGGGCGTGCTCACGACACCCTTTGCGCTTCCCTTTGAAATCGGCAGCTGGGCACCGCAAGCAGAACCTGATGCAGTAGACCCATCCTCTGGATATCCACCCACATCTCTGAGACGCTTGGTCCCATCGGTCATAGAAGTATTGGCAGTCGAAGCCAAGCCATCTGCAGAATCCATCTTATCCAGCAAACGGCGCAGCTCCCTGCGCTCATCGGTCGTGAGAACCATGGCAGCACGAGTTCGCACCTAGGTTTCACACGCAAAACAACTAGCACCAGTACGGAGCTTTGTCTGCAGACCTCAACGTCCGCAAAGAAACCGGCGTCAAGAGGAGAATCCGAACCCAGCCAACAGCCCGGCCCAAACCCCCCAAAAAGCATCACTGCAACGTTTTGATCGCACCTCGAACAATCGCATCAGCGAGTTTCGGAGTGTAAAAACCTGTTTCGGTCCACCCAACCTGCCACAGATTTGCATGCTTAGCACACCTGCAGCTGGAAAAACACTTCAGGGCAGACACAAACTTTTCAGAAGTCGAAGTAAAACCCAAGACTTTGCCTATAGGCTCACCCCCTTTCGAACAAAGACCAGTCATGCACAACCTCACCGGCACATCGAACGTGTGGCCTGCCTTCTTCAGCACCTTCTGGCACAAGTCATGTTGCCAAATCTATGGCAGCTCAAAGCTCGAGTGCTTCCCAAGCTTCAAGTACTTCAACACACAAGGAAACACCTCAAACCATTCCCAATCCGACTTCGACGAGCTCCCGCCAGAGAACCGACGCAAGTAAGATCCAGAAGAGCAAGGCGTGGACACATGCACAAACACGCAGTCACACGCAAAGTTCAGAAGATATCGACGCACCTCTTTGAACACGCTGTCACTCTGCATGTTCTCAGTCACGCCAACGTAACTCATCCCGACTCTGCGACATGCACCTTGAACACTCGACTGCGGTCGACAGCACACTTCAACCATCACCAATCTCTTCTCATGATTGCACAAAGACGCAAGTGGTCCCGACAGCGACTCAAAGCCCAACGCTTCGCGATGTATCCCGAAAGCCGAGGACCCCAAACATTTAGTCAAGAGGTCTGACGGATTTTCGATTCCCTTCTTAAACGCAAGGACCAAAGAACCCGCTGCGACACGAGCTTTAAGCCACTCGACTCTTATCTCAAGATGTCTGCTTTGCCTGGGTGTGTCCAAATTGCGAAGAAGCTTCAAAGCGCTTTCTGAGTCACTGTAAAGTACCCCAGGCAATTCAACTTCCTCGCTTTCTCGAAACGACATGAAGACCCTTGCCATGAACTTTCCAAGACTCGACATTTCTTGAGCAACCGACTGCAACGCAAACAGCTCTGACTCCATAGACGACAGCGACACAAGCTGTTGGTGACGACACAAAGTCTTTATCACGCAGCCATCAAGTGTCAACACTCCTCCACTGATTCCACGGCGCTTCGTGCACCTCAAAGGCGCATGCGATGCGTCAGAGAAACACACAAGGTGCCTCTTTCCTTGGTAGTGTTGCGAGGGAGCCAACACATCACTCGCAGCAGGCAACCGCACAACCACGCACATGTCGTTCTTCAGAAATCGAAGCAAGGCTCGGAGACCATGCTCAGTATGATTCGTGGGTGTGGCTTGCTGCGTTGCCAAGATTGACACATAAGCACGCAAGTCCTGACGAGTCTGCGTCATCCAAGCTACTTTCCCCAACGCAGACCTGAACCTGGCATACGCCTCAGGAGACAATGGAACCCCATCTAGCTTCTCAACATGAACCGCTACATCTGGGGGACTTGAGGAACCTTTTCCCGAAAGACCATAAGCCTTGAAGGTCTCATCCAAATAATCTTCTGGCAAAGACACTGTGATAGAGGACTCCCCCTTTCTCCTGGAGATAACCCTACCAATGAACCGCAAAGTGCCACCGCCATCCTTGGAAGAATTGATCAACCCAGTTCTCTTGAGTTCAACTTTCTCCTCAATCACTCCAAAGATGTGATCTACATCCTCCTTTGTTGGCGCAATGCACAGAAAATCATCCACATAGACCAACAGCAAACAGGGACCTGACTCAAGCATGCCTGAAAACAGACACGGCTCTAAGCTGCAACTTTGAAGCCCCAAAACCTTCACAGTCTCCCCTACGAAGTAAATCCATTCTTGCGAAGCCTTGCGTAGCCCATTGAGGGCTTTGTTGAGGTGAAGATACAAAGGATCCCCCGAAACCGAAGACACTGACAGAGGAAACCTCATAACCACATCCCTTTCCCTCAAAGGCGTAGCCATGAAAGCGTGAGATACATCAGCGCTCGCAATCACGCAATCTCTGCAACCTGCAACCCCAAGAACCGTGAACAAAGCATCGGCACTAGGAGTAGGACTTGAAATGCCCAAAGCCCTTGCAGACTCTGAGTTCTTGCCAGCAATATCCTTGATGACAATCCTAGCTCGCACAGTAGTTGGTGTTTTCTGCGTCGTGACCCAACGACTAGGGATGACCTTCAAGGTACCTGGGAACCTCTTCTCAAGACTCTGAAGTTCTGAAGCAGTCAACAGATCCCCAGTTTCCATGTGACTCAAATTGTTGACTTCTTTGACCATGCCTTCCATGACCTGATCTCCTGAAAGCTCACCCAAGGTAGAGTCATCAACAGCGGAACTAGGCTTCCAAAGTCTCAAATGCGACCTTTTCCCAAACGGCAAAACAACACTCGTAGAGTTCGGGGCGAACTGAACCGAATCCACAAGCCCTGAAAGCAAAGGGACATAATTGGAAACCTGGAACGCCTGCTCAACAAAACTCGCAAGAGGCATGTGAACATCATTCCCTGTTTCGCAATTGTGGAAGGTAACCATAACTGAAGCAACCCTTTCTTGGTCCTGCCTGATCTCACGCTCCAGATCTTCCAACGGGACTTCAGAGGAGCGTTTCACAGCACTGCTTCCACGAAGCACTTCTTCAGCCTCTAGGCTGCCTCCGCCTTCACTTCCAGTCAACACTGGATCGGCAAACGGCATCTCAGTGTCCTCATCAAGAGCCCCAATGCCCTCAGACTCAGGAGCAGCAGCTCCTTCAAGATTTTCAGGCAGACGCCTGGATGAAGCTTCGTCATCATCGGGCTCCCCAGAAACATAAAATCTAACACTCAGATGTTGGTTCCTTCGCTTGCAATCAGCATTGTGACGAATGCCAGGAGCATTCATGCCAGACTCGCACGCAGGACAACCACGCGTGAAAACACGACCACTAGGGGCCGCCTCGCTCACAATCCTCGCTGGAGCCTCAGACGAAGCAGCGTCCCCACTGGCCGGGGGAGGCAAAGGAGAACCCTGAGCCTCCTCCACAGCTCGGTCTTGCCTCGACTCATCCTCGGCTAGCTCAGAAAGAGCTTCACGCATAGCCTCTGCATCCGAAGCCACAGGCACTTCAACGTCCATGCTGTCATCTGTTGCAACTTGCGACCGCAACCACGCTTCATATCTCAAACAGCAAGCCCGACCGTGAGAAGAGCCCTTCCTAGACCCAAATTGTGCCATGTTAGAACACGCTCGGCACTCACCTGAGAACCCATACCTCTCAAAAAACTCCTTTGGCGGACCGGAAACAGGACACTTCAAAGAGGCACCCTGGGAACTCGGAAGAATCCGAGGCGCAACTGGATGATCTGGCCTCTCAGGCCCAAGCTCACCACGACGACGCAAAACTTCAAACATCCCCGACTCGAAGACAAGCTCAATCGGAAACACAAGCTTGATCGACTTGGCAACAAACACCTTTGGCGTCAAGACCTGGCCCACACGCACATGTGCATACACCAAGCTCCCAAGCGACCCAAATTGCGGATGAAGAAACGCTGCCGCCTCAAAACGCGACATATTCGGGCACCTCAGCAAGCACCTTGGACCCAAACAACGCAAAAGGGGTATCTGGCAACCTTCGACCAACTGCAACCTCCTTTGGAGAGCGTTCACCGCCAAAAGCTTTGCCATTCGCATTCACACTCATGCACAGGTAAGAAAGTGCAAGCTGCAGCAAGTCTCTCCGAAACGACAAAACGCAACCAAGCGACTGAAAATCACTTTGCAAGGTAGCTAGCCCTTCTTTAAGGACCCGGACTGTCCTTTCCGCACCACCAAGCTGTTCATGAGCCTGTGGCGCAGCCTTGCGCACCATAAAAATGTACTTATCCGACGCACCTGCAACAAACGACTTCACCGCTTCTTCGGAATCTGTCAAAAGCACAATGCTTGCTTGTGAGGACGACATCCCAAACTCAGCAAGCCACTTCAAAAGAAGACCTCTGTCTTTTGCAATGTTCTCAGTTATCATCACAGCCCCAATAGAAGAAGAAAAGGCCTCACGAAGGACGAGGACCTTGAAAGAGCTACTTGTCTGGCGCTCAGCCACGCTGATCATCTCTCCAGAAGAGTCCAGAAACGTAAAATCTGCAACAATCTCTGTTTCAACTCCGCGCTCAGACTTTCGCCTGTGTTGGGTAACACCTCGGGACTTCAGACAATGCTCGCAATCAGGATGGAAGGGCATGTGGCCCTTTGCTCTGTGAATTTCAAGATCTCCCTTGGTCTTCTGCGAAACAACTGCAACATGTCCAATCGAGGAAATTGGAGCAGGATCAACTGAGGCATCCGACGGCAACAAGAGATCACCTTCTGAATGAGGAATCACGCGGATCCAAGGCGTGTCACACCAAATACAGGTATCAATCATATCAACACCCGACTTCACATGACACACAGAAACGCCTTCATCCAAGACAACACGCCAACCATGCCTTCCAAGAGTTCGCGTTGACAGGATATTGTAAGGAGTGTCACCCACCATCACAGGAATCTTGCAGACACCATTCTTAGTAGCTCCACTTGAATCCTTTGTGCGAACCTTTAGCACAACATGGCAACGACCATCAAAGGGAACAGGAGTCCCATTCGCAGCCATAAACGTCGAACCACATGCAGTCAACTCATCATGCGGAAGCGTCTTCAAAGTCACGTGGTTGATAACACAGCATGACGCACCTGAGTCAAGCAGCCAAAACTCAGTTCCAAGCGATTGACCCAACGACTGCAACAATGGTTGACACAACTGCTCTTGGAGCACAACAGACACCGACTCGCTGTCTTCAAGGACAGCTTCAAAACGCGTATTGGGCTCATCAGTTAACTCAATGACACAAGATAACACAAGAGTGGAGTCCACCTGCTGTGCTTCTTGCTCATCACCTTCCTCGGTGTAAAAAGATTCATCAGCATCTGTGTACCACCAAACCCCCGTTTCCTCATCAAACAGAGCAAACATTTTTCCTTTCTTTCCTCCTTTTCCTTTGCTCTTGCCTTTAGGCGAAAAAGAAACTTGACCCTTGGCCGCAGCAGCACCTTTGCCATCAGAACCCTTAGGCCTCGCACTTGACTGAGAAACATCACCCTGCTTGCCCTTGGCACAGTTCAAAGATATGTGGCCCATCTCTCCGCACTTGAAGCACTTAACCTTGGAAAGGTCTGCCGTGCACTGATTCACTTGATGCCCCTTCTTGCCACAACGGTTGCACTTCACACCGCTCCCAGCATCAGAAGGCCTAGCACTCATGCCAAAGACGTGACCATCCATTCCCTCACCTGCCTCAGGCGAACCTGCGCTCTCAGAAAACTCGGTTTCATGCAAGCCAAACAAACCTTTGGCCCCTTGCAACTCAAGAAACAAACGCTGCTGATGTTCCCATCGCAAAGCTGAAGATCGATATGAGGCATATGTCTCACCTTGCGAATGATGTAACGTATACGCTTTCGCGCTCTCAGGCAAAGACCTCATCAAAAGCGTAAGCTGATCACTGTCAGTCAAAGGAAACCCAGCAGCATCTCTAGGATCTAGCGTCGAAAGTAAACGCACAAACCTTGCCACTGCCACCTCAATCTGACGCACTGTGTCAGCAACTGGAGCTGACGAGTCCTGCGCTCGAAACGTTCTTGCCATCAGCATCGCCCTGAGACTCATAGCCTCAGCACGGCTTCTCAGAGAAAACTCCTTGGCAAGCTGCCTCAGCAACTCAAAACCATTACCCATATACGAAAGAGAGTTTCCAAAAACATCTCCCTGCATGGCGACTGCAACAATGTCAAGCCCTTCTCCAAAACTTTGGATCATAAGAGTTATCCGCCCATGATCTGCAAACGCTGCCTTCAGCACACTAAACAAACGAACTCCTCGCGCTTGTTGACTCTTAGACAACGTGTTCCATGCAATCTGTGTAGGCCATCGCGCGGCCTGAGCGATCTCCTTCCCAAACTCAACACTTGCTTGGTTCGCCCATGCAACCAACTCGTGAATATAGGCATTCATGCCCAGCACTTCAGATTCACGCCCTTTCCACGCCTGATGATTTGGCGTAGGTGGAGACCCTAGCCACTTCTCACTGCGACTAAAGACGTCTTTGTCTTCACTGCTCCTCGCATTTTCAGCTGGAACACCAGGTAACGTGTTACCTTGATGTCTCACGAAAGCTGGCACATTCAAATCAAGTGGCGACTGCCCCAATCTCTCAGGAACAAACTGCCCACTCACAGGGACATTCAGTCTTTGGCTAAGATCTGCATACAAGGACTGCAACTCACGCGAACTCATGCGATCAAGCAGATGTCTCCCTGCACTCACATTATCTCCAGAAACCTGACTGCAACATCCTTGATTCGGAACTGTCGAAAGATTCCTCGCAGGACCTGAAGGCACTGACAAACCTGGGGCTGGCGCCACTGGCCTAATGCCAGCACACGCACTTGCAACTGAAGGCGTACCGCTCGAAGGTGGACATGGCATGCTAATATGAGACTCCATCGGTCCCATTCCAGCACGCATACGATTTCCGTACAACGCCCAGGGATCTCTCTGAACACCTGTAAACCACGGATCGCTTGACCCAACACCACTCACACCTTCCACACCTGTTTGCCTCCTTTCCTGTTGCCCACACCCAGCTGTACCACACCCATACTCCCCTCCAGCCTCAGCAAGACCTGGACTACACGGAGCTGGCGCCTCAGCACTTGGACCTATAGGCCTTTGAGACATAACACCTTCTTTGGGTCGGCGGAAATGGTGTGGGAGCACAAACAGTGCTCCGCTACCATGTAAAACTTACAAACCCTGAACAACCCGTCAAGGTCTGCACAGACTTTTGCTCGCGCAACAAACGAAGTGTTCAGCTGTTCTTGCACTGCACTGCTGTCAACTAAAGCTTTGCTGTAATGAGCCTCAGAACATGTTTCATCATTGGCCCATTCTTTCAACGAGCTTCAGTCTCAAAGCTTTCCAGCCTTGACCCACACATAAAGCGCGGCACTCCGGATTCACATGTGCTTCAGCACATGCCAAAACAAAACTTCGCTTCAAAAGCATACCGTCGCAGCTTCTCTACAAGCTCCACGCTGGCAAACAAACTCGCATACACTACAGCTGTTCGAGAAGGTACCTTGAGGCCTTCGAGAACTCATGCGGACTAACGGCTCACAGTATTGACTCATCTCACTCAAAAGCTCAAGCAACTCATGCCACATGTCGAAAACTGTTCTCGCAGCTGAAAACCAAGGTTCCATGCCATGAAAACCGCAGCTCCCAGTGAAAATCTTCCAGTGCTTTGAGAAAACCTCTGCAAAGCCAAAACCATGCAGAAAAAATCCAGATAACCATTGCACCTCAGAAAATTCCAGGAATCGCAGGAAAATTGGCTCACTCCAACTGCAGTCAGCAGGATGATATACATATCGCAGCCCAGCACACTGAGGCTCCACCACTCAAGCAGCTTAGAGGTACAACTTTTCACACTTTCTGCACGGTCACGGTTTATTTTTTTTTTGTTCTTCGCTTGCTGGCTTCTTGCAGAACGCTGTGGACGTCCAGCACAAAACTTCAACCTTTTGTTGCTTGGGCCAGAGTGTGCACGCCTTCTTAGTACGGAGCTGGTTCCAAAGAAAAAAATTGGAACTGAGGTCAAATCTGGCATACTGTTTCTTTCTTCAAGAGCGCCATACCAGACCCGGCAACCCAAAAGTGGGCATTGCATGGGTCAAAACTGCTTAAATCCAGTTTCTTCCATCACAAGGCGGATGACAGTGCCCTCCAAAAGTGCTGGAACTAAGCAGAGCCAGAATCATTCCGGCGCTTTCTCCCTTTCTTCGTTTCGGCAGATACTTGGCTGGTTAACAAGGATTGGATCCAGCAGGGCTTCAGGATATGGAGAGGAGCTGAGTTTGGCTTTGAGCGGGACTACATGGTTCCGCGTTCCACCTGCAATCTTCAGAGTGCAGGCCGGTCCTGGCTTCGTACAACGATTTAGCTGCGATATCGAGACTGGCTTCCTTGAGGTCTCCTGCGTTATTATGAGGGGGATTGGTTGGTTTCTCTTAGCAAGTTGTCATGCAGTTGACAACACTGGAAACGGTCAATGTTGCCCCGCCTCCCATATTTAAAGACGCTCGGCTGGGGGCACGTATGCTACACAAACACCCAACTACAAGTGCGAAGATTCAACAGCGTACAGCCTTGTTACTATGGGGGTACCTTAATGCGTCCTACAGTTTTCGTTGTTTTTCGAACACTGAAAATGGCCTCGCGCGATAGTACAATTTTGGACTTGTTTGTCCACAAATCTTGAAACCTTCCAGACCCCCCGCTCCCCCCAAATTCAATGTTTACATAGAAGCGCCCAATGAGCATTGCGGCACACATTGCGGCACACATTGAAATTGAGGGGGCGGGGGGGAGGTTTCTGAATATGCAACCAAGAAGACTGTCAATGACTGACTGCTGCTGCACTCGATAAAAACCATAACTCCTTCATAAAGTCTCGTTATAGATCCTCCCCGAAGTCCTGCCTGATCTTTCCCTAAACCCTCGCATGGCCAAGGCCCCCGTAAACTTGTAGATAGACTACCCTACAATTTTTGCACATGCCACCCCTCATGTTTTTCGTGTATGCTCCTCCAAACGCTTGCTTGCGGACCCTCCCCCAAATCCTGCCTTGCAGATCCTGCCCTAAACTCTGCAGATCCTTCCCTAACCCCCCCTTTTTGCATTCCAAACCCTGCCCCGCAGATCACTCCCCAATGCCTCCTGCAGCACAAATTCCTATTCTTCGTGCGCATTTCCAGTGTTTTGGTGGTCCTGCAGGCCTCCCAACCCTTAGCCCTCCAGATAATGCCGCCCAAGCCTCCACCTGGCATAGTGCCCGAATAGTGCCCGAATAGTGCCCGAAATAGTGCCCGAAATACTGCCCGAATGAACCCTTCATAGTGCCCAAATACATTTCCTTTCGTAAAGGAAGGAAAATCTCCTTTTTCTTCGCGAAAAATCATTTGGGCACTATAAAGGGTTCATTCGGGCACTAGTTCGGGCACTATTTCGGCACTCTTCGGGCACTATTTGAAGCCGTCTACTATTCATGCACCGCAGCCTTGCCAAGTCCCTCCCAACACTTCGCCTGAAAACCTCCGTCCAAGGCTTTCCTACCCTGCCACACTTTTGACGAGCTTCACGAGCCCATTTTCGGGGCCCAGAAACCACAAAAAACGTAGGACACATCAGAATACCCCCACATTTACAGCGGCAAACAACGGTGCTTAAGCAGCACAAGCCCAATCACCAGGGTAGCAGCGGAGTGTTTTGATTGATTTCAACAGACGCGGTCGCTCGCGATACTGGTCACCGCATGTCGGGCAAAACTTTGGTAAAGCTTCAAACACGTCTCCCTCGCAGAATTCCGCAGTTTTTGAGCTCGGATTGGTCCCCATTTTGAGGCCAAAAATTGGTTCCCAAAGCTGAGACCGCCTGATTGGAAACCCATTTGGGCTTCGTTTTTGGAGCTCGAAAATGGCTCTAGAATGGATCGAAAACCTTTGGACAAAGACACTCCCAAGTGGATTGGAACTTTGCTCGAAAAAACAACCTTGTAGCTATGCGCGGAGTCGTGCGTGGTCAGCTTGAGACTGTTGACCAATGATGTCATGACAACTACTTGTCATAAATACCACAGCATGGCAAGCAAGGCGGCAACTGACTATGGGGGTACCTTAATGCGTCCTACAGTTTTCGTTGTTTTTCGAACACTGAAAATGGCCTCGCGCGATAGTACAATTTTGGAATTGTTTGTCCACAAATCTTGAAACCTTCCAAACCCCCCGCTCCCCCCAAATTCAATGTTTACATAGAAGCGCCCAATGAGCATTGCGGCACACATTGCGGCACACATTGAAATTGAGGGGGCGGGAGAGAGGTTTCTGAATATGCAAACAAGAAGACTGTCAATGACTGACTGCTGCTGCACTCGATAAAAACCATAACTCCTTCATAAAGTCTCGTTATAGATCCTCTCCAAAGTCCTGCCTGATCTTTCCCTAAACTCTCGCATGGCCAAGGCCCCCGTAAACTTCTAGATAAACTACCTTACAATTTTTTGCACATGCTACCCCTCATGTTTTTCGTGTATGCTCCTCCAAATTGCTTGCAGACCCTTCCCTAAATCCTGCGTTGCAGATCCCGCCCGAAACTCTGATCCTTCCCTAAACTCCCCCTTTTGCATTCCAAACCCTGCCTCGCAGATCACACCCCAATGTCTCCTGTAGCACAAACTCCGATTCTTCGTGCGTATTTCCAGTGTTTTGGTGGTTCTGCAGGCCTTCCAACCCTTAGCCCTCCAGATAATGCCCCAAGCTCCACCTGGCACCCGAATAGATGCCCGAATAGTACCCGAAAATAGTGCCCAAAAAAAGTGCCCGAATGAACCCTTCACAGTGGCTAAATACATTTCCTTTTGTAAAGGAAGGAAAATGTCTTTTTCTTCGCGAAAAATCATTTGGGCACTATGAAGGAGTTCATTCGGGCACTAGTTCGGACACTGCAGTATTTCGGCACTATTCGGGCACTATTTGAAGGCGTCTACTATTCATGCACCGCAGCCTTGCCAAGTCCCTCCCAACACTTCTCCAGGCCTGAAAACCTCCGTCCAGGGCTTCCCTACCCTGCCACACTTTCGACGAGCTTTACGAGCCCATTTTCGGGGCCCGGAAAACAACAAAAAACGTAGGACACATCAGAGTACCCCCACAGTTACAGTGGCAAACAACGGTGCTTAAGCAGCACAAGCCCAATCACCAGGGTAGCAACGGAGCGTTTTGATTGATTCAACAGACGCGGTCGCTCGCGACACTGGTCGCCGCATGTCGGGCAAAACTTTGGTAAAGCTTCAAACACGTCTCCCTCGCAGAATTCCGCAGTTTTTGAGCTCGGGTTGGTCCCCATTTTGAGGCCAAAAATTGGTTCCCAAAGCTGAGACCGCCTGATTGGAAACTATTAGGGGAGACCCCATTTTGGGCTTCGTTTTTGGAGCTCGAAAATGGGCTCTAGAATGGATCGAAAACCAAAGAACAAAGACGCTCCCAATTGGATTGGAACGTTGCTCGAAAAACAACCTTGTAGCTATGCGCGGGGTCTGTGCGTGGTCAGCTTGAGACTGTTGACCATGATGTCATGACAACTACTTGTTATAATACCACAGCATGGCAAGCAAGGCGGCAACTGACTATGGGGGTACCTTATTGCGTCCTACAGTTTTCGTGGTTTTTCGAACACTGAAAATGGCCTCGCGCGATAGTACAATTTTGGAATTGTTTGTCCACAAATCTTGAAACCTTCCAGACCCCCCGCTCCCCCCAAATTCAATGTTTACATGGAAGCGCCCAATGAGCATTGCGGCACACATTGCGGCACACATTGAAATTGAGGGGGCGGGGGGGAGGTTTCTGAATATGCAAACAAGAAGACTGTCAATGACTGACTGCTGCTGCACTCGATAAAAACCATAACTCCTTCATAAAGTCTCGTTATAGATCCTCCCCGAAGTCCTGCCTGATCTTTCCCTAAACCCTCGCATGGCCAAGGCCCCCGTAAACTTGTAGATAGACTACCCTACAATTTTTTGCACATGCCACCCCTCATGTTTTTCGTGTATGCTCCTCCAAACGCTTGCTTGCGGACCCTCCCCCAAATCCTGCCTTGCAGATCCTGCCCTAAACTCTGCAGATCCTTCCCTAAACCCCCCCCTTTTGCATTCCAAACCCTGCCCCGCAGATCACTCCCCAATGCCTCCTGCAGCACAAATTCCTATTCTTCGTGCGCATTTCCAGTGTTTTGGTGGTCCTGCAGGCCTCCCAACCCTTAGCCCTCCAGATAATGCCGCCCAAGCCTCCACCTGGCATAGTGCCCGAATAGTGCCCGAATAGTGCCCGAAATAGTGCCCGAAATAGTGCCCGAATGAACCCTTCATAGTGCCCAAATACATTTCCTTTCGTAAAGGAAGGAAAATCTCCTTTTTCTTCGCGAAAAATCATTTGGGCACTATGAAGGGTTCATTCGGGCACTAGTTCGGGCACTATTTCGGGCACTATTCGGGCACTATTCGGGCACTATTTGAAGGCGTCTACTATTCATGCACCGCAGCCTTGCCAAGTCCCTCCCAACACTTCTCCAGGCCTGAAAACCTCCGTCCAGGGCTTCCCTACCCTGCCACACTTTCGACGAGCTTTACGAGCCCATTTTCGGGGCCCGGAAAACAACAAAAAACGTAGGACACATCAGAGTACCCCCACAGTTACAGTGGCAAACAACGGTGCTTAAGCAGCACAAGCCCAATCACCAGGGTAGCAACGGAGCGTTTTGATTGATTTCAACAGACGCGGTCGCTCGCGACACTGGTCGCCGCATGTCGGGCAAAACTTTGGTAAAGCTTCAAACACGTCTCCCTCGCAGAATTCCGCAGTTTTTGAGCTCGGGTTGGTCCCCATTTTGAGGCCAAAAATTGGTTCCCAAAGCTGAGACCGCCTGATTGGAAACTATTAGGGGAGACCCCATTTTGGGCTTCGTTTTTGGAGCTCGAAAATGGGCTCTAGAATGGATCGAAAACCTTTGGACAAAGACGCTCCCAATTGGATTGGAACTTTGCTCGAAAAACAACCTTGTAGCTATGCGCGGGGTCTGTGCGTGGTCAGCTTGAGACTGTTGACCATGATGTCATGACAACTACTTGTCATAAATACCACAGCATGGCAAGCAAGGCGGCAACTGACTATGGGGGTACCTTAATGCGTCCTACAGTTTTCGTGGTTTTTCGAACACTGAAAATGGCCTCGCGCGATAGTACAATTTTGGAATTGTTTGTCCACAAATCTTGAAACCTTCCAGACCCCCCGCTCCCCCCAAATTCAATGTTTACATAGAAGCGCCCAATGAGCATTGCGGCACACATTGCGGCACACATTGAAATTGAGGGGGCGGGGGGGAGGTTTCTGAATATGCAAACAAGAAGACTGTCAATGACTGACTGCTGCTGCACTCGATAAAAACCATAACTCCTTCATAAAGTCTCGTTATAGATCCTCCCCGAAGTCCTGCCTGATCTTTCCCTAAACCCTCGCATGGCCAAGGCCCCCGTAAACTTGTAGATAGACTACCCTACAATTTTTTGCACATGCCACCCCTCATGTTTTTCGTGTATGCTCCTCCAAACGCTTGCTTGCGGACCCTCCCCCAAATCCTGCCTTGCAGATCCTGCCCTAAACTCTGCAGATCCTTCCCTAAACCCCCCCTTTTGCATTCCAAACCCTGCCCCGCAGATCACTCCCCAATGCCTCCTGCAGCACAAATTCCTATTCTTCGTGCGCATTTCCAGTGTTTTGGTGGTCCTGCAGGCCTCCCAACCCTTAGCCCTCCAGATAATGCCGCCCAAGCCTCCACCTGTGCGAATAGTGCCCGAATAGTGCCCGAAATAGTGCCCGAAATAGTGCCCGAATGAACCCTTCATAGTGCCCAAATACATTTCCTTTCGTAAAGGAAGGAAAATCTCCTTTTTCTTCGCGAAAAATCATTTGGGCACTATGAAGGGTTCATTCGGGCACTAGTTCGGGCACTATTTCGGGCACTATTCGGGCACTATTCGGGCACTATTTGAAGGCGTCTACTATTCATGCACCGCAGCCTTGCCAAGTCCCTCCCAACACTTCTCCAGGCCTGAAAACCTCCGTCCAGGGCTTCCCTACCCTGCCACACTTTCGACGAGCTTTACGAGCCCATTTTCGGGGCCCGGAAAACAACAAAAAACGTAGGACACATCAGAGTACCCCCACAGTTACAGTGGCAAACAACGGTGCTTAAGCAGCACAAGCCCAATCACCAGGGTAGCAACGGAGCGTTTTGATTGATTTCAACAGACGCGGTCGCTCGCGACACTGGTCGCCGCATGTCGGGCAAAACTTTGGTAAAGCTTCAAACACGTCTCCCTCGCAGAATTCCGCAGTTTTTGAGCTCGGGTTGGTCCCCATTTTGAGGCCAAAAATTGGTTCCCAAAGCTGAGACCGCCTGATTGGAAACTATTAGGGGAGACCCCATTTTGGGCTTCGTTTTTGGAGCTCGAAAATGGGCTCTAGAATGGATCGAAAACCTTTGGACAAAGACGCTCCCAATTGGATTGGAACTTTGCTCGAAAAACAACCTTGTAGCTATGCGCGGGGTCTGTGCGTGGTCAGCTTGAGACTGTTGACCATGATGTCATGACAACTACTTGTCATAAATACCACAGCATGGCAAGCAAGGCGGCAACTGACTATGGGGGTACCTTAATGCGTCCTACAGTTTTCGTGGTTTTTCGAACACTGAAAATGGCCTCGCGCGATAGTACAATTTTGGAATTGTTTGTCCACAAATCTTGAAACCTTCCAGACCCCCCGCTCCCCCCAAATTCAATGTTTACATAGAAGCGCCCAATGAGCATTGCGGCACACATTGCGGCACACATTGAAATTGAGGGGGCGGGGGGGAGGTTTCTGAATATGCAAACAAGAAGACTGTCAATGACTGACTGCTGCTGCACTCGATAAAAACCATAACTCCTTCATAAAGTCTCGTTATAGATCCTCCCCGAAGTCCTGCCTGATCTTTCCCTAAACCCTCGCATGGCCAAGGCCCCCGTAAACTTGTAGATAGACTACCCTACAATTTTTTGCACATGCCACCCTTCATGTTTTTCGTGTCTGCTCCTCCAAACGCTTGCTTGCGGACCCTCCCCCAAAGCCTTGCAGATCCTGCCCTAAACTCTGCAGATCCTTCCCTAAACTTCCCCTTTTGCATTCCAAACCCTGCCCCGCAGATCACTCCCCAATGCCTCCTGCAGCGCAAATTCCTATTCTTCGTGCGCATTTCCAGTGTTTTGGTGGTCCTGCAGGCCTCCCAACCCTTAGCCTTCCAGATAATGCCGCCCAAGCCTCCACCTGGCATGTGCCCGAATAGTGCCCGAATAGTGCCCGGAATAGTGCCCGAAATAGTGCCCGAATGAACCCTTCATGGTGCCCAAATACATTTCCTTTCGTAGAGGAAGGAAAATCTCCTTTTTCTTCGCGAAAAATCATTTGGGCACTATGAAGGGTTCATTCGGGCACTAGTTCGGGCACTATTTCGGGCACTATTCGGGCACTATTCGGGCACTATTTGAAGGCGTCTACTATTCATGCACCGCAGCCTTGCCAAGTCCCTCCCAACACTTCTCCAGGCCTGAAAACCTCCGTCCAGGGCTTCCCTACCCTGCCACACTTTCGACGAGCTTTACGAGCCCATTTTCGGGGCCCGGAAAACAACAAAAAATGTAGGACACATCAGAGAACCTCACAGTACAGCCTTGTAAAAGGAAGTTTGCACAGTGGCTCCATAGAAAAACATGGTTGAAACTTGTAACTTGAGGTGAGTATTGCAAGACTCTGCATGCGTCAGTCGAACACCTGGGCCGAACAGAGTTACCGTGCAGAGAAGCCGTTTGGAGTCCTTGGGACGAAGTGCTGAAGTCTCTGTCTGCACCCCGTTTCACTTTGGCTCAAGACTTGCACTGCGTGACAAGTGCGTGGTGAACAGTTGGTTGCGACAAAAGGTGTAAAAGTACTGTTAGCTTTCACTGCTGTAGCTTGCGTGACGAAGTCAGTCAGTCGGCTTGCACCTCCTTTTACTAAACCTAAGAAGTGTCCTCAAGGCACGTTTGGGTTTTAACGTCGTAGCGGAGCTCAAGGTTGCTCCTCAGAGCCATGGACACGAGCCGAGCCTAGCCGCGAAGACGGAGTTCAGGGCGAAGTGCTAGTTGTGCCAGTGGAGTTTCTTCTGGCTTTCCCCTCAACCCCTCGAGAGTTGAGTGCACCTGGCTCGCGGACTCGTGGAAGGTCCCTCCCTACTCGGAACAGTCCGAGCACACCGCAGACCCAGACCTCTTGTGAGTGCAGGTCAAGTGCCTCAGGTGCCTTTTCCACAGGTACCTCAACAGGTTCCGTTGCAGCAGTTTAGCAGCAGCCTCAGTTTGGAACGCAACCGACTTTCCCTCATGGAGAAGAGAATCCTCAGCAGGCACTGTGCCTAGTCCAGAAGACAACACTGTCAACCTTTTCAGGCATGTTGCAAGCCCAGGATGAACAGATCCGAGCTCAGCAGGGCCAGATTTCGCAGCTCACCGAGATGGTGAAGACGCTCGCCGTTGCGAGTGCAAACGCTGCAAGTTCGGCCGCAAGTGCAGCTCCTGTTGCTGCAAGTTCGTCCCAAGGGACGCCCGCTGAAGCTCTTGGAAGCCTGGGTGCCATCAGAGTTGACTCTGATGGTGTTGTGAAGATGGATGTGGACACAGGCTTGCGCAGCAACAGGGCGGAAAACTACATTCCGTCCCTGCCAAAGTTGGCAGCAGACAAGATGAGATCGCGCCATGAGGAAATCTCCACGTGGACCGCTTACCGCGAAGAACTGACCTCCTGGCTGTGTCTTTTAGACGACCGCTACGCGGAGGAACTGCAAGAGGCTGTGGAGAGCGGTGTTCAGGTTCAGCAGATCAGCCTCTCAAAGGGGAAGGCCGCTCGTTCCACTAAGCTGTGGTACCTCTTGAAGCAGGCTCTCGCTGGTGTTCAGCGAGGAGTTGACATAGCCAAGCTTGTCGAGTTGAGTCAAGGCGGTGCCGCTGCAGGGTACGACCTCTGGCGTGAGTTGAACAAAGAACTGTCTGTTAGGTCTCGTGTGGAGGGACAGGCGCTCAGAGAGCAGGCTCTCTTGATCGCGCCACCAAAGCACTTGAGACGGCCATTGGATATTTTTCGCCATATGATTTCTGATTTTGCTCGCTAGCCAACAAGTACCCAGACCTTGAACTGCAGCAGGCTGATGTTATCAGTTGCATCTTGAAGCACCTTCATGATGATTGCAAGAAGTACCTTTTGTTGCATGGGTCTTTGACAACCTTGGAGCAGCTTGAGCGCGGTTTGGTTTTCTATGATGAGCAGCTTCGTGTTTTGAACTTTCACAAGGAAGCCTCGAACGCCAAGGGCTTTGCAGCTTTTGGTGCTGATCGTTCTGAGAAGGGTGAGCCCAAGGGTGGCGAGCCCAAAGGAAAAGGTCATGGAAAAGGCCAAGGCAAGCATGGTGATAAAGGCAAAGGCAAAGACAAAGGAGGAAAGGGAAAGGACAAAGGCAAAGATGGCAAGAAGGGCGGAAGGCCACGATCTGCAACGCCGGCTCCTGGAAAGAAGAAGCCGGGCACTTGCAATTACTGCCACAAGCCGGGCCATTGGGCCAACGAGTGCAGGAAGAGGATTGCCGATGAGAAGGCTGCTGCGACCGCAGCGGCGGCAACAGAGAGTGCCACTCCCAAGGTGGCCCCTCCTGCACCTTCCTCGACTGCGGCGCCAGCTCCCACTGCTCCAAAGGGTGCCGGGAAGATTGGCAAAGCGGCCCTCCTTATGTCGTCTTGTTGCCCGCGGCAGGGCAGATTTCTGAAGCAATGCCTGAGAGGGGACAGTTTTTCACCATGACTGCCTTGATTTTCACGTTTTTCATGTTTTGCATGGTAGGATGCTTGATTTGTCGGTTGGTTGCATGCTTGAGTAGCCCACGGCAGTCATGTTTCACGTATGCTTGCGTAGCCGTAGCAGTGATTGCTTTGAGACTTGCTTCCGCGCCGCAGCCTCAGCTTCGGGATCGGTCTTCAGAGTGCCTTGCTTTTCCAACTTTGGCACTTCCTGCAGTCACTAGGGACGACCCCTCGTATCTCTTGATTGATAGCGGTGGGAGTGTTCACCTTGTTTCGCAAGACATGCTTGGAGTGACTGCGAAGCTGATCCGAGAGCTTGAGGTTGAGCCTCTCTTTGTAAGTGTCGCCAACGACCAGACTATGGAGATAACTAGGTATGGGTTGCTAGAGCTTTGGTTCCCTTGTTTCGAATCGGGGCCCTCTGGAACCCAAGCTTACAGAGAGATTCGAGTGCAGCTGGAAGCGTATATTGCCCCCAATTCGATAAGCATCCTTAGCTCAGGCATCTTGCAGTCCTTAGGCTTTAGGATCTTTCATTATGACTATGATCCTCAGTTACACGTAGCCTATCCTCCGGGTGGTCTGCGCTTTGAGACAGAATTGTACGCCAACACGTCGTGGTTGAAAGCTTGCACCTATGTAGAGCCAGATCCTTCTATGCTTGTTTTGCAAAGTGAAGAGAAGGGAAGCGTAGGCAGTGCAGTTTCGTCGGTTGCCTCGTCTCACCCCTTAGGAGAAGTAGGATCTAGGAGTGTAGGTAGCTTGTGCGTCGGTCGGTCGGTTGCGTCTTCTCACCTTTTAGGTCCCGGCAGTGAATACCCCGAAGCCCAAAGCCGCTCATGCTCGGAAGGCCAAATAGGGTGTGTAAGGCGTGATGTCTGGTTCGAATCCGGACCAAGAGATGGAGGACCAGGACATGGAGAACTCGACCTTCCGGGTTCAAAGGTTGCCGGCGGAGCAGACGGAGCTCTCCAACGACGTGGCGCTGCCGACTCCGGTCTCTTCCCCGGAATTGTCTCCTCACCTCACAGAGCCGGACTTGCCGACAGCAGAGGTGGAAGAGAGTCCGCCGATGAGTTTTGCGAGCCTTTTCGAAAGCAGTCCGGTGGAGCCGCCGAGTCCGTTGATTCTGCCAGGATCGGAGACTTCTCCCCGCGGCGCTCTTACGAAGGCTGGTGCCAAGGCACTGGCCAGGCAAGACTCTCCAGACAGCCCGGTCGTGACCACTCCTGTGTACGCATGGCGTGGGAAAGTGGCTCCTCTCAAACCACCCATGCCGGAGCCGGATACAACTCCTATGCCTCCCGTGCCGGAGCCGAGCACGGTCCCTATGAGCGTGGAAGCACAGGAGGAGGAGACGGACGAGGACGAGTGTTGGGGCAAATGGAGACCAACGTCGAGCACCACAGCCTCCAACATTGCTCCTGGCTCGGGTGCGCCCGCAACCAGCTCCCAGGGCGCCGTTATGCAGGAGAAAATTGCGGATCTAGCCCAGTTCAGGCAGCGAGCCAGCGAAAGGAGGCAGGGGGTGTTGTCCGCGATACGTGGGGCACAGCAGCCTGTGACTCCACCGAAGACCCCAGGCTCAACAGCTATGGTGCCAAGTACGCCCCCAAAGGGGCCAGCCACACCACCGAAGTCTCCGATTACACCACCAACGCCAAAGAGTCCGCCAAAGAGTCCGCCAAAGGCCGCGCCAGCGCCGCCCAACATCTGGACAGCACCACCTCCACCGAGGGCCGCTCCGAAGGCTGCCGCTCCAAAGGTTCCAAAAGCAGCGGTTCCAAAGCCGCCGAAGGGTTCGAAGGCAGCGATTCCAAAGCCGCCGAAGGGCGCAACTACAACAACGCCGGCTCCTGTGGCAACGCCGGCTCCTGTTACATCGCCGGCTCCTGTGACAACCCCGGCTCCTTTGACATCGCCGGCCCCTGTGGCAAAGCCGGTGGCAACAACAACACCTCCGGTGGCGGCGGTGGATCCTGTGGTGCCGACGAGGCATATGCCCTTCTCGGCCATGGAAGGTGCCCGGATGGGGTTCTTGGGCCAGAGAGAAGTGACGGACTTTGCACAGGCCGCGGCTCGAGCAAAGGCCAGTGCTCAAGCAAAGGCCGCTTCGACAAGGATGCCGAGCCCTCCTCCTGCGCCCAAGGTGGAGAATACGCCGGAACCTCCTCGAGTTCCAGCTCAAAGGTCGGTGCCAGCAACAATGCAGGTGCCCATACATTTTCCCATGCAGATGCAGGTTCCTATGCAGATTCCGGTGCCCATGCAGATGCACGTGCCCCCGCAGATCCCCATGGATTACCGCTACAGGCCCTATCCGGCCCGACCGACCACAGCACCGAGGCCGAGTACAGTACCAGTGGCGCCGAATTCAGCGCCGATGCCAACGCCCACAGCAGCGCCTTCTCTCCGGGCGCCATTTCCAACATCAAGGCCGTCGTTCATGCCGCCGGCAGCCACACCAAGGCCTACAACAAAGAAGCTGATGCCGGTATCCAAGCATGTGCCGAAACCCCGGGCGGTGGTGGGCGTTCACTACACCATCGAGATGCCCACGGAAGAGGAACGATTTGTGCCACCGCCGACCAGTTTGGCAACGGCAGCGAAACCGGCACCTTTGGTTCCTCCGCTTGTAGACCTCGAAGAGGTCGAGGCAATCAGCAGCGACAGCGACCTGTAACTTTAGCCGCCTTTGAGCAGCAGCCAAAGGAGAGAGCTCGTGAGGTTCTCTTGCAGAGTGCCGCTGTCAGAGAAGTGCTGCCGGTAGGTTGCCCAGCGTGTGTTCAGCTAGGTAGTCCAGCTTGCGTGCAGGTAGGTTGCCCAGCGTGTGTTCAGTTAGGTAGTCCAGCTTGCGTGCAGGTAGGTTGCCCAGCTTGTGTTCCGGTAGGTAGTCTAGCTTGCTTGCAGGTAGGTCGTGCAGCCTGCGTGCCAGTAGGTAGTTCAGCGTGCATGTCGGTCTGTCGCCCATTGCTTGATTCAGGTGATGTGGGTGGTGCCATTGGTGTTGAAGAGCTAGAGCAGCTTTTTGATGATGATGGTGATGACCGTGAAGGGTTAGAGAGAACCACCCCGAACAACACCAAACCCCCGGTAGACCCTGAAGAAGCTCTCCCCGAAAACATCGGTGCCGGAGCTAGATTGCGCCACCAACGTCAGGGTCATACCCCCTACTGGGGTGGCTGTCCTAGCTGTGTAAGGTCTAAAGGGCTAGCGCCCGCCCGAACACGCAAAAGTGTCGACCCACTTGAGGTGCAGATGGATCAATACTGGTATCGAGGCATCCGTTTGATCGCTGTGGTGCACGTACCGACGTATTGTGTAGGCACAGCTGCTACCTATGCAGGAGATTACCGAAAAGTCACAGTGGGGAAGCTAGTCAAATTCCTCAACTCATTCGGTCTCAAAGAAGTTCATGTTGTACATGACGGGGAACCGCTTTTAGCAGCCATAGCAGCCGAGGTTGTTGAGGTTACAGGTGGGAGTTCGGTTTCTACCAAAACCTCTCCTAGCAAGCACGCCCCGGTAGCTGAGAGAGCAATCCGCACGCTTAAAGAAACCGCTTTGGCCAACGAGCTTCACGCCAAGGGCGTGAGTGGCTTGAAATTGTTGGCAAATGAGGAAGCGATGGAATTGCTTCACAGCCATGCGGCTGCTTCACACAACCGGTTCGGAACGTCGCAGGGTCAACTGTTGAGTCCTTTGCAGCGAGCTTTGGGTGAGAGTCACACGCCTCACTTGTTGTTTCCTTTCGCTTGCATCATGTACATTCAGCCCCCAGAACACCTTGCATCACAAGTTGACGGTCGATACGACATTGGTGCCTATCTCGGCCCCGTGATTGGTGGGCAAGGGCATCACTTCATGATCAGACTCTCAAATGGGTCTATGAAAAGATGCGTCGCCCGGGCTCTCAAGATGGCCTACCCAGTGACGTTCTCGTCGAACTTGTTACCCACTATCGCCGAGGCTAATCCTGATGAGCCTGATTATGAAAGCCTACCAGGGGTGGCCCTACCGAGGAAAGCAATCCCGTTGCCGCAACCGGAGCCTGAATGGCTTGAAAACAACAAAACGGCACGTTGTCCGGGATGCTTAGGTAGATCGCGCTTCCACTCTAGGCGTTGCAAAGTTCGCTTTCGTGATTACATCAGGGATACGCTCGGTGACCTTGACAATCCTGAACAGCAACAAGCCCCTGACAAGCCTCAAGTAAAACTAGAAGACAATTGGCCCGAAAGCATCATCAGCGAAGAGTGTTACGCTACGTCATAGAATCCAGTGTATAGGGTCATAGAGTCACCGAGTCAAAAGCACGGAGTCACAGAGTCGGAGTGTCACATACAGTCAAGAGTCGTACAAGTCATAGTTCATAGAGTCATCGAGAAATAGAGTCGAGTACATGTCAAGCACAAGTCATAGTTCAAAGAGTCATAGAGTCATATAGAGTCATAGAGTCACAGTGAAACAGAATCATAGAGTCATAGTGTTATAGAGTCATAGCGTCAGAGTGAGAAAGAGTCATAGAGTCATGGAGTCATCTATGTACCACGCACTTGACTTGATGTAGTTCACTCTATGAACACTAATGTTCAGGTTTAGCGGGTTTAGGGTATAGTCCAACATGACGCAGAAGTCTTCCTTTCCTAGCTCCGGAACCTCACTATATAGACATCCCTGATTACTGTGGTTTCAACGTGACTCTATGACTCTATGCATGGTCACTTTATGTCGCAGTAGTAGTAGTAGTAGTAGTAGTAGTAGTAGTAGTAGTATAGTAGTGATAGTAGTGGTAGTCGTAGTAGTTGTAGTAGTAGTCGTCGTTGCGTAGTCGCAGTCGTAGTCGTAGTAGTAGTAGTTGTTGTTGTTGTAGTTGTTGTTGTGGTACTAGTACTAGTAGTAGTAGTAGTAGTAGTAGTAGCAGTAGTAGCAGTAGCAGTAGTAGTGGTAGTAGTAGTGGTAGTAGTAGTAGTAGTAGTAGTACTAGTAGTAGTAGCAGTAGTAGTAGTAGTAGTAGCAGTAGTAGTAGTAGTAGTAGTATTCTTTTGTAGTAGTGGTAGTAGTAGCAGTAGTAGTAGTAATAATAGTTGTAGTAGTGGTAGTAGTAGTAGTAGTACTAGTACTAGTTCGAACACTCGACAACGCCAATTTCTGTGAAGGGTTGCAAGTTTCACCTCAATGCACATCAAAAGTAATAACTTTACCTCGCGTTCGAACACTCGACAACGCCAATCTGTGTGAAGGGTTGCAAAATTCATCTCAATACACATCAAAAATTGCAACTTTACCTCGCGTTCGAACACTCGACCACGCCAATCCCTGTGAAGGGTTGCAAAATTCATTTCAATGCACATCAAAAATTGCAACTTTGCCTCGCGTTCGAACACTCGACCACGCCAATCCCTGTGAGGGGTTGCAAAATTCATCTCAATGCTCATAAAAAATTGCAACTTTACCTCGCGTTCGAACACTCGACCACGCCAATCCCTGTGAAGGGTTGCAAAATTCATTTCAATGCACATCAAAAATTGCAACTTTACCTAGCGTTCGTGCATTCGACCATGCCAATCCCTGTGAAGGGTTGCAAAATGCCAATCCCTGTGAAGGGTTGCAAAATGCAGTTGAGCTGCGCCCAAACCCTGTGAAGGGTTGCGCGGCGCCCGCAAAATGTGTAACTTTACTTCGCGTTTGAACACCCGAGGAAGCGAATCCCTGGGAAGGGTTGCGCGGGAACCCTAAAATGTGTAACTTTACCTCGCGTTTGAACGCCCGAGGAGGCGAATCCCTGTGAAGGGTTGCGCGGGAACCCTAAAATGTGTAACTTTACCTAGCGTTTGGGCGCTCGAGAGTTCCAATCCCTGGGAAGGGTTGCGCCGGGCGCCTAAAATGTGTAACTTTACCTAGCGTTTGGGCGCTCGAGGAGGCGAATCCCTGGGAAGGGTTGCGCCGGGCGCCTAAAATGTGTAACTTTACCTAGCGTTTGGGCGCTCGAGGAGGCGAATCCCTGGGAAGGGTTGCGCGGCGCGCCTAAAATGTGTAACTTTACCTAGCGTTTGGGCGCTCGAGGAGGCGAATCCCTGGGAAGGGTTGCGCGGCGCGCCTAAAATGTGTAACTTTACCTAGCGTTTGGGCGCTCGAGGAGGCGAATCCTTGGGAAGGGTTGCATTCCCGATGGACGACGACGGTGCCACCCCTGGCTTTAGAAGAGAGATTTAGATACCGAGATGTAGAGAGTATGTAGAGAGGTAGAGAGTAAGTCAGATAGTAAGTCAGAGAGTAAGTCAGAGAGTAAGTCACAGAGTAAATCACAGAGTAAGTCAAGAGTAAGTCACGAGATGTAGAGAGTATGTAGAGAGGTACAGAGTAAGTCAGAGAGTAAGTCAGAGAGTAAGTAAGTCAGAGAGTAAGTCACAGAGTAAGTCAAGAGTAAGTCACAGAGTAAGTCACAGAGTAAGTCACAGAGTAAGTCAAGAGTAAGTCACAGAGTAAGTCACAGAGTAAGTCACAGAGTCAGTCACAAGTAAGTAAGTAAGTATCAAGTGTAGAGTCAAGTATCAAGTGTAGAGTAAAGTATGGAGTCAAGTAAGTTGATTCTATGTCTGTCATCTATGTACTCAACTGCGGCGTTCCACACGGAAGAACCCTTCGCGAAGCTTTCGGGAAATCAACCCGAACCCTGAAGTTGTGGAGCTTGAAGAAGAGAGCTTGGACTACGAGCCCAGTCTTCCTGGGTCTCCTGTTCCTGAGGATCTGCAGCACCTGGTGCCCGAACCCTCACAAGCAGCCCAAGACTCTGAGCTCCCTCAGGAGTATCTCCCTGGTGGGGACGTTGAGATGGATCAGGTTGATATGGACGACCACACTGTGCCCATGGATGTTGCTCAGGTCCCGGATGTCCTTGACAGTACGAGCATGCCTCAGTTCATGTTCTCAGTGATTCCGGACCAGAAGCATCACCTGAGAAGAGAGCTTGGACTACGAGCCCAGTCTTCCTGGGTCTCCTGTTCCTGAGGATCTGCAGCACCTGGTGCCCGAACCCTCACAAGCAGCCCAAGACTCTGAGCTCCCTCAGGAGTATCTCCCTGGTGGGGACGTTGAGATGGATCAGGTTGATATGGACGACCACACTGTGCCCATGGATGTTGCTCAGGTCCCGGATGTCCTTGACAGTACGAGCATGCCTCAGTTCATGTTCTCAGTGATTCCGGACCAGAAGCATCACCTGAGTCCTGTTGATTACGGTGAGGTCGGCTTGTTTGCTGCTCAGCTTAAGAGAAAAGCACCCGCTCAGCACAGTAACCCCGATGAGGGGGTAGCCATGCCTTTCGGTGCTCGGGAGGTGTGGGTCATCAAGCCCACTTCTGTGGTTGATGATGTCAGTGGCTTGCCTTTGGATCCTCAGAAAACGTGGGTTGGCATGCAGAAAGAGGTGTCTGCTATGCACAACTTGGGTGTCGGCAACGCCCGCACCTATGATGAGATTAAGACCCACTGCCAGGAGACAGGTGCCAAGATCATTAATTCGCGTTTTGTCTTCACTGACAAGGTTGATGTTGACGATCAGCACATTGTGCGTGCGCGCCTTGTTGCAAAAGACTTTGCTTTCAATCAACCTTCGGCGCTTGACTGGGGCATTGCGAGCCAGACTGCTTCTGTGGAGGCCTTCAAGGCTTTCATCTGTCGTGTTGTCCAGGATACGCTTGTCCTTTGGGGACTTGACGTTTCGACTGCCTTCTTGTATGCCAAGTTGGTTCTTGATACCGTGCTTGAGTTGCCGGGATGCTTTCAGAACCCTGATGGCTCTAAGGTTTACGTCATCCTGGAGAAAGCCATATATGGCTTGAGATCGGCAGGCCTTTCGTGGCAGAAGCATCTTGCTGGACTTCTTGCTGAGTTGGGATTGTTTCCTTCTCTTATTGAACCTACGTTGTACAAAGGGTATTGGGGAGCCATCCTTGTGCTTTGTCTTGTGTACGTCGACGACATCTTGCTAGCCACAAGAACGAAAGAGGCAAACCAACAGCTTCTAGACTTCCTCATGGGCCGTCTTAAGGTCAAGTTGACTGGACGCTTGGATGAGGACGGCAGGATCGGATTCTTAGGCCGTGAGATAATCAAGCGTGGCCATGAGATCTTGTTGGCTGTGAAGAAAGAATACGTCGATTCGATCTTCGAGGCTTTTGGGTGGAGCCAGGAGAACCGCAGGAAGATGAAGCCCTGCACTGCACCACCAGACCTCCGATCGATCCTTGACAAGGAAGACCCCGAGAAGCCCTCCGAAGAGCTATCCCCTGAAGCCGCGAGCCGCTTTAGAAGCACCCTAGGGAAACTAGGCTGGCTTGTGCAAACCAGGGGGGATTTGTGTTATTTTCACTCCATGCTGTCTAGAGGTCAAGCCTGTCCGCGCGCTGTGCATGAGGATTGTATGCGTAAAGTGCTCCGTTGGCTGTTGGAGGTTCCCGATCTTGTTCAGGTCTTTCAGAAGGACTCCAAAGCTCAACCTGGGACTGCAACCCTCGTTGGATTCAGCGACGCTAATTGGGCCTCTGAACGCTCTACTGGACGGAAGAGCACCAGCGGAGGAGTGATTTATCTGAATGGGAACTGTATCAAGACTTACTCGAGGCTCCAGCCTATCGTAGCACTCTCCAGTGCGGAGTCTGAGCTTTTCGCTATGGTTGAGATGGCGCGCGAGCTTGTAGGATTGGGGCAGCTTTTGGGCCACCTTTTCGAAAGCGTTGCGCAACCCCTATACCTGCCTACGGACAGCTCTTCCGCTCGCCAGGTCAGTATGATGTCCGGCTTCCTGAGAAGGATGCGTCACGTGGACCTTCGTCTTTGCTACTTGCAGGATAAGGTTGAGAACGGCGAGATCCTGGTTACACACGTCCCAGGAACGGATAACGTCGCCGACTTGCAAACAAAGAAATTGAGTGTCGCGCAAACTTGGTATCATATAGGACAGTTGTGTCTTGAGGAACGTCTCACCCGTAGTGACTATCTTCGAGGTGATGCGCCCCCGGTCCGTTGACTTGTGTTTGCCGCGTTCAAAGGTCTGTTTTCTGCAAGCGTCGATGATCCTTGGAGTGTGTTGGTTGGTCGTTGTCGGGTGCAGACACCGCATTACAT